>JAWNPR010000039.1:22600000-23212500 GCA_035047405.1 Drosophila stalkeri
GAAAACAAAAAATAAATAAAATAAGAAATAAAGAACAAAAAAAAAACCAGAAAGCCGGGCAAAGGGCAAAAAGTTATTTGGAATCTTGAAAATGTTTTAAGGGGTTACATTTAAGTGGCACAAAAGCGCAAAAGTTCTTGTGGCAGCTTCTTTGGATGGCAATGGCAGCTGCTGGCTGCAGCTGCGCTTCTACTGCTGCTGTTGAAGCTGGAAAACTATTTAATAGTTGCACGTTGCAACATTTGTAAGCCGAGACGGCAGCATGAACTACTTTGCAGCAAACTATGTTGCACACAGCATAGCAACAATGTGACATGCAACAAATGTTCAGGGCAAAAATCACATCTGACAACAAAAAAAAAGAGGAAGAGGAAGAAAACCCCCGAACGAAAAACGAGATAAGAAAAAATGGCTAGAAATGCCTTTCAATCACAGACGCTCTCACAAGGCATGCAAACTATGCCAAAAAGTAGCTGCAGCTGCAACATTCCAACAATTGGAAATAGTACGAAATCGTGAAGAAGATTCTGACAAAAATTTACTAACAAAAAGAAGTTATTAAAAAATGTCTCAAATATTCACTCAGCAGCAAACAAGCAACTAATACTTAGCTAGAAACAAGAAAATAACTACAAAATTTTTTAGTGGTATTTTCTATGTATTTTGATATACCGCTTTGAAATGCTTCAATTAATGTGCATATGTATGTGGTAGGCATATATGCCTATATAATTATAATTATATAAAAAACTTCATTTGATTAACGAGCTGATATATCGATTTATCGATATATTCATAATTATCTAGACGCCTGTCTTCATGCAGCACTTTCATAAACTTCGACAGTTAGAAATTATACATCATTATTTTTTTTTATTTATTTATATTTATATTTATCTTGATAGCTCATATTTATTTTATTATTATCGATAATTATCGATATATATATATATTTTTTTTGTTTTAGAGCCTAACTTGAGCTCATGGAGATTTAAAAATTTATATTTGTGAATTCTTGACATTAGTACACAGAATTTAAGTATTCACACTTGCAAATTTAAACATTCACATTTATTTTCATAAAACCAAGAATATTTCAAAATAAAATAAAATTTTATTGAAATAATTAATTTATTTAATTCATTATATAATATAAATTTGCAATTTTGCATAAAAAATAAATCGATTAAGATATTATTATATTTAATATCTTAATCGATTTATTTTTTATGCAAAAGTGCAAATTTATATTATATAATGAATTAAATAAATTAATGCATAAAAACAAACCAAAGAAATATGTTGAAACAGCAACTTTGCTAGTCAAGAAGGTATTTACCAGTCGAATACTTCGGTTCAAAGAACTCTCTTACTTGTTCTTTTTTTATTTTTTTTTATTTTGTGAAATGAATAACAAAATGACAGAACAACAACAATACCAACAATAGCAACAGTAGCACATGATGCACATGAATAAAGTTTGAAATGTGCCCGAACAGGCGTAAAGTTTTTGTTTATTTTACTTAACTATTGTGCGCAATGTTTGCATTTTATTTTTATTTGTATTTTTTTTTATATAGACTCCTCTTGATATTACCCAAAAAAATAAAAGAGGAATATATACACAAAACTCTCTTACTACACCCGCTCTATGTATAACTTTCAGCATAGTTGTTGTGGGACAGTGTTGAACAACATTCAGTTATGCAGAAAAAACTGGGTCGTCTAACTACAACACAAATTGTCCACATCATGTTGTTGTTGTTGTTGCTGTTGTTGTCTCTATATAAATAGTAATTAAAATAGTTCCATCATGAAATGTGGCTCCGACGGGCATCGCATCAAAAAGGCGCGTTGCATAAATACCGTAGGGATCAAACAAATATGGAATGTTTGCCAGTGTTGGCAAATACTTCAATTAAACTAGAAATTATTTGCAATTTTGTTGGCTTAACTGAAACTATATGCACATGAGTTTAAAATTCCAGCTAAGCAGAGTACATAATATATGTAAAGTGAATAAAAATGTATATTTAGCATAAATTTAGAGCAGAGATTATTATGATTTAGATAGTAGATCAGTCTTGAACCTTTCAACGGGTTTAAATACAAACAGATGACAAAAACCGAACTCGATTCGAATTAAATTTTTTTAATGTTACTGTTACTGTTATTGTAACTTTTAATGTTACTGTTACTGTTACTGTTACTGTTACTGTTACTGTTACTGTTACTGTTACTGTTACTTTTACTGTTACTGTTACTGTTACTGTTACTGTTACTGTTACTGTTACTGTTACTGTTACTGTTACTGTTACTTTTACTGTTACTGTTACCGTTACTGTTACTTTTACTGTTATTGTTACTGTTACAGTTACTCATACTTGTTACTGTTACTATTTCTGTTACTTTTACTCATACTTGTTACTGTTATTGTTACTCATACTGTTACTGTTAAAGTTACTGTTACAGTTACTCATACTTGTTAGTGTTACTGTTACTGTTAATGTTACTGTTACAGTTATAGTTATTCACACTTGTTACTGTTACTGTTACTGTTACTGTTACTGTTACTGTTACTGTTACTGTTACTGTTACTGTTACTGTTACTGTTACTGTTACTGTTACTGTTACTGTTACTGTTACTGTTTCTGTTACTGTAACTGTTACTGTTACAGTAATTCATACTTGTTAATGTTACTGTTAATGTTACTGTTACAGTTATGCATACTGTTACTGTTCATGTTAATGTTACTGTTACTTCAATTTCCGCTGTTATTATAACTAGAATTTTTTATTATGAAAATTTTATTACTTTCAGTTTCTCTAACTTTTATTAGTCGCTGCTCTTAATATTAGTTTAGTCACTGATTAACTTCAACAGCTGTCGCTGCTGTATTTACATTACGGTAGCAGCTAGAAGTATTTACAATTTCACTTTTTTCATACATGGCATTTCAATTGAAAATGTTAGGTAACTAAGAAACAAGAAACCTGTCTCAACACAAATAAGTAAGAGGACAAGTCACACACAAACAAATATATGAAGGGAAAGAAGACACACGCACACATTCGCACTCATCAAGCACTGCATACAAATGGAAAATGAGAAAAGTTGTCAACCGCATTGAAGGAATTGTTGTCGCTTGTCGTCGTATGCATTGTCTGCCATAGAGTTGTCAAGTGCATATAAAATGTAAAAAATATATACATATAAATGTATATATATAAATGTATATACATGTGTGTACATAAATATTTGCGTACATGACGTATACACATTTCCAACAGTCGTTATTATTTGCAAAGCGACTCCCAATTTTGTGCAGTGATAGCAATCAAAAAAATATCAACAGCTGTACACTAAAAGTTAATTTATTTGTTGTTGGCCAATTGGGAGCTCTCTGTGTGGCTGTCTGATGACAATTCGAACCAACTGTCAAAACGATAGCAAAAATGTGTCGCACAATTGAACTGTAAAACTTTTGCTAATTGCCATATGAAGCGACTTTGCGGCTAGCAAACGCATAAATAAATTGGTAAATAAAGTAATAAAAAAAAAAAAAAAAAAACAAATATTATATAAAAATCTATGAAATCAAATAAAGTTGAAGTTGAAGTTGAAGTTGAAGCTAAAGTTTTATATAAAAGCTGTGCTCGCTGTCTGTCATTTGCCTTTTACGCTTGACATTCATTTTTAATGAACTTTAAATAACATCAAATATTTATTGCATTCTCTCGTGTTTCCCGCCCCAAATTTACCTTGTCCGAGCGCTGTTGGGCAAAAAAAAAATAATATAAATAAATCTCAGCGCTGAGTCCTGTAGCAAATAATTGAAGGACAAATCTCGTTTTTTCTTTCTCTTTTATATTTTATTTTTTGTTTTATGCTATTCTAGCTACCAAATGACATTCAATGTAGGTCACGTGCTGCTGCTGTTATATGAGATGGACTGGAAAAAAAATAAAAACTACAACAACAAGAAATCGGACAATTTCTCGCTGCTTGACAGCGACGAAGCCCCAAAAAGTACGCTACATAAACTGTTTAACAATTTTGTAGATAAATGTGAAATGTATATTTGATTGTAGTTATTAAATTTTAATTTAAAGCCGAATTTAAGTTGTAAAAAAAAATTATATGAAAATCTATATATAAAATAAATATATATGGTAATTAAAAATATGAAAATATGTATTATATATTTTCACCAGAATTTTTTAAAATTTAATTCTAAAAAAAAATAAAATAAAAAAAAAATAATTATAATAAACAAAATAAAACATCCGCTCTAGTCTTCAAATACTTTTTGCCGCTATAAACAAAATAAAAATTTATTATAAATTATAAAACCCTATGGAAGATGTCAATTACCAACTGCTGTTAAAAAAATATTTATATTTGTAGTAATTATATAAATATTTTTTTTTTTCAAATATTTAAAGTGTTAAACTAAATAATTAAAATTAATTAATTTAGTTACAGTTAGTTTTCTTTTTTTCACTGCAGAAATAAGTCAGAAAAAGGTTGAAGTGTTTAATAATATTTAAATTAATAATAATTCAATAAAAATCTATTTCACTTAAATTCAAATATATTCCACAAATTAATTTCAATTTGCTTAGCAAGACTTTAAAGAAAACTAATAAAAATAAATAAATTAAGTAAACAATTTACAGAAATATAAAGCAAAAGTTTGATAACTTAATGAGTTATTCAAAGTTAAAGGCTTGATTTAGAAATTCAGTTTTTCAATCAATAAAATTCTGAACTAAATAAATTGATCAAGCTGTCACAACATTCTCACTGCCTGTAGTTACCTAGGTTATTTGACCGATATTCTGTCAGAGACTTTTTGCTCGAAACTTCTGTATAAGGAAACCTGCCTGCTTAGAGTTTGCCAACTTCAGTGGGCTTCAAGCCCACATCCATAAAATTAATATAAAAATGCGCCGCGCTGACCTGCATTCGATATATGAATGCGCAAAATAGTAGAAGCTACACGGCAAAGCAACAAAATTAGTTGCAGCTAAGGGAAAATAGTAAAGTAAAGTTGGGCCAAGTGATTGAAGTCAGCCAAAGTGTATAGTTAAAAAGAGTTTGATTTTATTTCTGCTTTCTCCCTCCCCATTCTCTCTCTTTCTTTCTTTCTTTCTTTCTTTCTTTATTCAAGCCAACACAAGCAAATAGAAAGGAACAAGTTTTGGCCACTCGTATTGCCGCCGCTCACAAGGTAAACAAAGCTCCAAGTGGAAAAGTAGTTGGCTACGCACGAACAGCGGCGCCCACATCAAGGCTATGCCACACCAATAACAACAACAACAACAATATGTGCGAAAGCAATACACATATGTAAGTAAATACCCTTCAGGTGAAACTGTATATATCGACGACAAGAATTAATCGAACCACTTCAATATACATTGAATGAATAAACAAAATTTATCTTGCATAAACAAAATCAGTAATTAATACTTAAATAAATTATTTTTAAAAAATGACCTAGAATAAAAAAATATTCTGTGAATAATAGTTTTACAAAGTTGACTTAAAATTTTATTTATAAAATTTATAAATAAAAAAAAACCTGTTTACATGAAAATATTTTGCATGTTTATTATGAATTTTAATTATTAATTACATATTATTATTATTATTTTTAATTCCAAAAATGTATATATATATATATATATATATATATATATATATATATATATATATATATATATATATATATATATATATATATATATATATATATATATATATATATATATATATATATATATATATATATATATATATATATATATATATATATATATATATATATATTTATATATTCTGGTATTTATGGTTTTAAATTTATTTTTATTTGTTCTTTAATATTTATCTTCGTTAAAATATATCTATTTATTTATTATTATTATTATTTTTTATTATATTTAATTATATTATTAAACATAAAAATAGATATTTTTATAAAGTTTCAAAATTGTTTAATAATTTAAGCAAATTAATTCTTTTTTTATTAATTAATTTTTATTATTTTTCATTTTATTTTATTTACTTTATTAAAAAAAATAAATTGTATTAAATTCAAATTTATTTTATCAATATATAAATTTAATTTGCAAAGTCGATATAGAATTTCTATATACCTCCCATGGAAACTGTATTGAAACAATAAAAACGAATAATATAATAAATAAAAGAGAACTTGACGTCGACTTCATTTCATGATTAAGTTACCAGCATATCGATTTCCTTTCAACAGTCTTTATTATGATGAAAATGGAAGTCGCCGGAGCTGTGTCTGTGCGGTTGTCAAGCAGACCAAAAGCAAGATTCCATATATGTGAATGATTCAGACTCAACTGACTGACGGAACAACGAACAGACAGTACTGACTGACTGACTGACTGACTGACTGAGTCGTCAGACTCAATGAGCCGATGCCATTGTCGCCCCACTGTAAACAATAGCTACCATCGTCGTCGTCGTCATCGTCGTCATCGTCGTCTAATGCCCAAAGAAAGGTTGCAAAACATGAATAAATTGTGCTGGGATTGTAATTGTCGGTTAGCATCTTGGCTATTTGTTGCTATCGTCACACAAGTTGAGTAAACAAATAAAGAAAATGCCAAAGTGGCGACGAGACAGTGGGATCAAAACGTACTAGAAAATATTGTACTCAAATTCGATAAAAATATGAAATAATGCATGAAATATTTTACTAAAATACGACAAAATATGTATATTAATAATAAGATAATATTAATAATAATAATATTAATAATAAGATAATATGTATATTAATAATAATATTAATTAATAAGAATATTTATTAATTTGGTTTAATTAAAATAATATAAGTATATGTTATCATAAAAATTTATTAGAATATAAAATATATTAGAATAAAATTAAAGAAACAAATATTTTGATTGGAATTACAAAAAATAAAAATAAAAATACTTGTACATCATATATATAGTATGATGTACAAACATTTATAAATACATATATATTTTTTAAGTTTTTTATTAATTAACAATATTTGATTTATCAACGATATTTTTCGTAAAATCTTTTTTGACTACCAATAGATATAAAATTTATATTTATATATTTATACTTTATCTTTATCATTTTTTTATTATTATTTTTATTTATTTTTTTGCTAAAAAAAAAAAACAATTTTAAAATGAAAATAAAAAGAGAAATAGCATAAATAATGAAATAGTTTTTTTTTTTTTTTTTTACCTTTTCTAAAAATCTCTGTTTATAACTCAAATTAAATATGTAAACAAATGTGTCTACCCTCGTATATAATATAATCTAAACAAATGTTGAACAGAGTTTATAACACAGATATAATTACATATATATATGAATATTGTATAATATAAATACTGAAATGTATAAAAAGAAGCTTTCATTTAGATTTCGAGCTTAGAACGATTCAGTTTATTATTGAACTTAGCGGTGTGTGAATCGTAATCTATGCCTTATAATAATGTCTGAGCAAATAATTATTGCTATATTATTAGCAGTTATATTATTTAAAAGCGATTTAATAAATCTCAAAAAAGAAAATGATGAGAATACAAATCAGCAAACGGAAACATTTATTAATCATATCGAAATGAAATGGTCGAAATACTTTGTAGATCAAATAAAACCTTTACTGCACGATGACAATGCTATAGATATAAAAATAAATCATATTATGCAAGAGGAGACGCCTCAAAATAAAATCGAAGTCACATACAAAATGATTGAAGTTAACAAAATTATTGCTTCGAGCTGCTTGGCGGATATGGGCAGTTATATACAGGAGATCAAAGTGCCGGGTCTTGATGAATTTCTGGTCTTCTGTGATTCGATTTTATATGATAACGGCTGGACTGTTATATTGCGGCGTCTGGATGGCAGCGTTAATTTCAATAGAAACTGGACAAATTATATCGGAGGATTTGGTAATCTGCGCACTGAGTTTTTCATTGGACTCGATAAACTATATCACATGACCAAATGGCATAAGCACGAACTAATTATATATCTAAAGGATGTGAACAATGAGGTGCGGCATGCAAAATATAGTGAATTTCAAATCGATAATGAGGCAGCAGCGTAAGCATTAACTGTGCTCGGTACATATTCGGGCAATGCGGGCGATTCATTAAGCACACACATTAATGCCACATTCTCGACACCTGATACGAATACTGAGTGCGCCAAGGCCTACAAATCGGGCTGGTGGTTTCACAACTGCATGGACAGGTGAGTGTTGGGTTTTCTATCATTTGCCAAAAAAAAAAAATAATAATAAAAATAAAAATCTATTTTGATAGCAATCTGAATGGCGTATATGAATCGAATGAAGTTGACGCTGATATAACAGGCATAGTGTGGAGCAGCTGTCAAATGAAAGCAATTAAATTTGCACAAATGATGATACGACCTATATATAATTAAATTCATATTTCATATGCATTATAAAAATAAAAATATTTTAATAAAAAAAAAATACATATATAATATTTTTTATATTATATTTTAACACATTTGCCCATAAAAAGTTCCATCGTAGCTTTTTACTAGTTGCAAGTGTCAAACTGTGTGGCAGACAAACG
Source organism: Drosophila stalkeri (assembly GCA_035047405.1). Classification (NCBI taxonomy): domain Eukaryota; kingdom Metazoa; phylum Arthropoda; class Insecta; order Diptera; family Drosophilidae; genus Drosophila; species Drosophila stalkeri. Next base: position 22,608,641 of record JAWNPR010000039.1, read on the forward strand.
AGCAACAGCAGGGTGCATGACGGCCCCAACCTCAGCCCCAGCTCAAGCCCCAGCCCAGCTGCCTTTTTTTTTTTTTTTTTTGTTTTTGCGTCGAATGACGCATAAGTCAGTTAGACACAGTGACAGAGCGTGCAACAGTCAGACCGCTCTGTGTCTGTGTAAGTGCGAGTATATTTCATATTGGATCACATGCCGTTTCATCATGCATCTATTTGCAATATATGCCACAAATACACACACACACAGTTTTTAAGGGCACAACTGCCCTGAAAATATGCCATAAAATATACACAAGCGACTATATATATATATACATATAGTCGTATACATAGCATATATATATATATTTGTTTTTTCCCGACTTTGCATAAATTCATAATGTCAAAATGGATGCCGCTGGCAGCGACAAAGCCGCGTCGAAATTTAACACATAAATTTATAAATATATATATATATATATATATATATATATATATATATATATATATATATTTGCAGCATTTCGCCATCTCTTGGGACAGCGCGACAGAACGAGCTCAATGTGAGCTCAAATGTAAGTAAAAAGTTTATTAAAAACAATCAAATATAATTAAAAACATTTTAAAAGTGAGCACAACATTTTATTAAATTTCTGCTTAAAAAATCAAATATTATAATTATAGATTTATTCAGTTGCCAATCACTTGTAAAGTAAAAATAAAAATTAAAAAAAAAAAATTAATAGAAATAATGAAGTATTTTTCTTGAAATAATCTTTGAGTTTCTACTACGTAAAGTCCCATTAAAAAAAAAAATAAATAATAAAATAAATTGATTAAAATTAAAAAATTATATTTTATATTAATTTAATTTATTTTAAATATATACAGAATCAATTTGAAGCAACTCAGCTTTAACTTAAATAATAAATATTTTATTTAATTAATTAAAATAATTTCTAATATAGCAAAATATATACTAAATTTTGTTTATAAATTCAGCTCACAATTAAATAAATGCATTGGTAATAATTGTGAGCTGAATTTATAAACAAAATTTAGTATATATTTATATTAAAAAAAATTATATTTTGAACTTATTAAATATATAAAAAAAAATATTTGAAACGACTGCAATTTATATTTATGCATTAATATTTCAAAAAATAAATATTATATAAATAATTAATATTTTTTAAAAGAATGTATATTTACATGAATAAATTTATTATTCTTTACTATTGACATAATAAATATTATTGTAGGTAAATTAATTTTTAATGAACAAATATAAAAATAGTTATTAATCAACTCTGAATAACAATTTATAATTTTATATTAATGAAATTAATTTTAAATAGAACAAAATGTAGAAAAATATTTAAATACACTCAGCCAACAATAATAAATATTATTTAAAATTTATTATGTCAATTTGAAATATAACAAAATATAAAGACATATTTGAGCACATTATATAAAATTTGAATAAAATAAATTATATTTAAAATAGTAAAGCATTCTTTAGCTCCAAGGCAGCTGAACTACTACTGTCAAAAATGCCAATCTCTTAAATGGATATATAACTCTCGGTCATAATCAATAGCCGATTCCATGGACTCTTCATATCAACTATATACAAAACAAACTAAAACTTTTCAGCCATACTCAAATGGATTACAACTGTCAGAGATAAGCTACGTTTATATTAAATATTAACAATTTTTATTATTATTTATTTCCATTTTCTGGCTTTAATTACTCAAATGCAGATAGCACAGCCTTTCTCTATCTCTTTTTCAGCGCAAATCAAGAGTTAAAAAACATTGCGAAATACATATATAATGAATGATATCGAAGCGTAACCCAAAACTCAGCCGGCATACGACTGTGGCTTTGAGGCGAACATGGCAAATGAAATCAATTATTTATGGATTCATTTTGTAGCTCTTTATATTGATTTAATTGCCGCACAGCATCTGCAAAAGCGAGTGTGAGTAATTAATAAATAATTTTTACCAGCACATACAGAACCCGACTATATATATGCATACATATATATCATCTACTATATATATGTATATTCTGATAGTTTTCTGTTTGCTCGCCCGTTTGTCTTTTGCAACTTGATTATGATGTCCTTTAAATGAATGGCTTTTGGACGTCGATCAGACCACAATCTTGTTGTTGCTTTAATTTGTTACTCATTTCATTTTGCATTCATTATTCCCACGAGAACCCTTAAATGTTGTAAGCTTGTGTTAGTCCAAATTGAAATTTAAACTATGCATATTAAGAACTTTGTCAACTAAAGTAATAAAATCTAAAAATTGCTATCAAGAAAATTAAAATAATAGTTGACAAAGTTAAATGGCATTCATTGAACTTTTAGCTTTTTGATGTGCGACAAATAGAATCTTTAAACTCACAAATTGTAGCTACTAAAGCAAACTGTGAAGCTAAATCCTGTTATAATCTGTTATATTTATAAATACATTTATTTTCAGTCTTTTACAATTATATATATACGATATACTTATACTTCATAAGGTTTATAGGGTTCAGTTGAGCCTCCATCAAGCAGTCAACAGCTTACCTGTAAAGAAAAATAGGAAAAAATATATATTTTAGCATAATATTTATATATTGCAATAAATAATACTAGAGAAAATTCAAGTTTTTTTTTCTAAGATTTGTTCTGGGATTATATTTCAATAAATATTAAAGAAAAATAAATTTTTTTTGGTAAGAATAGGAATAATTTGAGACAAATATTTATTTATTAATATTACTGAATTTATATTATGATTTCATTCATATAAAATAAAACAACAAGACTATTAATATTAATATTAAAAAGTAATGTAAATACATTAATAATGTATATATATTATTAGCAAATATTAATATTATTTGTCTGATTTTTAGCATTTGATAAAATCATTGACAGAATTTTGTTAAGTTTTGAATCCTAAAAAATAATAATAATAATTTATTTAATAAATAAATAAAATGTATTTAATAAATAAATAAAATTTATTTAATAAATAAATAAAATTATATATAAAATATTATATGACAAAAAAAAAGATTAATAAATATACTTTATACTTTATAAATTTTTAGTTTTTTACATATTATAATTTCTCAATCGTTTAGTTATACAGGCAATTGTATACAGATATATTATATTATTTTTTATTTAAAATATTTTTAATTTAACTATATTGTATATTACTTAACATATTTTTTTAATATTTGATTTTCTTGCATAAGTTAGCTATTTCCAACAAAGTTATATTATATTTTTGTAGCATTTTTTCAAATAAATAATAAATAATATATTTCCATAATAAATTTGCCAAACTATTTCTTTAAATTTTTATTTATTTTATACCACCTTTGTTATAGTTTCGCTTCCTTCCACAAGATGCAATCGCAAATAGTTACTTAAAAAAAAAAAAAAAACAAAAAACAGAGACACATACAGCATAGGCCTCTTATCTAGGCCAATCCTAAAACGCCCAAAGAGCACAAAAAAAAAAAAAAAGAGTAGCCGCAGAGCAGGTTTTTCGTTTTCAAATATTCATTTGCCTCCACAAAGGGAAAAGAACAACAACAACAACAACAGAAGGGGCAACCGAATAGGATTTTCTTTACCTTATTTTTTTCCTCTCTCTCTTTTGCTAGACGAAAAAGAAGGCCATAAATAAACAACAGGTATAAAATGGACTTAAGAACGTAAAAGCAGAGCGCGACGGCTATAAAAATGCAATTTTTCACCGCTCAACCTAACACACACACACACACTCACACACTCACACACACACACACACAGAGAAACACAAACACATATATGTTTGTGTGAAGGCAGCATAAAAGCTGGCTGCTTTAGTCGGGTAACAAATGTTTATGCAATTTGTTTAAAGGCCAGTCCGTGGTGTAAATAAGTAATATATGAGCTGCTGCCTAAAGAAGACTGCAAATTTGTGCACTAAATGCACCACAAAGCAAGGTACACGCCCCCCTTTTTTCACGCCCCCTCACACACGTAGGTGAGTTGTGCACAGTTTTCAATTCTTTTTTTTTTAACTTTTCCATGTGGGACAAAGGCCGAACGCGCAAATTGCAGCAGTTGCCTCCCGAAGGCACAAAAGGCCAACTCAAAAAAACACAAAAATTGAAGAAGCAAAACGTTTATGCTCTTAAGCCGAAATTTAAATACTCTATCGAAAGTCTTGGCATTTTTTTTTAAATTTATAATAAAATAAATAATAATTGTTTATAATATTTGTTTGATATTAATTTATTAATTTATATATATTTATTTAATATATAAATATTTGTTTAAAATTTATTAAATATATTATTTATTTGATTTGATTTGATTTAATTTTATTAATAAATATATATTCATAATTTTTTTAAATTTTAATTTATTTATTTATTATATATTATTCATTTTATTTTACTTTATCAATTAATATATATTCATCAATATTTTATATTAATTTATATATATATATATATTTATTATATATTTTTTTTATTTTATTTGATTAATAAATATATATTAATAAATTTTTTAAAATTTTAATTTATTTATTAAATATTATTCATTTAATTTTACTTTATCAATTAATATATATTCATCAATATTTTTTTGATATTATTCTTTATGTATATTTATTTCTTATATATATATAAATATAATTTTTTTTATTTTTTTATTTATTTTATTTATTATATATATTATTTTTTTGATTTGATTTTATTAATTATTATATATTCATCAATATTTTTTTATATTTATTTAATATATATATCATTTGATTTTATTAGTCAATATATTTTCATTAATTTTTTTTTTTTAATTTTTATTTATTTAATATTTTAATTTTTATTTATTTAATCTATATTGATTTATCTTTTATATATATTCATTTGATTTAATTAATATATATTTATGCATTTTCTGGCACTTAGCTATAATGCTCGTTGTTAGGGCATGCATAACGAATACGGAGCAAGTGCAAACAATTGCAGACTGTCGTCATTGCAGTGCTCCATTCCATTTGCAATTCTCAAACCTACGACACGCCTACCGCCTACCCGCCTTCCGTTTCTTATTGCCTTGCGCCTTGCCATGCAAAAATGTGTGTGTGTGTATGCGTATGTGTTTTTCCAACTGAAATTGAAAGGCAGTTCTCTCTCTCTCTCTCTCTCACTCCCGAGTGGGCGTGGCCCGCATCGCTCCTTTGGCGCTGGGCGCATTTTATTGCCAGCTTTTTGGGGCGTAAATGTGTGAGCAGCAGTGAGAAGAAGCTTCTGCTGCTGCTCCTGCTCCTGCTCCTGCTTCTGCTGCTGCCAGCTGCCAGTTGTGGCAAGAGTTATGCCTTAAGCTGGGCGCTTGGCAGCAATGGCCAGGCAACAGCAACAACAGCAGCAGAGCTCAATGTTCACCCACCAATTCTCAAACAAGCATCTAACGGTACCAAATAAGTCAATTGGCAGAATGATTTAAATGCCAGCTCAAGGGGAATGTCACAGGGATCAAAGACGACAAAGGCTAACTACATGAATACAGTGAACACTCTGTAATTAGAGACGCGTTTTTTGGCAACTAGAGATGACCAGCCAAATTCAACAACAGTTCAAGAAGTAATTGAAATTCTTGAGAATAAATAAGTAAACGACCAAAGGAGTAGAGAAATTTCTTAATTTATTGAATTCTTATTACTCTTCAGACGAACAAAGATTAAAATTACATTAGCTTTGATACAGAACACTCTCGGTAATTGGAGATTTTAATAAATTACAAATATACAAGGTAAAGGTAAAATAAATAAATAAAAGAAAATAATTGAATTGAATTTAAAGTGAAATAAGTGAATTGAAGCAATCTGAAATTGCTAATTGTTTAGAGATTTTAAATAAAAAAAACTAATTAAAGCTAAGGAGCGAAATGAACTATGAGAGATATGCAGAATAAAAAATTCAGCAAAATATAAAAAAAATACAATAATATTTTAGCTAATAAATTAAAATTCCCTAAGACTTCTATAATTATATATAAAATAATATTAATAATGAAAAATATAGAACACTCAAAATTAAAATTAAAATTTTAAAACATAAAATATATATTATGATAGAAATAAAAATTATAAAACATTAATATGTATGAGCAATTATTGTTTTTTTTTTTTTCTTATAAAAACTTAAAGAAAAATATTGAAATATTTATGAAAAATTTACAAATTACATATTCAAAATATATATTTTTATTAAAATGTTGTCATATTTATAACAGGAATTAAAAGAAAATTTAAAAATAATTTTTGTTTTATCTACATTAATTTTTAAATTCATATTTTAAAATTGTCCTTTATTTCCTGTATAATAATATGAAAAAATTTTGAAAAATAAAAATTACATAAATTTATATCCTATTCTTCTATTTAGCTTTAACAAAATATCTGTAAAATTCAAATGAGAACGTTGTGCGCCTCGAGTGACTACTATAGAAATGCTATGGGATGTTTTAGCATAACAATCGGGCCATAAATTGTATATCTAATTTTGTAAAGCCCATTTAATAGACTCCCTGCCCCATAGCCAGAAAGCCAAAGCTCAATGCAGTTGCATAAACTCTAAGCTAATTAACAACAACATTTGCGCATAAATAAAATGATAAACACATCAGCGACAGAGGCAGAGAGGCATCTCTCCTCTCTCTCTCTCTCTCTCTCTCTCTCTGTGTGTGTGTCTGTGTCTGAGGCTGACAAAATCTATGAGAAAATTTAATGTCTCAGGCTCAACATAAATTTTAATGGCAAAGCGCTTGGTGTTTGGCCATTCGAGCCGACCCGTTGGCTCCCGTGTCGCAGCAGTCAAAACAAACAGACAAGAAGAACAGAGATAGACAGTGATGGAGTAAGAGAGAGGTAGATAGGGAGAGAGTTGAGTGAAATGCAAATGCAGCTGAAACATGGCAACAGCTGCTGCTGCTGCTGTTGCTGTTGCTGCTGCTGTTGCTGTTGCTGTTGCTGCTGCAACCACCAACAAGGCGACTCTGGTTTCATTTGGTCGACACTTTACACAGTGGCACAAGCCATAATCAGGACAAGTGTCCTGCTGCAGCAGCAGCAACAGCAGCAGCAGCAGCAGATGCTGCTATGCTGCATTATGCATTATTATTTGATGCATTTTGCATAGAAGGCAAAGTCGAGCTGTTCGCTCTCAATGCCCCAGCTGACATTATGAAGCAGTCGCAAAGCAAATCTGCAGGCTAGCGCACACTTAGCCTTGAGCAAAATAAAAAAATAAAAAAAAAAATAAATGAAAAAAAGAAGCCCTCATGATTTATGCACGTGTTTAGTGTGAAAAAATGTGCATTAAAAGCAAAGTACGAAAAGAAAAAAAAAAAAGAAAATTGTAGGAAATGGAACCCAAACAACATGCCACAAGCACACACAGCTCTTAGAGAAAGTGTTGCCAAGAGAATGTTACTCCTACCCGCCTCCTGCTGCTGCTGCTGCTGTTGCTGCTGCTGCCGCGTCTCGCCTAACCGGCAGGAAGTGAAAGTGTGTTGGAGGACGCGCATGTGTTGCACGTTTCGCATATTGGGGTCACTGGTCATTATCAAGATGTTGCGAAAGAAATGCCATAAAGTGGTGTCCTGTCACTAGTCCTTGCTTGCTGCGGATAGCCTGTCGTCAGCAGCGACCCATTTGATATGCAAGGCAGATAAAGGCCAACGCGCATTCAGCGCGCCTGCCTGGCCAAAAGCCAAATGGCTGCCTACAGAATGAGAGAGGGAGAGAGGGAGAGAGAGAGGAAGAGAGCGAGAGACCTCAACTTGTCTTGAAAAGCCAACAAAACCAACAATATGAATATACTATGGCAATAGTTTAATGCCAGCTCAACTGCAAGTGAACTCTCTGTAGAAAATTTGTTGACTAAGCAGCTTCTTTATCCACACAGCAGCCATGGAGTGAGTATGAGTAAGTGTGTGTGTGTGTGTTGCGTGTGTGTGAAAGGCTTTTAGTTTTGGCTTTTACTTGTTAGCAATGGAATTAATGCGTATAAATCGAATGCTTAGCCAACTTGTTGGCTTTGCGACGACACAGCTTCGCTAAGTGTAAGTTGACTTGTTTCTGTTATTTAGATAAGATTAGATTTGTAACATATGTACTATGTACATATATATATATATATATATATAGTATATTCACGGTCCAATGGCTATAAAATTTGCTCAAGTATTAAGATTTCTGAATATACTGATATTTTATGGCTCAATCTGTGTCGCTCAGGCGTGAGTATACATATAAAACTTCTAAGAATTTCGCAAAATAAACTTGAAATATATATATATTTTTTTTTATTTATTTAGAATTAATGTAAAATTAAAACTAATCTAGGTTTAAGCACTGGCAACTATGGCTTGAAATATATATTAACGCATTTATTTAATTGGAAATTTTATATAAAAATAATCTTAACAATAATATATGACTTAAAAAAAAAATAAATTAAATAAAAATCAATAAGCATATAAAAGATGCTTTTTAAAATATTTATATATTTAAAAAAATTATATTTACTTATTTATTTAGTATATTATATTTATTTATTTATTATATTTACTTATTTATTATATTATATGTATTTAATATATTACATTTATTTTTTTATTATATTTATATTTATTTTTTTATTATATTTAGCATTCAAGCATTGGCATTCAAAAAATTAGCCAATGAGCTTTAATTTAATATTTAAAATTTATTTCAGGCAAAACCCAAGGCGCTTTATTGATTTTAAAAAGTACTGTCTTTAACATGAATATTCAATTTAAGAGAAAAATTCTTTCCGTACATATTGAAATTGAAAAGATTTTCTTTACAATAATATATCACTTGAAACAAAAAAAAAATTTGAAAAAATCTATAGGCATATTAAAGATGCTTTTTAAAATATTTATATATTTTTAAAAATTATATTTACATATTTATTTGTTTATAATATTATATATATTTATTTATTATATTTATTTTTGTATTATATTTTAATTATTTATTTATTATATTTATATTTATATTTATTTTTTTATTATATTTAGCATTCAAGTATTAGCATTCAAAAAATTAGCCAATGAGCTTTAATTTAATACTTAAAATTTATTTCAAGCAAAAACCAAGGCGCTTTATTGATTTTAAAAAATACTGTCTTCAACATGAATATTTAATTTAAGAAAACAATTCTTTCCGTACATATTGAAATTGAAAAGTTTTTCTTTGCAAACTTCTTTCCATAAAAAGCAATTTCATGTGGAGCTCTCCTCTCAACGCATGTTGACAAAAACCCCCCCGAAAAAAGAAATGAGCCTTAAGCTACATCTTCTTGCTTCTTTCTCTTCTTTTACTCAGCTAAAACTAATTAGTTAAAATCTTTAGCAAACACATTTACGTAGCATGCTAGCATACAAATTTTTTTTTCTGCTCTGTTAAAAAATAATGGAGAAACAGCTGCTGGCTTCTGTTGCTATGGCTAAGTACTTAAAACTTTAATTAGCCAGAATAAAAAAAAAAACAAAAAACAAAAAACAAAAAAAAAATTCAGAAATGAGAGCAAAAAGTTGGCAACGACAAAGAGCCTTGCCACATGCGAGCATTACGTGGATACACTTTGATATAATTAGCGGCATTAGCCATTAAGTAATTTTAAAAATTAATCAAGCAGCCCGGAGTCGACCAAGCGGCACATTGTGGTGCCAATTATTGGCCAAATTAAGACAGTAGGCAGTACACAATGGAGGAGAAGGAGAAGGAGATGTGTGGGGGCAGGCAGGTTAACTTGAAGTACCTAGCGCACTGCTAACCCAATTAGCACTTAACACATGACAGAGACAGCCTAGGTAAATAAATGGCAAACAACAGCTCAATTGATGGTTGCAGCACGTGTCCTGGAAGCTTCAACTGAACGTTAAATGTTTTCGCAAAAGTCTAACTCAACCCCTCAAAAAAAAAAAAAAACACTGAAGCTTCTCTCTCACTTTCTCGCTCTCTCCCTCTCTCTCTCTCTCTCTCTCTCTCTCTTACACTGCAAAAGCGACTTTCAATTTCCCAGGCAGGCAGCCAAAAAGGCAGTCGTCAGCGAAAAGGCAACCAAAGGCAGCCGCAGCCACAGCAGCAGCAGCAGCAGCAGCAGCAAACAGGCAACTCTGGAAACTAGCACAAGGACGTGTGCCACACGACACACACACATACACATACATTCTCGAAATATATATATATATACATACATACATATATAGCTTAAGCCATACACACGCAAGCAAGCAAGCAAAGCTCAAGTTGCCATCTAGGTAGAAACACTCATACTCTTAAAGCACTTTGGGCGTACTTCTTTCCACAATACAGCATTTGTGTGCGTAAGTGTGTGTGTGTGTGTGTGTGTGTGTGTGTGAAAGAGTATTGTGGAGGGTGGTACCAATGCGAAAATCTTAGCGCTCAAGTAGCGTACGTGATATGCGCGTAATCAATATTTACACACAACTTTTTCCAAGCGAAATACATATATATATATATATATATATATATATATATGTGCTAAAAATGAAAATGTAAGACAAAAGTTTAGCAATTGGCAGGCAATACCAATAGCACAAATACACACACACACACACATACACATATATACACATCTATATAAATGTCTTATATTGGGTTGCCACTTGAGCAAAATATCATGCATATGGCATTTAAAGAAACATATTTTATTGCCCAACCAATCGAATTAGTTGAAGGCAGACGACATCTGAGAATTGCATAGAAGGGCGAACAAATAAAATTTCTTTGGAAAATTACAAATAAAAATGCAAAGTTAAGCAACACAATGCAATGCAAAAAAAAAAAAAAAAAATATATATATATATATATATATATGTATACAGTTGTAACGCGAATATACCTAAAGTAATTTGAGAACTCTATTTGCCGTGAAGTGTGAAAAGTCTGAGAATTTATGCTTTAAAAGCATTTATAAACTACTTAAGGTAGACTTTTTTCTGATGTAATGAATTTTAATAAACTTTTTAAATATATTTGATCGGTAATAAATATATTTTACTTAAATAAAAAATTAATAAGGAAGAAAAAAAGTGGTGTAAAAAAAATATTTCTGTTGTAACGAATTTTGTGTAATTTTTAGAATTTGTTCATTGATAATAAATTTATATTTTTAGTTAATAAGGCAAGCAAAAAACCGTAAGATACAAATTTAATTTGTCAATAGCAATTAAAAAGTTTAAAGAAATTTAGAAAGCCTATATTTTAAGAATTTATTTTTTGAAGTAATAAACTAAAATATATTATTTATTTATTTATAAATAAAGATATTCTCTATTTTTCTGAATTTGTTAAAGGTGAGTACAATAAAAAAAATAAATAAAAAATTGTTTATAATAACAAAATAATAGAAAAACGATTATATATTATATATTATATATATATTCTATATTATATATATTATTATATATTTGCTTAATAGTAAATTTCTAGTTCAGATTGAACAAGAAATTCTGATAAGGGTTTTGTAATTTTAATTTTTAGCTACAGAACAATACTCAGTCATTTTTAAATTTTAATTTTATTGTAGGAATCAAAATATTATTTTTAATATATAGGCTAGTGTTTGAATTTTAAAACAAAATATATTATTTAATTGAATTATAATTTATAATAATAAATGTTAAGACCAAATATATTATTTAATAGAGTTATAATTTATAATAATAAGTTTTATGACAACAAATATTAAAAAAAAAATAATAATTGAATTAAATTTAGTATAGTTTGAAAATGGCATCTCAAAGAAATACAAAATCAATTAAATAAATAAAAAATAAATAGATTATAGCAAAATATTTGTTAAATTTAATACAGAATTTTTGTTCACATTTAAAATCAATAATATGTTTTTCATTTTAATTTAAAAATTCGAAAATTCCCATAAATATATTGTACACGATTTATAGTCGATTTCAGCATGAAAACAATTGTAGCTCACATTCAATCAGACTATATATTTATGACTAGCAGTGAAGGAAATCTGTTTATTTATTTATTATGAGTGGCATTAATCTCCCTCTGTCTCTCTTCGCTCACTGTGTATCTCTCTTTCTGTATATCTCTGCATTTCTGTGATTGCTGCAACACGAGTTGCAATTGATAAATATTTAATTGATTGAGCAGTCAGTTGTCTGACAATACGCTCCAATAAAAGAGTATTATAAGTGAGTGCCAAAAGTTGAAATGTCTGCGAGCTTTAACTATCAATGATATAATTGCCTTAACTGCTGCTGCAATGGAGCCCAAAGCCTTGGCTGGGATACGATGCCATCAAGCAAATGCAGTTACTTTGGCACACATTAAATTTGGTTTGATTTTTGGCCCAGCCAACAAGCCAAGCACTGCCAGACTCTGACTCTGTCTCTGTCTCTATCTCTGTCTCAGTCTCTGGCAAACAGACCAGACCAAACAAAGGATGAATGGATAGGCAAAGGAGTTGCCGGCGGGATGGCAAAGGAATACAGAATTTTCGCACAAAGGCAGCCAGTCGACGTCACTTTTTGTGGAGTTTGGTAAAGTTGAGCCAACCATGGGGAAAATCAAGTGGAAAACGTATATTGTGAAAATCAACTATTGGCAGGCAGCTGTCAGCCGCATAGCAAAAACGCTGTTCAAACAACGAAAACAATGGCCAAAAACGCAGCTCAAAAGACGCCAGCGAGAGCTTTCAGCCAAAGTTGCTACCATAAATATAGAAAGAATACCAAAGAGAGTACCAAAAACGAAGTAAGAGGACCCAGACCAAGGAGCAATTTTATGAAAATATTACATCATAAACAGTCGTCTGCTTAAGATAGAACAGCTATACATATATATATATATATATATATATATATAGATGGCAAATTTTCTAGCCTGTCTGGCACACACAAAATGCCGCTCACAAAATATTTGCCAACAAAAAATCTAATAAATTATACAAAAGCCAGCTTTATACACAAATCAGAGCAGATAAAATATAGAAAAAATAAAAAATAAAAAGAAACAGGGATAAGTACATAAAGCGAATTTTGAAGGTGTGAAAATAATTTAAAGTGCAATTTATTTAAATTGAAAATATTCAATCTGGCTGTAGAGCTAAGATTGAAATGAAATCAATTTTGAGCAAAGTAAACTTAGTAAAATATAGACATGTTAGACAACATGTTTTTTTTTGTTATTATATGGTATATTATGCCTTTTTGGAATAAATTGGAATAACGCTCATTTGAGTATATTCATACTGAACAATTGATTATTTTTACAATAAGTTATTTAGCCTAAAGCTAAAACAAAATAAATATAATATATAGCTAGATTTATTCATTGACTGATATTTACAGTACTAAATTTATATAATAAATAATTTATGAAAAAATTATAAAATCAATTTATTTGTATATTTTTATGGAATCAATATTTAAAAAACTATAAGCCCCAAAATGTAAAATTGTTTTTACTCAATGCATCAAAACAATTTGAAGTCAATTAATTTAAAAGACTCGAAAAGTTCCTATAAAAAAACTGAAGTTTAAATAAATAGAAATTCTGTTTATTTTTTTTTTTAGAAATATTAAGGTATTATTTATTATCTTTAGAAATATTTAGTTGATCACTTTAATATTTCTAAAAAAAATTAAACTGAATAACTATTTATCCGTTAACATCAGCAAAATACTTTAGTTACGATTATTCCATTTTATTTATTTATGTATTGTGGAATTTTGGAATTTATATAAAATTTTCTTTTTATTAATTTAATTTAGTATTTTCACAGCACTTAAAAAGAAAATATTTTAATTTTTTTTTGTATTGTGCTTAACATTATGTGAGCAGAAATAATATAAATACAACTATGATTATTTGAAATTTAATTTGATAAAGTAATTTCTTAAATTGTCCATATAGTATTGCCATGAATTCTCAAAAATCTGTTTATATATGGTTGTATTATAGCAATCATTAAAAAGTGACTTTCAATAGATAAAAATAAAAAATAAAATGTATTAACAAAAATTTAATATATTTATTATTTACTCAATAAATAAAAATTTCTGTTTTCCAACTAGTTTATATTATATATAAAATATCAAATATTTATTATATTTAAAAAAAAAAATGAATTTCAATTATAAAAATACTACAAAATATAAAAATTTCTATTTTCGAACTAGTTTATATAATGAATTAAATATTTATTATATAAAAAACCAAATAATTTTGAACTAATAGAAATAATATTTATATAATCATCAATTGTAAATAAAATATAAACACAACATTTCTTCAATCTAACAAGTTTAGATAATTAAAAATAATTTTTGCCTCTAGTCTCATCAATTAGATCTAACAAGCAAAACAAATAATACAAAAAACTCCTTGACAAATAGAAAATATATAATAATAATCATTTAATCATGAATTTCTACCAAACAAAAATATCAATTGATTTTTTTTTTTACATTTTTACATTTTCTTTGCAATCAGTTTTCATATTTTTTCTTTCGTTGAATGGCGAGAGAATTGTTGTCATTCTCACAGACTATCAAATTCATTCACACAAAATGTTGCAGAAAAATGTCTAATTAGAAGTTTGAGCGCATTCACAAAAGGTGCAGCTGTCAAAGTTTTTCTATTTTCTTGTATTCTATTTTATATTTTTATTTTAATTGGCAACTGGTTTGAGGATTTGGGAGTTTTGTCAATTGGCGAACTTTTAACGCTTCAAGTTTGCAATCAATTTGATTTTATTTGCAACTGGTATGCGTGGCTGTTAATAAAACATGCGCACAATTCAGGACAAATATTATTATCATATTAGTAACTCATCTACAAAACTTGGGCCATGAACTCGTTTCATTGCAGCGAAAACTTCATCAACTTGGCCAAAAGCTAACAACACGACTGGCTTTCAAAACTATTGTGTGTGAGGTTTGGTTTGGTTTGGCTTGAAACCAGTCAAGATGGAGAGAGTCACAGAGTGAGAGAACGAAAGAGAAAGAGACATGGTAGGAATATTTTGGTTTGGGTTGAATGAATGTTGATAAAAAGTTTTGTTGCTCCACTGTTGGCAAACATAGTTTCAACATATTGCCGCCACCTTTTGGTACTGGCAAACAAAAACATGAGCTCGGCGCGCCCACGAAATACAAAACAATTTGAATGAATATACGGGCTGAGAAGGATCAAAACTTTGTCCTTGTGAAGCACAGCAAGGCGACTGACTGTTGACGAGACAACAATAATGATTACTGACTCCTCGATGGCTGTCGGCCATAACAATATATATATATATATATACAAATATTCTTATAGATATGTATATCTATTTGCGAGTAAAACATGACTTGAGTTCGACGATAGTGCAGTCGGCGCTATAGAAAACAAAACTTTTGCTCAAAACTAATAAGCTTTGGAAATATCATAAAGACCGCACAGACCATCGCCGACCAAACAAGAAAACAGTGGCTAATGGCCCAAAGTTCTGACAATGACATCAGCAACTCTGCTTTTTCAGCCAGTCCCCCCCCCACCAAAAGAAAATAGTTGCAAATTTATTAAAATATAAATTTAATCAACTCGCAGCGGTAGCTCCATAAATGAGGCTGCATAAATTTATTTCAAGTCGACGCTTATAGAATAATTATGCAAAAGTTTCAACTTCAACAACGAGCCTGGTTGAAAATTAATTGATAGCAGCGAGTGAAACTTAAATTTCAATTACAAACAAAAACAGCAAATCGAATTTTAGGTCTTAGCGTTGTTTGCTTGATTTCTGCTCAAAAATGTATTCAAAACTTTTTAAATTTTAGTGAAAATATTGTTAACTACGACCTTAAAAACGGAAATAAATAAATAAATAATAATAGGAATATATTTTAATAAATTTAAAAAGACTGGTTAGATAAAAAAAGATTATTTAAAAAGCATTAAAATAACTTAATTGTGTATTATTTGAAATAGAAGAAAAGTATTTATAAATATATATTTTTTCTTTTATTTTGTTTTTATTTTATTTTTTATTATATTTTTTATTTAATTTTTATTTATTTTTTTATATGTATATATTTTTAAAAATTATTTTTATTATTATGTTGGCCAACTATTATTTTTTTTTTTAACTTTCATCTTGAAAATGTTATTATTTAATAGTTAACAGAATAACGCTTATCAATTATCTTTTATATAAACATATATCAGATATATTTTCTATGAATCTCAATATTATTATTATTTAATTCATTTGTTGAAATATTGTTGAACTAAATTTCGTAATTTTATATATATTCAATTAAATGAAAATAATACCGAAATTTAGTTTAATTCTGATAAATTACATTATATTAAACTTTTTCTTTTTTTTATTATATAAATTTATTAAATAAATAAATAAATTTAATAATATAATAATAAATAAAAAATAAAAAAAGAATATTATATATATTTTCAATTATATTCAAATATATTTTTTGCTCATCTTATATTACATAAATAAAGTAATAATAGAATAAATAATATTGAATTAAAGAAGTTATAGAATATACCTAAAAACACTTATTTTTTTATATTTTTAAATTATATTCAAATATATGTTTTATTTTTTTAATTCTTCATACATTATTAATAAAAATTATATTAATTTTTTTTTAGTATTTATTTATTTTCATTATTTTATTTTATTTTATTTTATTATTATTTTATTTTATTTTATATAGTGGTCCATATGATTTATTTTTACTTAACTAAAATTAAATTTTAACTTTTAATTTAAACTTTTTCGCTCGCTTTTTATTACATTAGCACTTTTTAATTTCAATCAAGTTTTAATGTAATTTGTTATACTAGTTTGAAGCACTTGCTAATTAATTTGTTTTGTTTTTTTTTTCGGCAGAGTTTTGTAATCAAAGCGAACAAGTATTTTTCTTTAATAAATCTCTTCAAACTGTTGCAAAGATTGTTCTATTACTTTTGCAAAATCTTCACAAACTGCGCAAAAATTTAACTGAAACTCGTTTTGAGCCAAGCTTGCTTACCTACGTTAACACATACCGACATACCCACTCTGCAGGCAACGCACACTTTTTGACCTCAGAAAGGGACCGCAGATGAAGCCAAGTGCAAAATTGCCTGGCAACACTTGAAAACTTTATGCAGTGCTCAATTGCAAGCATAAATTGCTGCCAGTTGTGGCAGCCGCAATTTGAGCGTAGATTTGTAATTAAAACTCGTGCCAAACCCTTTGCGAGCTCAAAGAAAACAAAAAATGCATTATAAACTTCTGTTGCAGCAGCAGTTTGTCTAATTTAAGGCTACAAAGCCCACTTGAGCTAATCACACAAAATTTCCATTTATTTTTATTTTTTTTCTTTTGAGCTCAACAACTTTGCAACAAAAAGTGGGAACGGGCTCTCACTCTCTATCTCTCCCTCTCTCTCTCTCTCTCTCTTGACAAATCAGGCCAACTTTAAAGTACTTGTGGAAGCAGCCAAAGGCAAACAGACACCGCCAACATAATATACAAATTAGTTTTTAATTAATTTTTAAAGCACAACAGTTTCGCACAGATAATCTCGAGTGCCATCATCAGCAAAGAAAATCTAAAAATCCACAAGAAGAAGTCAAGTTGCCGTTGACACACAGCTCAGCTGCAGAGTGTGCTCACCTCTTTACGTTAAAGACACGTTTATAGTAGTTACATTTTGTATATTTTATGGCGCTTCCTTTTACACAGACCAACAAAATGTAATACAATTTGTTAACTAAGTATCAAGACAAGATTTGCTTTGAACAGGAAACCAAGTGAAATCTAAGTGAACAAAAAAAATTGAATGGGAGGAATCAAATTTAGCAAAAATTGTTTAGTTTAACAATTATGAGAGTATATTTCTTTTTAAATTTTATATTTTAATTTTTTTTTCAGCAAATGAAAAAGTAAAGGACATTGATTTACAATTCATCTAAATATTAACAAATGTCTCGTAATTTAATATTAAACAAAAAAAAATTGAATAGGAGGAATCAAATTTAGCAAAAATTGTTTAGTTTAACTATTATGAGAGTATATTTATTTTTAAATGTTATATTTTAATTTTTTTTTTTCAGCAAATGAAAAAGTAAAGGAAATTAATTTAAAATTCATCTAAATATTAACAAATGTCTTGCAATTTAATATTTAAAACTCTAGAAGATTTTTTTTTTTGTATTTATTGCCTAACAATTATATAATTAATATATTGAATTAAAGAAATTATGAAATATATATGAAAACATATGTAAATATGTATATTTAAATTATTTTCAAATAAATGTTTTATTTTTAATTATTCATATATTTTTAATAAAAATTATTATGCCATATTTTTTTTTTATTTTTTTTTTAAATATTGATAAATACAAATTATTTAATAATTATATAATAATTATTAATATTATATAAAATATAAAAAAAAAATAAAGAAGAAGACGAGCACAGCACAATACGACTTTATCACAAGGAACTCGGAATTGAAACTAGACTGAAGACGAGCTGCAGCTGGCTCCTCATTTTATAGGCAGCCAAATTCCCGCTCAAAATCTAATCCCATTCGTGCACATTTCTCAGAGAGTGATATACGAAGCTTGATCACGAAGGCACTCATAAGAGTGCTCTCTGTTCAGGAACCATTTTCGATTACACTTGTTGTGCCAAAACAACAAAGATTTAACTTAACACACAAAGACAACTTAAATGCTTCATGATCCTCTCTTCTGAAATTCTTATTGAATGACTTTGTTTTATTATATTGTATGACAGATGCACAATCAATCACAGATCACTGTTAAGAAACGTGACAGATTGATCAGAATTATATATCTTTTTATATCTCTCTCTAACTTTTAGCTACATAATAAACATTTATATATATTTATGTAGACAAATTCATTGATATATATTTATATTATCAATTCAATAAATTATTATAATAAAATTCATTATGAAATTTGGCATGCCTCTATATATTAGTTACATATTAAACAATTACATTTTCAATTCATTTGGAGTATTGAATTGAGCATTAATTTACTATATACACATATATTACATACATATATTATTTTTTTTAATTTTTTAATGTTTATACTATGCCTGAGCAATCTGAATCCAGAATTTATGAAATAAATTGCACAAATTACCTGTAAAGAAAAAATATGAGAGAAAAGTATTAGTACTATTTATAATTTTTTGAGAAATATTTAAAAATATTTAAATATTTAAAGATTATTCAAAAGCTGGCCGTAAATGCTTTTAAAACAATTATTAATAAGATAATCAAAATATCAAATTATTAACAATGTAAAAAAATATAAAATATAATAGAATAAACAAAATGAATTGAAGACATTTTTTATAATTTTTGGAATATTAATTTAAACACTTAATAATAAAATTAATAATTAATAAGATTTTTTATCAATACATTGACAACTAAGGCAAGAAAATACAGCCCTCAGAAATTTAGTAACTATATTTAAAAAACAAAATTGTTCATGTGCGAATATTCCATATATTTATTTATATTTTTAGCTTAAAATTTTTTTTTAAATTCTTGAAACTAGTATAAGCATTCCCTTTCCATTTAAGGCTGAGTATCGCTTTCACTTTGTTATTGTTGACCCGCCATTGAGTCACTGTTTCGAGCTAGAGCCAGAGTGTTGCTCTCTACCTACACACACACAGACACACACACACACTAAGGTATATATTTCATGGAGCGCAGGAGCGCATCGCTTTACAACTTATAATTGGATTTATGAGCAGGCGGAACAAAAGACAACATGGAACAAAGCAACTAAACGAACTCAGCTGCCGGACCAGACCATCCATCTACATAAGCCAGCTCTGGGCGAGGGTATCATAAGTAGCTGCTGTTCGACGATAGTCGAAGCTACTCTGCCAGCATAGAAATTGTCATCCTCCTCATCGTCGTCGTCGACGACGGAAACGGAAATGCTGCAAAAGGTAGGAGAAAAAAAAAAAAAAAAAAAAGGAGGAAGAAGGAAGAAATGCATGCGATGCAAGCATAGGAAATGGCTCTAAGGGAGATACGATGCTTGAGCAGCTGCTGTGGTCACTTCTCTCAGCACGACTGCAACATCAGTTTGTAGCAAATTAATCACTGGGGCATTTACTTTATTTATTTAATAAAGCTTTGACATTGTTCGAGTAATGGCATTCGATCTAATGAAAGTGGACTTTGTTACGGTTGTTCAATGTTGCTGCTCTTGCTGTGGAAAATAAAACAATTATAGAATATATAAAGTTTATATATAGATTTTTAACTAAATTAATAGCCTTTAAAATATGCATACAAAGTTAAAGTTGAATTCAATAAATTGTTGTCATGAAAATCGCATAGAAAGGCAATATTTAGATGAACGAATGAAAAGAATGAAAAGTTAACAACTAAGTGTCATATAGTCACAGAGAAAATTTTTCATAAGAATGCATAAGATATTGTCACCATTCACATAAGTCTTGAATTATGAATCTTTCGCTCTCACTCTCTCTCTCTCTCTCTCTTCGAAGAGTTTTCAATGGATTGCTCTTTCACAACTGTCTCTGTTCGATAACAGAAACTCTTTAAAATGTAGTCGAAAATGCTTCACTTCACACAATGATCAATAAAATTTCAAAATTTGAATTCTGAATAAGTGAAAGTTTATCTCTTTAAATCTTTCAATAAACTCTAAAAAAAATCCTAAATAGAGTTAAAGAAAAAGACAAGCACACATATATAGAAAAATATAAAAAGAGTCTTGGAAAAACTAAGGGAATACAGCTAGACTTCCAGTTCGTTCATTAATAATATTTTCAAATAAATATTTTCCTTGTTAATTCAACTTTTAATACGCTATAAAAATAATTGATAATATATTACAAGTCACAAATAGACTGCGTCAATTAAAGTCAACAAATAAATAAAGAAAAATAAATAATAAGAGTTTTAAGTGTTTAATTTGATTAAATTGTGGATTTAGCGTATAGCCAGAATAAATATATTTATAAAGCCAGAATAAATAAACTTATAATTATATATAATATATTCTGGCTTTATTTATAATCATATATAAATATATTTGTTCTGGCCTTACAGTATACACAGTTTTATCAATATTTATATTTAATAATATATATTTTTTATATTTATTTATATTTATATTATATTATATATTATATTTATAGTTAATATTTTTTATATTTATTTATTTTTATTAATTTTTTATTAATATTTAATAGTATTATTTTATATATTTATATTATATTTTTATTTAAACTTAATATTATTTATTTTTATATATTTATATATATTATATTATTATTTATATTTAATAATACATTATTTTATATATATTTTTATCTTTAATAATCATAAATACTTCATCTACAAACTTTAAATATGCACACTAATATTGATATTTAAAATATTACCTATTTGTTTTCAACTTCAAGTAAAATTTACACTTTACTCTGTGCAAGATTAAAAACAAAAGAGTAAAAAGTTAAGTAAAAGTAAAAACATTTATACTTAGATGCAGATAAAACTTTTCAACTAGTCAGCATTTAAGACCCTTTTAAAGCTGTTCCATTGTGCAAAAACAAATTTATGAAGCACGCATAATGCTTATCGAGCAAAGTACATAACACAATAAACAAAAGATTGTTGCGCGTAAAAACAATGCGTAGAGTGTAACGCTTAGATAAATATTAATAAATAATCAAACGAGATTTTTACTCTGGCGCTGACGTCAAATGTTAAGCTAGCGAAGCTGCAGAGATTCTTTCATTTTTTGTATACATTATTATTATTATTATATTTTAAGTTTTCTTTTCTTATTATTATTATTTTTTTTTTTTTTGTTATTAATGTTTGAGTACAACACAAGGCGTTGACTGTTCAAGTGCTCTGGAAGCAGCGTTCTTGCTTGCGAGTCGAGGGGCGGGCTTCTGTATGTGTGTGCGTGTGCGTGTGTGTGCGTGTGTGTGTGTGTGTGAGTGTGTTTCTTTTCCACTTAGGTGGCTTGTCTAACTGCTGCTGTTGTTGCCAGCTTAGCACCAGCAACAACAACAACAACAACAACAATAACAACAAGCAATAGCAGCATAATAAGTAGCATGTGAAGCGAAAAACAAACAACTAAAGATCGCAACAAGGAACAGCTCTTGTTATACACTTTCTTTTATAGCAAGTGACACGAGTGGAAGCAGCTACTACAGAGCTGATAGATACAACATGAT
Organism: Drosophila stalkeri; assembly: GCA_035047405.1. Taxonomy (NCBI): domain Eukaryota; kingdom Metazoa; phylum Arthropoda; class Insecta; order Diptera; family Drosophilidae; genus Drosophila; species Drosophila stalkeri. Next base: position 22,631,011 of record JAWNPR010000039.1, read on the forward strand.
AACATGATAATTTTTTTTATTATTATTATTTGACATTAGTTGGCAGCGATATAAGAGGTTAAAGTCGTAGTAAATACTGTAAATGAGTTGGAATATTTTTGTTAGATTTGGCAAAGAAAATTGAGTTTGAAAACAGAATTAATAATAAATAGTTGATATATTCATTTTTAATGTAATAATTATTCATTTATAAATATTACAATAATTTTTTATTATTATTATTTATTTTTTATTATTTATTTTATATTCTTATTTATTTTATTATTATTATTACTTTTTTATTATTTATTTTATATTTTTATTTGTTTTATTATTACACTATTTTTATTCATATATTTTTGATTATAATTTTTATTTTTATTTATTTAAAAAAAATATTTTTTTTTATTTATTTTTATTACATTTTTTTAATTTCTCAAAAGTAGATGCAACATAACTTCATATTTAAATACTATAATTGCTATAAAAATTTTTAGGCAATTTTTTTATCTATATCGATAAATAGATACATATCAATAAATAGATATACATACCTGACAAACTTATGTGAAATTATATAGAAGCCTTGAATTGTAATATTTCTTTATACTTAAAATAACAGATCAAAAGCTAATAATATTTGTTAGCTAGAAAATGTGATTTACGAACGTACCAAATGATGAAACGATCGAGTTTAGGAACAAAAGAAAAATACCTATGCCATATAATTCACTTAAGCGCCGAAATGGAATGAAAATAGTATTTAGAGAGAGACATCAAATAGGAATTTTAAATAAGTGAGGTCGACCTTCGGTTCAACGGTCAGCAGCAATTACGCTCATCTCTTTATTTGATCTTCATTTGATCTGTGTCTTCGTTCAGCTTTGAGCATCACTCACTTAATAGTCTAATAGAGCGTAACGACGATGACTTCGGCGCAGATCATTGTAACTCTGCGTATATAGCTTGGGTTTTTGCATCTATTGAATCATCATTTTACAAGCCCGTGTGGAAGTTTTTAGATCTCTTATCAAATGTGAAGAACTTAAGTAGATCATTTGATGCTGTAGCTAAATTTTATGGATCTAAGGTTTTTACTTGATTTACATCAATATGGAACGAAAAAAAATCCTATTCACTCACTCTCGCTCTATGCAGAAGACTTTGGTTCTTTTCGTTTTTCGGTTGAACGACTTCAGTGGAACTATTCGTGTGAAGCTCTTTTCCCGAACATAGAGAGCGATACGATTGACGATCGTATAATGAAAATTCAAAGAGTCTATGCAAACGATCTTCGCTTTCACAGCGAAGACAACTCTCGCATACAAACCAATACACACACAAAAGACTATTTGCTTCGTCAACACGTTCGGGGAAACCATTCGATCGAGAACGAGCTCGTTGAAGAACCGATGCAATCGGTTACTCTGTGAGGTTTTATGTTATTTTTCTCAAAGTGAAAGAAAGACATAATGGAATAATGATAAACGGTCCTTTTGAAAATAAAGCTCGTTTTAATATATAAAAAATAATCTCAGTAGCTCACTTATTAAAACTTACTTATTTTATATAAACAAAAAATTAAATAAAATAAAATAAAAAAATAATAAAATAAATATAAAAATAGAAATAAATTAAAATAATATTAAAAATAAAAATAAATTAATATAAGATTTAAAAAAATATATAATTAAAATGAAAATAAAATACAAAAAGAAAAAAAAAAATACAAGAATAAAATATAAAATGAAAAATAATTATTAAAAAATAATAATAATTTAATTTTGAAAAAATAATAATAAAATTTAAATTAATTTAAAAATTATTTTCAACTAGATTCAACCTAAATTTATCACTTTTTTATATATACACACAACATTTTTACATTTCTCAAACAGCTGCTGTTAAGCAAAAAAAAAAAAAAAAAAAAAAAAAAAAAAGTAGAAACAAATTTTCCCACAGTTCAAAATGAAATCAATATGATAAAACAAACAGTAATTGATTAAAGTTAAATGAAAATTCTTGAACTAGTTAAATATCAGCGCATTCACACGTCGTTGCATTGAAAAGAAAAATTGTGAGCCCAGTTCTAATTTCATGTTGTTGCTGCTATTGTTACGTTGTTGAGTTTTTCAGCGTGGGTGTCGAAGCGCAACATGGCTAAGTAAGGGGCGTGTCAGGGCGTTACGTGAGTGTGTGTGTGTGTGTTTGTGTGTGTATGTGTGTGGTCTTCTGTGTACTCTTAGTTTAAAGCAGTGGGAAACTGGGTTAATAATGTCATTTACTGCACTAGAGAGCAGGCAACCGAACCAACGAACGAACAAACATGCAACCAAACAACTTGGCAACATGAGCTCCCAGCGCATTCGGTATTCGAATTTAAAGCTTGTTGTATTTAAGCGAATGTCATAGAACTAAATGCTAATTGCAGGAAGTTGGCAACAAAATGTTGTTGTTGTTGTTGTTGCTATTGTTGTTGTTGCGACTAATGCAGTTTGGCAATTAGTTGAGCTAGTTGTTATTGTTATTGTTGAGTCTTCAACGACACAGTGTTGACATAAGCCTAAAAGCGATTGACATTTTTGCAAATGGCTGTGTCAGAGTGTGTGTCTGTAGGTGTGTATTAGGTGTGTGTGTGTGTCTGATTAATAGTGTATTAAATGCATCATTTGACAGACAGAGATACAATGCTCTAACTCTTGTTGATTTGCATGACTCAAATGCCTTGTCTTATCAATAAAAAAAACAAAATAAAAAAATAAAATAAATATATACATTAAATTAAAATATCTATACATATATTTCATTAAATTATATATTACATATTGTGTTTTGTATAAACAGTAAATAATATAAGTTAAATTAGTTTTTTTTACTTTTAATTTACACATGTTTTTAATTAGACATGTTTATTTATTAATTTTATTTATTTATTTTTTAACTTTTTTCATAATTAATTTTTTTATGAATTTATTTTTTTTTTATTAATTTTTTTTATTAATTTTTTTTATTAATTTTTTTTTATTAATTTTTTTAATTTAATTTGTCTATTTTTTATTAATTTTTGTTTTATTTATATTATTACTTTTTTTTATTAATTTATTTGTTTGAATTTTATTTTTTATTTTTTTTGTTTCCTTTTTTTGACCAAATTTATTAATTAAATTTATTAATAATTTATTAATAAACATAGATAAATATATATATCTTATTTTGCTAATTAAAATTTCAAAAAAAAATTATTTTTTATCATTTTTACACTGAGTAAAAATTATAATATAGAAACACTTTCAGAGCACTCCCTACAAGTCTTTCTAAATTTTGCAGCTTATCTATAAACAACAACAAATTTAACTAATAATTAAAATTTCTTTATTCTTGTTATTAAGACTTTTTTAATTTAGATCTTTGCATTCTCTTTTCATTCGGTTTGTTTTATTCTGCTTGTTACATGAATTCACTTTAAATTGTTAATGAGGCTGAGCGTTTAGCACGTTTCCAACGCTTGGCTGAGCGCATCAAAATGCTTCAAGACTCTCAAGACGCAGACGCCGCACACTCATACATAAATAAGAAATCCATTATCAAATGGCGGTGTTAATATAGCACCAGCAGCAACTCAGCTGCCAAACTATGCATACCCATGCCTATCTTCAAGTTTGTTCAACAAATCCACAGCATATCCGTAACATCAGCACAAATAGACAATGCGCGTGAGGCATCCATCGACCAAAAAAAAAAAAGAAATGGTGAACAAGATGCTAAAGAGAGAATAAAAAATAGAAAAAAAAGAGAGAAAAGTTTTGTGTTCTTTTTGCGAGCGACTGACTTCAGTAAAATGTTTTACATATTGAAGTTGGGGCAGGTGCTGCCACTGCTGCAAAGTGTAGAAAAACTCTGCCGCACACAAAGCACATTTATAATGAGCATATTGCCAAAGTAAAATAGAAGAGGAAATGAGCACGAGCTGCTCAAATATGGAAAAAAAAAAAAAAAAAAAAAAAAAAAAACAGTGGAAATATCATAAACTTTAGCCAAAAACTACAAATCCATATACTAAAATTATTTTTCTACATACCATTTTACCCATATATATATATATTGAAATGAAAATAAATATTTTATTTACATAGATAATTGTTCGTTCTGTTGTTAAACATAATTATATGAATTTATTGGTATAAGGCCAGCAAATAAATAATTTTTAATTTTTAATAACTGATATTCTTTCAAGTAAAAAAAAAAAGTTTATCATAAAATTTCACAACATATTTCAATTATTATATTATTATAAATTTCTTAATATTTAATATTTTTATTTTTATTTTCATTTTTTATTTAGTTATTTATTTGTTTATTTTTATAAATTTTGTTTGTATTATTTCAGTATTTTTCATTTTATTTTTCAATTTTTTGTTATTCCTTGCAGCTTCGTCTATCTATCGTAATTACTATTATTTCCTCAAATATATATAATATCAATGTAATAAATAAATAAGTATAATATTTCTTATATACTATTTCACTAACTTCTATTTCATATTTATAATTATGAAATTTTCTTTTTTTTTAGTATTTAATTAAAATTCCATAATTACCTTTACACTATTTTAATTATCACATGTTTGTATAATTTTATTTTCTGTAAAACTATTGAAAAAATATAGGAAAAAGATTTTTTGGGACAAAAATTTAAATTTAATTTAAATTTTTTTTAAGTTGTAATTATGTACTTATGAATGCAAATAAATCATTAATTAAAATTTTTTACATTTTAATTTTAATTTTTTAAATTTCTATAAATATTTTAATAATTTATTTTGCATACAATTTTTTTTATTTAAAAAAAGACAATCTAATATTTTTAAAATTTACTTTTGATGTATTGTGTTTTTATATTTTATTTAAATTTGGCTCTTTATTTGTCTTTATTACATTAATTTTAAATTTTCTGTAAAATTCCGCAGTGCAAATTTTCAAAATTAATTCAAGTGCAAAGATATAAAAGTAAAATGTAAAATGAATAATTAAAGATATGTAAGCTGTTTCTTTTTTTTTTTTTTTTAATTTAATTACTAAAGTTCTATCAATCCAAAACTTATGTTTTCTTTCTTTGTCGATGAACTCAATTTGAATATGCATTCGAACTTACTCACAGATATCAAATGCGACTAATGGAAATGCAGCACACTACATTTGACAAGAATAATTCGTTTGCTGCCCATTGTTCGTGGCAAACAGTTGAAAACTTTTCATTATGCTGATGGCTTTAGCATGGCCCATGCTACAGGTATTACGAACACTGTTCCATGACGCCGTCTAAAAGTTGAGAACTATGAGTACGCAGTCGGAATTGTCGCTGTCGCTTTTGCTGTTGCTGTTGCTGTTGCTGTCGTTGTCGTTGTTGTAGTCGTCTGCAAGTTGGCAATAGAGTTGGAATGTTGGGAAGTTTTTGGTGACGATGCCAGCAATTAAAAATTTGTTCATTACTCTGCAAGCGAAACACACTCCTACACACACACACTACACATTACACACACACACACAGGGACACTTTAGCCAACGAATCATGAAACTTATTAATTTCACAATTATAAAATAAATTGTGAGTGCGGCAATTAATTTGCGGTTAGCAAAAGATACACAAGAGTCCAGACATCAGAATTCCTCATTAGGCAACGTTTGTATTATTCTTTCTTTTTTTTTTTCGTTTTTTGTCCGTTAATTGGAAACAGGCTAACACAGGAAAAACGAAATGAAAAAAGTTGGCCAACATAGAGGCTGAGAGCCAGCCATAATTGTTGTCGATTGTTTGCCAAAAATGAAAATCAAAAAGAGAAAAAAAAAATAAATTGAAAATTGTATCCATTGACGAAATTTCAATGCTCTTTAGCGAAGATTACGTTAGTTGAAGTAAATATTAAAAAAACATTCTTTTTATAATATTTTTTAGAATCCATTGAATTAATCTCTAGCTAGATAATATTATAATATATAATATAATATATTTCTAATTAATTCTCTAACTATCATATTCACCACGTTACGTTACACATTTCACAACATAATTGTCATACCCTTAGTAAGCGTATCAAATGTTCAGCCAAACGTAGCACAAGTGCCAAAAAACTGTGAAAAATTAGTTCGAGTCTCATCTGAAGTCGTCTTGGGCGCCTTTTGTTGGGTCTGCTACGTGTCGCTTCGTTCCATATAATTTCCACTTCTCTTCCTCTACGACGATTACTTGGCGACGAAATTTTCTTAATTTAAAATTGAAATTGAGCTGCAGTTATTATTTATTATGCTTATACAACAAAAACTGGCATGGGTTGAGCAAAAAACTTTGCTACAATGAGTCAAATGAATTTTATTTTATTTTATTTTTTTTTTTTTTAAATTAATTAAAAATGTTTAGTTAATGAAAATTCAGAAAACTTTCTTGGTATTTTGTGGCAAACAATAAATTTCGGTGTTGAATTAAATGTTAATAAATGATTTTATTAAAACTTCTGCCTACTTTTTCCGTTTTATATTTAAAAAAAAAATATATGCATATATATAATTTTTAAATTTATTTATAAACAAAATATATTTTTGGTATATTTTACTAATAATTCTTAGATTAAATATTTTAACAAAGAATTGTACAACAAATTTTCATATCTAAAAAAAATGTCTGTTAAGAATTCTATTTAAAATATTGTTTTATTTATTTATTTATAAACTGTTTTTATTCTTTTCATATTTTACTTTTTTATTTTATTTTGTGATTAAAAATTGTTTATTGTTTTTCATTATATATATATGTTAAACAATTAACATTTGCATTTATTTATCATTTTTAATACGTTTCTTTTTTTTTTAATTATTTCAATTTTCTATTTATTTTTTAGTTAATTAATTGTATATACTTTTATGTTTCTCATAATCAAGTTTTCTGAGCCATTTATAATATTTTTACGAGTTTCTTTATTTTTGCTATATTTTTTAAATTTCATTTTTATTCAATTAATTGTATTTGATTTCATATATAATTTATGATAACATAATAATAATTTTATTTCTACTTAAAACTTTATATACATTTCCATTTCTGCCCATTTCCTTAATCAACCCTCGCACTTAAAATGTCCGAAAAGTCTGTGCATTTTGTGCAAATTTTTGGCACCGTTTTTCGCAGTTTTCTGTTAAAGTTTTTGGCAAGTGGGCTTCATTCATTTTATGCGCCAGCTATTTGCACATCTAGGGCATAAATCAAAATGGATATTACACGCGCGTACTTACATAAGGCAGAGAGAAAGAGAGACAGAGAGAGAGTGATGAAGAGGACGAGAGCATTTTAAAGTGTCATCAAGTTAATTGGCAAGGAGTTAAGATGAAAGTAGAAGAAAATAAAGAACTTTATGCTTTATATATACCCAGAAGGCAAAATAAGATTCAGCTCACATAGTGCTGGGCGTTTGTAACTACTGTGAAAGAGCATTAACATCAAATTACAAAAATAAATAGAGTAGATATACGTATACGATATATGCCTGATGTTGTTGTTGTTGTTGTTGATGCGCTGTCGTTGGGTTACAGAACCCAAGCACAAATTTATAGGTGGCATAAAATGAGCACAGACAATGCCAATAACAATAAACGCAAATAATGTTTATGGGAGCGCTAAACAGGCAACAGAGCTGACACCAGGCAACTAGAGTAGCCGCACAGGGACGACAACAACTATAGATTATATAGCCCATTTTAGCCAACAAGAACAAGAGACGAAACAACAGCAACAACAACAACAGGGAGTAGCAATAGCAGCATTGCTGGGTTATAAACTGTCTCATCGTATGGCCGCCGGACAATGCGAATATCCATTGTCGAACCACTTTAAAAGGACCTCAGACAAAAACAACAACAGACTCCAGATTCAGGACCCATCATCATTCTGCCGGCTGTTGCTGTTTTTGACATACTGCAAATACCGCAGGCTTTGCCAAGGCAATCTGACACAAATAACCAAGGCGAAATTTAGAAATATATAACGACTTTGAGATACCCACCAAAAAATTGAACAAAGGTGGAGAGAGGAGAGAGGACAAAGTGAACAAAAATAGAAAAATTATAAAAGAGAAAATTATATTTATGATTATGATTAATTTTATAAATTAATAATTTATTTTATTTTATAAATTAAGCTCAATAAAAATATATAAAAATCTATAATTTAATTTTTATAAATTTTACTCAAGAAGAAATGCTCCCAAAATGATTAGGTAAAATAAAAAAAATTAGAAAAAATTATCATAAACATTTATTTAAACAACTAAAAAATAAAAAATAAATAATATTATATAATATAAAATAATATATAAGAATTAAAAAATAAATAAATAAATAATAAAATAAGATAATTAAAATTTTTCTCAAAAAGAAATGCTTCAAAAAAGATTAAGTAAAATAAATAATAATGATTATTTTAAATAAGAAAAACTTATACTTTAAAATATACTTTAAAAAATAAGCAATGTAATTGAAAAAAAAAAAATAAATATAAAAAAAATAAATATACAAACTGTTCATTTAAGTAAATAAATAACAATTTTAAATTATACTAAGAAAAAATAAATAAATTAAAATTAATTTATTTAAATTTTACTACAATAATGCACAAATTTACATGATTTATAAATTAATAGTGAATATTAAAAAAAATTAAAATAAAAAAATAATTAATATTTTAATAAAACAAACAAAAATATGAATAACATGATGTAAGTAAAAGTCTAACATTAAAGAAAATAAAAAAATGATAAATTATATACACAAATAAATTAAAATTTATAATTTATAAATACTAATAAATAAAAAGAATAAACATATTATAAAATTCAAAGTAAAATATAAATAAAATGATAGAAGTAAAAGTCTTTTTAAAAAACGTATATACAATATAATAATATATATATATATATAAATAATATAAATAAAATAGAATAAAATATATAATATAAATAGAATAGATAGATAACATCGATTTTAACTTAATATAATCTGTGTGCAGATAAACTACAAGATGCTCAAAAATTACAGGGTATATACAAATGAAGGCAAGCTTTGAAAAAGAAAACAGCTAGCAGAAGAACAAAAACAAGTAAGAAGGCTCTAGTCGAGACGGCTCGACTACGAGATACCCTGAACCCTGCAAAAAAATTAATATTGTTCTTCTTTACGAACGTATAGCGCGCGTTCTGCTAACCGCGCAGTTGCTGCCGACGGTTGGGGGTGGCATGGGCTGTATTTTGAACGCCTATAACTCCATTTCTAGATGGACTATCTTCATGAAACTTTCAGAATATATTAATAGCATTCAAATTTATCCGATTGCCAAATTACAAGTCTCTAGTATTTGAAATACGTTTTTTTCAATTTGGGGGCAAAGGGGGCGTGGCATCCAAAATCTGAAAATTACAAAATCTGCGTATCCATAATATCTATCTAAATATACAAATTTGAAGTCTTTAGCTAAAACGGTGTAGAAGTTATGCTCGAAAAACCTAAAAAACGTAAACGAATTTTCGATTTTTTATCGATAATTAAGGAATGGGATGAGTTATCGAAAAAACAAAATAAACTTGTACTGCGTAACTAAGATACGAGTGTTCATGTAAAATTTCAGCTCTCTAGCTTTTGTAGTTTCCGAAATCTCGACGTTCATACGGACGGACGGACAGACGGACGGACGGACGGACGGACGGACGGACAGACGGACAGGGCTATATCAACTTATTTTTTTGTGCTGATCAAGAATATATATACTTTATGGGGTCTGCGACGTCTCCTTCTGCCTGTTACATACATTTTCACAAAAACATTATACCCTGAATTCCCATTTTCAATGGGTTCAGGGTATAAAAAATGGTTTTAAAAGGAAGTACGCTAATGTACGTGCAATGCAATCAATGGGGCTGCCAACTTGTTTATCCAGCAAGTGTCTGCCCGTCTCTCTCTTTCGCTCTCTCTCTCCCTCTCTCTCTCTCTCTCTTTTTGATTGTGTGCGTGGCAAGCATGCGGGCGCCTGAAAGGGGCTCGATAAGGAGCACTAACAATGACACGATACGAGAAGAACAGTTGACGGTTTCAATTCGATTCGTTTAGAGCCTCAATATTATTTACGTTCCACTAGCTACAGTTATGAATTGTCAACAGAGACACAGAGAGAGATAGAAAGAGAGAGAGAGTAGTTGTGCGAGCGAGATAGATGAATGGGAGCATTTCTTATGCTTTTCGTAGCGCGCCTGTAACAATAGTAGTCGGTGTGCTAGAGCTTGGGCAGCTTGTCATGTTACACGTAACGACATTTCGAATTAACGAAGCATGAGATTTGATTATATAAACTGTGACAACCAACAATGACAACGACAATATGTTGAGTCAACGACAACATCAGCTACAATAATAATAATAATAATAACAACAACAACAACAACACTTATACAACACATACGCACTTCGCTTCACAGCTTCACACAACATACTGAGAATTTCTCATCATGCTCCTTTATTATTGTTGTGCGATTGTCAACGCCATCGTCATCCTCGTCATCCTCATCAACGTTCTCTGTGTTGGTTGTGTCCTCTTGGGCTTGGACCGTTTCCTGCTAATGTTGCTGCTGCTGCTGCTGTTGCTGCTGCTGCTGTTGTTGCTGCTGCTGCTGTTGCTGCTGCTATTCTTGTTGTTATATTCTCTAGTGCCTGGTTGTCTGTTTATTATTATTGTCATTATAAACATCATGACAACGGCCGAAGCTGCGTTGTTAGGTGTTGAACGCTCATGTGCGTATGCAACTGACACACAACATAAACACACGCACACACCACCAACACACACATGTACACACAACGTGAGTGTAGCCGGCTTGAGAGTGAAAAGTGAAATGCCAAGAGCTCAGCCACTGCCAAAGAACTAAGCCATTGAAAAACTAAACAAGATGCCACCCGCAAGACCTTACATGAAAAGTAAGTTTATGTAGTTATTATAAAGAAATTGGTTTTGGTAATGTTGCCAATATAAAAATAAAGAATAGATCAATTGAACAAAAAAAAAGTATTTTGTGTATTAAAAAATTGAAATAAAAACTGTAAATATAATTTGAAAATTGAATATAAATAAGGTATATAGATCAATTTTATGCAAAAATAAAATATATATAAAACAATATATTTAAAATTCAAATTATAAAAAAAAAAAAAAAAATTAAAATAAAAGCAATAAATATATAAATTTTAATTAAATAACAAACCATATATGTAAAAATGAAATATATAAACTTAAATTGGGTACAATAAAAAAAAATAGATGAAAAAAATATATACCTATATCCATTTACAATTATAAAAAAAAAAAAACAATAAATAAATTTAATGACAAAATAAATTAATACAAAAATTAAGAATTTGTAACAAAAAATCTTTATAACCATAAATAAATAGAATTTAAAAAAAAATTAATGACAAAATAAATAAATATAATAATAAGGAATATGTAAGAAAAAAACGTTTATAACGATAACTAATAGAGTATATAAAGTAGATAACAGAGTATATAAAATAAAAAGCATAAGCATAAATATACAAATTTGTAATATCTAGAAACAAAGCGTATAAATACTATATTCAAAAAATAAAATAAAATAAAATAAACAAAAATAAATAAAATATAATAAAAAAAGAATTCAGATATATACATATTTTCAAAAATTGTTTTAAAAATTTCAAATACTTTTTTAAGAAATATGTTTTAATTATTTAAAATAAATAAATCAAAAAATACATAAAAGCATAAATAAAAAGTCATAAGAAATATAAAGCAAAAATATATATAACAAAAAAAATAAATTGCACGCATATTTTCTGGGCTGACAGGCAAAGAGCATTCAACCGTACTAAATATTAATTATTCAAAAACTAAATAAAAGCGCTCGGGGCAAAGAGTAGTTGAGTATTAAAATTGTTAGATTTTTATTTTTTTTATTTTTGTATTTTCATTTAACATTGATTTCCATTATTTTTTAAGTGACATTGCAAATACAAAATATATGAAAATATATTTGCTTGAGGACACACAAAATATAAATTTAAATAAAATTGGATATGCTAACAAAATTATCGATCTATAAATTTGCATAGCTATGGAATATTATATTTTATAAAAAAAAAAGTAGAAAGACTCAAAGTGACATTTCGTAATCAATCAATATAAATGACGTACAGCTTTGACACAAATTGTTGACATATCAATCAAATAAAAATCAGTCAATGAAACATACTTGTCACAGCATAAAATCAAATAGAAACATTTATTATATATATATATATATATATATATATATATATATATATATATATATATATATATATATATATATATATATATATATATATAAATATAAATTTAATATAGATTTCTATTATCAGCATAAGGTTCAGTGGAGTTCAAACATTTAATAAGCAATTAATTAGCAAACATGTCTTAATTAAATTTTTCATTTTAAATATAACTAAAGAGATCACAGTTTAAGTGTGATTTAACTAATATATAGTATATAAATACATATATTTAAATTTGCTTCTCTGTCTATCTCTCATTCTATAAATATTCTAATTGAACTTGACTTATGATTTGCTTTTTACTTTTTAATTAAAAAATAAATGTGCACATTTAATAAAAAAAAAAAACAACAAAGCACTAGAGTAATTTGCGCTTTAAATTAAAATCAAGCAAAACAATACAATAACAATAACCAAATTGGAAAACAAAGAACCAAAGTACTTGCCCCATAAAAGCCATAAAAACAGAGAGAAAGAATGATAAAAAAACCAAAACTAAGTGGTATGAAGTTGAGCGTATTCGACTCGAAAATACTCTAACATTTGGCTTATTAGAATAATTACATAATTTCGTATATTATATAACAATTATTAAAAAAATCTTTGATCATTATTATAATTAATTTCATTTTCATATAATTACCATTACCATTAACATAATTGTATAAAAAAAAAAACAAACAAACAAACAACTAATATACCCGTTTTACAAATGACTTTAGAGTGTAATCAGAATTCAGGCCGGACCAAAAGGAAAACAAATTTTCGGCATGTTGCCATAATTTAGGCAAAAGCGCAAATAACACGAGAGAGTGAGAGAGAGAGAGTTAGTGAGAGAGAGAGAGAGTGAGAAAGAGAGAGAGACATAGATAAAGATGCATACATATATCTTTATAGACAATAGGTCTATTTGTCTTATTTTGTTTGTGTATCGCCCGCACACACACACACACCCACACACAGATAGAGAAAAAGTCAGTTTGAATTGGGGGGAAAAAGAAAAGTATGGCACAGAATATATTGACAATCGCTGGCCATTAAAATGCCAAAGCATTAGGCCCTTTCAGCATTTTTTATGGGCCTACGAAGGCATGCGTCAAGTTCAAGGTAACAAAACAAAAGCCGATATGTGAAGGAACAAACTGGCGATATATTATTTAAAATATATATATATATATATATATATATATATAGACATCTGATAATATATATTCGTATATATATATATATATTACAAAAGAGCGGCCAATCAATGGGGGCAGGAAAGCTCAATTTGATGTCACATAGCTCGACTTGTCATTGCTTTGCTTTCATGGTAGCTGCCTCTATGTAATTGGCTCAAGGGTCAAAGGTCGCAAGTGTGTTTGTGTGAGTGTTTGTGTGTAACTGTGCGTGTTGAGTGCGCCTAGCGCAAAGCTAAACAATTTGCCAAGTTGCGCCACAAGCCTTTGCCAACTGAACTAAATAGATGCTTTGCCATAAGCTCACACTTGCGATATATTTATTTGTTTAGAGCCTCCAAAAACAGGTCACTTGTTTAATTAGCTACAAAATGTAGTGCATATATATATAAATATATAAGTATATATTTATATATATATATATAAACTTAGACTGCAAGCCGCTAATTAAACGCAAGCAAACAAAAGCCAAATAAATAATTATTTAAATACAAAAATCATGATTACGACTAGCAAAATACCCTGAGCATAATGCAAAACTGTAAAAGTGAAATATTAAATCTATTATTTAGTAAAAAATAAATACTAAAAGTTGTGCTGACTGCGCCATACACTATTCACTCAAGTTAATTGATTTTTTTAATTAAAAATTCAGCAAGCTAAATTATTTAGCTAGTAAAATTTTACAAAAATTTTCAATAATTGGAAAAAATTCTTATATAATCTCTGTATGGTGTGGTTTACTTTGTAAGATTATAAGATTAATATCTAATATTTATGAGTAGATAAATTTAAAAAAAAAAAATAATATAGAATTACAGAATTAAAACTTTTCAATTTTAGCCTACGAAATATTTTTAAAAATCCATCTTACTTTGTAAAATTATAAGATTAATATCTAATATTTATGAATAAAAAAATAAAAAAATAAAAAAAAAAAATAATATAGAATTATAGAATTAAAACTTTTCTATTTTAGCCTACAAAATATTTTTAAAAATCCAGCTCATAAGCTAAACTAGATCTACTTCTTATTGTGAAATTCAAAATAATATTAAATTTTAAAAAATTTAACAAATATTATGCAGTTGCCCGACTGCACTCCCTTACTTATTTTAAGCATAAAAGAAGAAACTATTCAATATTTGTATATATAAAATTCTGTAGGTAACTGAAAATGAAAAGCTGTTGAAAATAGACAATTTTTCGCTTTGACCATTCGCTTTAATTGGATGCAATTTGTAGTTTGATTAAAGCCGCTCGCAATGCTCTCATTACTAATGAGAAATGAAACACGGCTGGCATTATGCTAGTAATCATGTTTTTTCTCTCTCTCTCTCTCTCTCACGGCCGATCTGTCTCACTCGTTGGGCCTGTGTCGGTTACTAAATTAATTGCATACAAATTATTTAATAGTAATAAACATAATAAACAAGAGTGTGTGCGCCAGAAACGAGCCAGAGAATGAATCGAGAAGGTGGCGAACGCTATGGAGTTGGAGCAGGAGCAGGAGCAGGAGTCGGAAGAAGATGAGGCTTATGGCTGGAGTGAAAATGTTGGCATCAGTAATGCCCACGGCAAACGGCAACAAAAATGCATAATGAGCATTAAAATGCTGCGGGAAAAACAGTATGCGAAAAATGAAAATGCAATGGCAGTGCCAGGGACGTGTCCCCTATAGAATATATATATATATATATATATATATATATATATATATATATATATATATATATATATATACATATATATATAAATTTATATATCTGGCAATGGTCGTATTTAACAGGATTATACTGCACACGCACATAGATCTGTATTTATGCGAATGAGTCTAACCAGCCAAACGCAAACGCTGGGCTCTGGCCCGTTCATGTATTTTACTGCTACTCACGTTCTATTTGCTTAACATTCTAAACGAGTCCTTTTCATTAGTGCAGCAACAACAACACGAAAAAAAAAACCATGAACAGCACAAATATAATTAAACATGACGAACATGTATTACACTTTCTCAAACCAACAAGAGAATTGTCTTTGGAATTTAAATATTTTTTTTATACATTTTTTAGAGGACTTAAATTGCTAAATCTAATTTATTTATTAAATATATGAAATTATTTTAAATAAATTGGAATAAGATAAATTTCAAGTATTTTATTTTTTTTATTATTTAAAAAAATTGTTTTATTTATAATAATAATAATAATAATAATAATAATAATAATAATAATAATAATAATAATAATAATAATATTAATAAGAGAACTCCAAAAGTTTATTAGACTAACAAACATATAATAAATAAAAAAATATATATATTAAATAAAAAGTATACAAAATATATATTTTTAAATAAAAAAAAATATATAAAATAAATTTTTAAAAAATGTTTATATAAAATATATTTTTTTTGTTTAATTTAATATACAAGAAAAAGTATTTAAAATGTATTTAATGAAAATAGAAGCATAAAGCCCAATAATAAATTGATTATATACAAATTAAAATGTAAAAATAAATAATTAAAAATAAAAATTTTGTCTACTTAAAAAAAATAATAATACTAATAATAATAATAGTAATAATAATAATAATAATAATAATAATAATAATAATAATAATAATAATAATAATAATAATAATAATAATAATAATAATAATAATAATAATAATACTTAATAATAATAATAATAAAAATAAAAATAATAATAATAATAATAATAATAATAATAATAATAATAATAATAATAATAATAATAATAATAAAAATAATAATTTAAACTTATTAAATTGATCAATTTAAAAATAAATTGCTAAATTAACACAATAAAAAGTAAATTTAGCAGTTTTAAAATCAATAAAAAAATAAATCAATTTTATTAACAATTTAAATTTCATAAAAGAAACTTATAATTTTCTTTTAATTTGAATTCTTAAATTAAAATTAATTTTAAATTGTTTGTTAAGTTTCAGTTTCAGTTTTCTTCAGTTTCTTTCAATTAAAAAACTATTTAGTTTTATTGCGAATTTCAACTAGCGCAAGCCCCTTAACATAGTTTATATGCCTCAATTGAGTCGTAGCACACACTCAGCCCTCAAATATGGGCAAAGGGCGTTCGCTTGGTTTGCACTATGCAAAAAAATAAAAAAAAGGGAGAGGAGAGTAAAAAAAAAAATTGGCGCATATAAAATTGGAAATAAAAAGCATAGAGTACAGCCGAGGCACATGAAATAAAATGCAATTGCACTTTGCACAAAAGTTCAACGCATTCAGGGCTGGTCCAATATCAACACAGCCCCAACTACCCACACATACACACACACACACACACTCTCTCTCTCGCTCTCTATAACAGCACTGAACACAGACCCTATATATAGGAGTAGTATCCGGACTATTCGCAAAACTGGAAATCAAAGCGCAAACGGCAACGGCTCTGCTGGCAAACTCACAACTCAATGGCGGAAGTTTGCATTTTCGCAACGAATTCATAATCATGTTGAATCGCACTGGCTAAAAATCCAGCCAGCTACACGCCCACATCTCCACCTCAATAGCTCCTCCCGTTTCACACACACACAAACACACACACACACAGATACAGATGCAGATACAGGCTATGCCATTTGCCATGTTAGCTAAAGCACAGTTTATCCTTTTTGATTTGCAGCCACTGTGACTGGCAGCGGGCGTACAAGGGGCATGGGTCGAGCGGTGGGGGGTGGGGCTTGGATTATTTGTGGAGCGTCAAGCGCGCATTGCATGTTTTGGCCGCTCTGCTGCTGCTGCTGCTGTTGCACTTCACTCTTCAGCGACTGAGTAGTAAATATTATTTCGTTTCAATTCAAATAAAAAAAAAAAATGCACACACGCACACATATACCCGCTAACACACACGCACGCACACTGGCATAAATAGCGGAACATAGAAACAGGCACGTATGCCGAAGCGTTGCTTGTGTTTGCATTTGTTAGAGGGTGGCCGCAGAAATACATTAGCTCGACGACGAGATACCCAACAATAAGCATTTTTTAAAATTAAATATATACGAGATAAAAGTAATGTCAAGTTTTATTTTAATATTGCTGTATATTTTTTAATATCTGAATATTTAATAAATTTTGTAATATTCCAAAAATTGTATATATTTTTGAATATTTTAATATTTATTAATATTTTTTTATTTTATATTTATTTATGTTTTCATATTTATTATATAAATATTTCATATTTTTATTTTTATTTTTATTTAGTTTTAATGCTTTTATATATTTAAAAAAATATATATATATAGTTTTAAATATATATATATATATTTTTTAATATTTATATATATCAAAATATTTCGTATATATATTTTTTTAATATTTTCGTTAATGGTTACATTTTTGTATATAATTACTTTTCAAATATTTTTATATACCTATATTATTTTAAAAATGCAATAATATGTGGTAAAAACTAAATAAAGTTTATTAATATTATTTGTAAATAATATACATCATTTTATAAAAAAGAATAATATTTTTAACTACCTTCATTAGAAAATTTAAGTAAAAAATAAATAAGTTCAACTAAAATTTATAAAAAAATATCAATATTATTTTATACAAAATTATAAAATAGAGAATATTAAATTCTAGATATTTTCGTAGACCATCCTCAACAACATTTCATATCACTACAGGGTATATAGCTGGATATAAAACTGATGTAGAAAAAAAAAATGAAGGGAAAACTTAAACCAGCCGTCCGCCAGTCGTTGATATTTCAAATGAGCGGAAATTACACGTTGCAAAAATATGAATTATTAAATTTTCGCTATGAAACTGGCAATAATAAATGAACTAACAGCCAAACGGGCCGCGTACGAGCTTAGCATTTTTCAAGCTCTTATATTTGATAATATCCTGGAAGCCAACAAAATGGCTAAAACGATGGCAACGCTTCATTCGATAAATTAATATTTGAAATGTGACAAGACTGAAAATTGTATACTTCAATTACGAACAGAAATAAAGTAAACGTTAATGAAGTTTCAATTTGAAATGTTCAAATTCAAACAAATAAATAAAAACTGATATATTGTTTTATTTATACGGTATTTATAAGTCCGCCTTGTTTGACTCTCTGCGGGAATAATATTCAGTAGCTCTGTGTTCTTGTTCGATTTTCGTATTGTTATAAAACTTTTTGAAATTTTTATTATTAACCAACACTGGCACACACTTACAGGACTTACAAGCAAGAGAGTGGCTTATGCCAGCTTCTAGAACTTTGAACAATGGAAAGCGTGTCGAACTTGTTTTGAAACACAATACTTAAAAAAAATATGTACAATAAAAAAAAATTTAAAAATGAAGAACAAGTAGAAGGACAAGTAGGTACATATTTAAAAGTTAATAATATATATTTATTAAACTAAAAAATAAAATTAAATTAAAAAAAAATAAAACAGAAAAATATATGCAAAATAAAATTCTAGAAAAATGGAAACCTATTGTTTATTATCAATTACAATTTTTTTGTTTAATGAAAAATTAATAAATAATTAAAAAATAAAAAAAAAACTCAAACTAATTCAAAATAAAATCTTTTATATATTAATTAAATTTAAAAGAATTAAACATTTTCCTACTTTACAGCTGTAAAGTAACATTATGTTATGCTTGTTAAAAATAAAAAAATAAATTAAATTTAAAAAAAAACTGAAAAACTAATTTAAATTTTTTTTATGTTAATTAGTTTTTAATTGCAAAAAATAATTCTAGAAAAAGGAAAACAGCTGAAAAATAACATTATGTTAGTTCTAAAATTTTATTATAATAATGCCTAAACATATATATACATATTTTTATTGTATACTAACTAAATTAATGTATTAAAAAATTCACTTATAATAATTTAATGTTCACGTTCTTCAAACTCAAACTAAATCCAACTAGCTGCTATAAAGCCCTTTTATCATACGCATACAACCATATACATACACATATACATATATATGCGTATGTTCATATGAAATTTTGTGACTTTCATAGCTCACACAAAAGGTATTTGCCGTATTTTACCTGGTTTCAAATATTTTTGCCATTTGCAAAGAAATGTTAAATGGAAATGCCTTTCCAAAAGGGAAAACGGCGATATAAATATCTTTCAAATAGCTCTGGCAAAAACTCAACTACCATGAGTGTACGTGTATGTGTGTGTGTGTGAAAGCGTCTGTGTGTGATAGCGAAATTTTTGTGTGCGCGAGTTTGTTTGTGTGTGTGTGTGTGTGTGTTTGTCTGTGTGTGATATATCCTGTTACCGGATATGGATGTCATGTTGTCATATTTTTTCAACATTTCGCACGAAAATGCATGCAAAACTGACAAAGCCGAATAGAAATGGAAAAAAAGGGCAAAAGAAAAAAAAAAAAAGAATTTGATATATCATAATGCGTGGGCACTCAATGGGTTAAGCATTTGAAGTATGTTTTGTAGTGCGCACAACAGATGGCGCTCGTCTTCCGCAATTCCATCAAAGGGAATTTAAAAATATTTTGTGCAGCTTATCTGGCTTTAATGAACTATAGAAGTGTTTACAAAAGCCAATTATAATAGTTTGTTTATGTAAATAAGTAGCGCTTCGCAGAAATTATTTTATAGAAAAAAAAATATATTGAACAAAAAGTAAATAAAAATTGTAGAATCTTTAAATTAAATCAATTTTTCTTAAAAAATATATTCATCATTAAAAATATTTATATGACAGTATTAAAAAATAAATATTTAAAAAAATGTGTATAAAAGAATGTCTTTTAATCAAATTTATTCAATTTAAAAATAATATTTTTATATATATATATATATTATTTTTTTTTCTTTTTTTGGTACTTTCTCAAATTTTTATTAAAACCCAAAAAATATATATATTGTATATGTTTGTGGTTATGGTAAAAATATGTATAAAACAATATTTTTAAATAAATTTTGTTCAATTTAAAATAATATTTATTTATTTTTTTGAGTACTTCCACAAATTGTGTATTTAAAACCAATTAAAAAATGTTTTAATAAAGAAATGTCAAGTTTTTGGTTATGGTAAACAAAAATAGATTAATAAAGACACATAATAAATCAAATCCTTTAATTTTAATTTTAATTTTAATTTATTTTATTTTAATTAATTTATTTATTTTATTTATTTATTTATATATATATATATATATATATATATATATATATATATATATATATATATATATATATATATATATATATTTATTTATTTATTATTATTTTTTTTTTCATTTTAAATTCCTCTACTTCTTTAAATTTCAATTTCAGCGCACAATAAATAATTTATTGTTAGCCCAGTTAAGTGTATCTCAGAAGGGGATAATTGTTTTCACTTCTTATGAAATTTTCTCACTTTAGCCATTGCAAAAGGTTACAAATAAAATTTTGTATTTAATTTGCGCTTACCTAAAACGGGTTCCCCTTTATATTATTATACGAGTAACGAACGCCTTCAAGTGTGCAATTAGATTCGTTGGGTTTATGATAATTGCTCATTAAATGTCAGGGAAAGCCCCGAATACAAAAGTATACCCAGAAAAAAAAAAACAACAAATTTTCCAATTATCCTTTGAGGTTGGCAAATTAACGCTAAGTTTTTTTTTTTTATTTTTTTTATTTTTTTTTTTTGTGTTTCATGTGGAAAAGCCAAACGGAAAAGGTCAAGTGGATTCAAATGGGAGGCAGCCCAAAAGAGCTTTAAGCATGCGAATATGCGAATAGATTCGGAGAAAAATGTCGGCTTGCGTTTTATTATGCTACCTGAATAATTTATGTGGGCGTGGCGCATGCCAAGCACAAAAATTTAACATCATTAAATGCAAAATGCATCATTTAATTTCAAATTATAAAAGAAAACAGAAAACAGAAAATATAATATGAAGGAGCAGAAGATAGGGAAGAGACAACAAATGAGAGGCGTACCCACAATTGCATGATTATTTATGTAGCCAAAACCGGGAAGACACTCAGAGAGTAGACGCACAGCCCAGACCAGTCCCGACCAACCCCGACCAACCCTGGCCCAGTCCAGGCTGACAGTCGCCTGTGTTGTCCTTGATAATAATAGCAAAAATTTAACGTCGACTCTACCAAACATTCAGGCTCATAATTCTCGTATCTTCTACTACCATTTTGTTTGCTTCTTCTTCTTCTTTTTTTTATGTATAAAATACGAGTTCATTTTTATCCATAGTCAGTCGACGCTGCGGATGGGTGGGCGTTTGGGTTGGTAAAACGATGACAACTCACCTGTAAAGAGAAAATGTAGCAGAAAACAAACATTAGAATAGGCAGTTAAGTATATTTGATTAAGGTTTTATGTTGTCTGGGCCCATTGTCTGCCAGCCAGTGACTGGCAACCAGGTGCTCAGGAAATGGCAATTAACGTACTATAAATAATTGAAAACTGTTTGCATCCTATAGGCTCTCAAAAAAGAAAACCTAACTAGAGACTACACGAGATGACTACAAATTATAATGAGGTGTAGCAGCTTATATGGGGCGAAATATTAGAACTTTAAATATAACTATAATAAAAAAAAATGCAACAAATTGATTTAGATTGATTATATATTCTTTAAATGTTTATCTAAGAGACAGATTTATTTTTAGAAAGTGTAAGACCTTGGTATTAATATATTTTTAGTGCTGATAAATTAAGTCGGTTCACTATTGATATTTATTAATTTGATATATATTTATTATTAATTTATTTTTTATTTTTAGTAGCTAACAGTAATTATATATTAAAGCAGTGGCTATTAGGGCCTTTGGCTTGACTAACCATTTATTTATAAATATATTATTTACTCGTAACTCATATCTAATATACATAATTCCACTCAATTTCATCGCTTTATTTAGTTATTCTATAAACTAATTAAATAACTAGTTCATTATGATAAAATTCTATGATTAATCAATCAATTTTTTGAATGATTTAAGAGCAATGGAAGAGAAGCAGCTAATTATTTAATTATTTTAATATAAAATAATATAAAATATAAATATGTTAAAAAAATATATATAAATATAAATATAAAAAATTAATGATGTAATAATCATATATAAATATTAAAATAATTAAAATATAAATAAAAATGTGTGAAAATAAATATATATATATATATATATATATATATATATATATATATATATATATATATATATATATATATATATATATATATATATATATATATATATATATATATATATATATATATATATATATATATATTATATATAAATATAGAATATAAATATATATAGGTAAAAAATATACAAATATAAAATATAGATAAGCATAAAAAACTGGATAAAAAAATATAAATATGTCAAAAATATATACATATTATAAAAAAAAAAAAATATATATATATATATATATATATGGTAAAACTATATATAAATAAATATTTCAATAGCCTAATGACCTTAATAAATTAATAACTTAAGAAGGGGTTGCCAAAGAATTGTATTTCGAATTATGATATTCTTATAGAATATACTTTAAAAAAACTTAAGTTATATGAGATAGATAGAGATGATTGCCCAAACCAATTTGTATTTAAGTCGTTTTGATCAATCACCTATACGCCCATAAATACCTTAAAATCAATACATATCTATTTAAAAATATATTTATTTATACAGCGAAATTCATAAAAAATCTACTAAAATTTTAAGATGCCCTCTTTCACTTCTCAACTATTAAGAATAATACAAAAATATTTAAAGCAGCTCCATGACAACAAATTCCATTTATTTCCTAGTCAGACAATCCCCTACGAGCGCAACCTTATTTATTAAATTAATCGCATTAGTAGAACACATAGATATTCTAGATAAAACTTGTTCGCAGCATATTTAATATAAAACTGCAAAAATATTTAACATAAGGTAAAAGCGTTTTTTTTTCTTAGCTGCAATATTCATGGGCGATTTTATGTTGAGCTCGTGTATTAAAAATATATGTATGTATGTTGCCAAGGCTCTAGCTAAATCTATTTGTGTCACGTTGCCAAGTGTTGGACCATGCCCGAGCCAAGTTTTCAACACATTCAAACACACACACACACACACATATACATACATAGTACACACGCGAATGCGTGGTTGTGCGAGCTGTTGCCAGTGGGCAAAACACACACACACACAGAGAAAGAGAGAGAGCAGGCACAGGAAGGAAAGGAAGTTACGCCCCTCGCACACGTTGAATTATGAAAATTATAAACAAATTAGCCCACACAGCTTGGATAATATAGTGTGGCTTTGTTGTTGCAGTTGCATAAATTAGCGACCCTCATGCCGCCGTCAAGCGAGAACACCCTTACCAAAAATCTCCCTGCCCACACCATTCCCCCCCGGTCATCTCACACCGCTTTGTAATCTGCGCTAAATCTGCTTGTAATAAGTTTAAAATAATTGAAGCAATGGGTATTAGCAGTGCCAGCAATGCGTTATAATAGCCCTTAGCCTCAACTAACTACTATTTGGTGTCAAGTCTGCGTTCGCTGATTGTGTAAGTGGCTTAAATTGTGATGCCTGGATCATGGATTAGCATAACAAATGAGAAATTATGTTGGTGCCACAACAAATTAAGCAAGCCACTCTCGAAATTTAACATGAATAATAAATCAGAAATTGAGATACATTAAGATCTCATTCATTAGTAAATACTTATTGCAGAAAAATATTAAATAAATGGAAAAAGAAGTGTTAATTTATATTTTATATAAATTAAATTATATGGAAACAATTGCACATTCAATGAACTTATGTAATTAAATAAATCCTTTTAATTTGTATTTCATATAATTCTTATTAAATGCATTACATTAATTGAGTTCTTCAAATATTTAATCAATATCCAAGCAACATGCAATTTCATTCTATATGATATTTAATTTAACATATTTAAATATAATAAAAATGTAAATATATTTAAATAAAAAATTTATATTTATATATTTAAATATAAATAAATATAATATCTAAAAATATATTATTTAAATTTAAAAATAATTTAAATATATTTATATATGACATTTTTAATTTAATTTACTACAATTCATATCTATAATTATTATTTTAATTCTTAAAAATTAATTAAAATTATTATATTATTTAATGCAATAATTAAAACTAGTTGTATGAAGAATTTTTAGTTTATTATTTATTTTATGTAATATTTAAAACTATTTTTATTAACTTAATGGATGAATTTGTAAAAAATATAAAAAAAAATTAAATAAAAAGAAACAAAATTAAATTTACATATGGGAGATAAAAATAAATTTAACAAAATTGCAATTAAGAAAATAAACCAATAATGGATATGCCCAAAGACTAAATTATTATAACAAAGAAAAACATTTTTTTTTAAATTATAATCAATTCTTTTTAAAAAACATAATATCAAAAATAAAAGAAAATTTATTTTTTATTTTAAATTTTAACGTATATTAAAAATAGAAACAAAAATAGTAGTAAAATGTAAACTAAAATTAATAATTAAAAGCAAATCTGATTATCATAAAAGAAACTAAAAATGTATAATAAAATATAATTAAAAATCTTAGTATCAAATTACAGTTTATATATTTACTAATTTTTTCTCATATGTATTAATGCATTTAAAATTAAAAAATAAATGCGCAAAAAATATAAAAAAAAAATCATTTAAATTTCTGTTTCAAAAATCGATTTGTAAAAGAGTAAGCAAATTGTCAACACATGCAGAAAAGAGTTAACTGTAGCAATGTTTTCTTTCTTTTTTTTTACAAATGCCATTTGCAGGCAGCTGTCACATGGCCTAGTTGGCCCACCCAACCCAACAAACCCATCCAGAGACACCCACCCCCCTCAGCTGGCTGACCAACCGAGCGACCCAACGACCGACCAGTCACGCTCACGTACCTGTACAGGTGCAATCATATGCGTGTCTTGGGCAGCAGCGACCATTTAACCAAATGTTGCATCAACCTGGTAATTAAAGCCATGCGCGACCGCAAATGTCAGTTAGCTGCCAGCAGCTAACAGCAGTCAGCAGGAGCCAAATCGGAACAGGACTAGGTACAAGGACGTGCCAGCCGCTGCTATTCCCGCTAACCTAACCAGCTCAACTAAACTCAAAACTACAGCAATATGTGAGTATGTGAGTATGTGTGTGTGTGTGTGTGTGTGTGTGTAGAGTATATATATATGTGTGTGTGCTAGTTAACGCTAGTGTTGCCTGCCATTGGGAGCTGCAGCTGCTGATTGCGCTACGTGGCCATAACCGGACCACGGCACAAGCTGTGCGACGGCTTCAACAAAATGGCGACGTTGCTGCTGCATTTCATTTACTACTTCAATGGCAACGACAACGGCAATGGCAATGGCTACTGCAACGGCAACTGCAACTGCAATTGCAGTAAATGCAACAGCAAGTGGAATACTAGCATTGGCCATGGCCATGGCGATTGCAACTGCATTCCGCATTGTGCATTGTGAATTGTGAATTGTGCACGTGCATTGTGAATTGTGCATTGTGCGTGTGCATTAGCGAAGCACAGGACATTCATAGAACGTACGACGCAGAGCCGCCCAATGCTCCAGCTCAAGCTTATAGCTGCTGCGTGCGCACAGTGGTGCCAAAATGTGCAGAAGAGAAATTTATAAATGGAAATCAATAATGTGTAAATGTTTTCAATTCAAATTTTGCATAAGACTTTTGTATAACTAAATTTAAAAAAAAAAAAATAATAATAATAATAATAAACATTCTTGCATTAAGAAAAACTTTTTAAATTATTAACAGCAATAGATATTTATTTTAAAAAAAATATATTTGTATATTCAAATTGAAAATAATAAATCTTGGAATAATGAAAATTTTTATTAAATTATTAGCAGCAACAGATAGAAATTGAAAATTAGAAATTAAAAATAAATATTATTAATAAGAAATACAAATTTTATTTTTTTTCATTATTATTTTTCATTGTTTTCAAATCGATTTTTTTTTTTTATTTATTTAATACAAATATAAAAATTTATTGAATATAAAAGGCTGATAGACAAGAATGTACATATATAAATTTTATTTTAAATAATTTGGATATGAAATAAATAACATAACAAATAAATAAAATAACAGAACATAAATAACATATGTGTATTTTTATAAATATAAATTATATATATATAAATTTTACAAATATATATAAAAATATTAAAAATATATATATTTGTTTAATATAATTGTCATAAGTTAATTATAAATAAATATTAATAATAATTAATTAAATTAATATATTTCAGTATATAGTATTTTGTTTATATAATACATATAAATATAAAAAACTTTTATGACATATTTTCTTTATGTCTTTACAAGCCTCAATTATGTAAAGCATATAAAAAAATATATAAATAAATAAATAATTCAATCAATCATTTAATTTATTATTTAATAAAAGCCTACAAATAAAATTTTATATTATATATTCTTTTAGTTATTTTTATGATAATATTATTTATTGTTTACCCTTTTTTTTTATTAAATTTTATGATATTTTCATTCAACAAATACAAATCTTAAAATGATACCTAGAGTTGGTATAGATATAAATCTCGGCACACTGTGCACTGGACAGCTGCTGTACTCAACTTCCGGTGTACACGTACATATGTATACATATCTACGCACACACCAACATATATACATATATCAAATATATATATATGTATATACTGAGCAATCCGACAACCTGCTCAACATGTTAATGTGCCAGAGCGTCCAACATGGAATCCCCCACAGCCGCTTGACTTCCATTAGTGGGCTGAGTGGGAGCATTACGGAATGGGCAGCTGAGAGTATGGGATCACAGTGAAGTTTTTTTTAAGGGGGTGAGCGATAAGGGAGTAATTCAGCTACGTGCAGCGTCCAAAATTGGTCGGTCTAGTTGAGGCAGGGCGTGGTGAGGTGAGTGGAGTCAAGGCGAGGCGAGCTGAGTCGAGTCGTGGCGAGTCGAGTCGAGTCCAGTCCAGTCGAGTTGCATAGAGTCTCGCATCGCACTCGCACTGTTCTGTTCCATTGCCATTTCGCCTTTCTCAAAAGTTCATTTTGCATTCTTCGCTCTGTCTGCTGCGCTCTGCTTTTATTTCATTTTATTTTGTTTCATTCAGCTTTTCTTTTTTTTTTTTTTTTTTTTTTTAATTTTTTGTTCTCTTCTGCTGCCATTTCTATTTGATTTTATTGCTTTTGCCTTGGCCGTTGCTCTTGTTTTTCTATATAACCATCTAGTTTTTTTTTTCTCTGTCCGACTTTTAGGGGTTTTTGTTCATTTTCGTTTTGTAGTATTCTCTTTCTGTGTGTGTGTGTGTGTGTGTGTGTGTGTGTGACAGGTTGATACGGCCGAGGCAATAGCATAAAAAATGGAATAGATTCCACGGACTTGTGGATTTTAGGAGGCTTATAGGTATTTTTACTTTTGACATTCGTTAATAATTTTTAAAAATATTAGTTTTTAAATATATATAAATATACATATATGGAAAAGCTATTTTTCTGTATATGTATTATATAAATAAAAAATATGGTATATATATTTCTATCTTTATTAATAATTTTTTATGATATAATAACTAAAGCCAGATAAAAAAGCTTAATAATTAATGTATTACTTAAAATATTAGATGATAAATTTAAAAAAGAAATTCATTCATTGTCATATTTGTTATTTTAAAGAACAATTTTGTTGACGATAAACTTAAGTAATTAATTTAAATATTATATAAAGAAAATGTTTTTTGTTTTTCATGATAATTAAAACCTGGCTGCAAAACTAATTTGCTTTCTTGGAATTCATCAAATAAATAAATTTTTTAAGGGTATCCTAAATTCGATCATAGCAGATAAATACACATGTATGTACATCTTAAAAATGTTTTATTTTATATTTTTTTATAACTTCTAAAAGAAATTTCATTAGCTTCTGGTTGGGGCATGGGGATTTCTTATCAATTTTATGAGCTCCGAGAGACGTGCAAGAATATGTATACATATATGTGCAGCATGTGTGTGCGCCTGAGAGAATGCATGTATGCGTGTGTGCATGTCTCAGAGTCTGTGCATGTATGCGTGTGTGCTGATATCAATAAAATAAAAGCGACTGGCTGTTGCTGCTTTGTAAACAAAATTGTTGAATTAAACTTCTAAATATTAAATAAATATTAATACAAAGAAGACAAATTTTTTAATTTTTTAATTTTTCAAATAAATTTATATTAAAAGAAAAAAGGCACATACATATATTATATGATATATATATATACAAAACAAAACAACTGTACCCGGATTTCCTATTTCCAATGGGTTCATGGTATAAAAATTGTAAATACAATACAAATGAATTATCTATAAAAAAATAAAAATAAAAATAAAATACAAACAAGTTTGTATGATAGGTTAAAACAAAAATATATATTTACAAACATATGTAAATATTATATATCTTATTAGGAAAAAATTAAACACAAAGTTTATAGAACGCTTAATTGTGCCGCCTATAAATAGAAAATGCTTTTTATCTCTGAAAGATTAGAAAAAAAAACGGTTTTTTGATAACAGACTAGACAGATAATTAAGTAACTTTATTTTAAAATTATATGATAACATTTTCCATATGACTTTCACCCACTTTGCAGCTTGTTTCAAGAACATCTTAAATTCGTATCAGTTGGCAGTTTGACATTTGAACTGATTAAACACTTAAAATGACGAAGAAGAAGCAAATTAAAAGCACATGTCAAAGGCCGTAATTAATCGAGTTCATTGCCTGACCAACACAGAAAGCTTGTCAGGCAAAAAGTAAAAAGTTACAAAAAAAAAAAAAAGAAACACACACACACACAGAAAAACAACAACAACAAGATCAAAAGGCAATGCAAAAAAAAAGCAATCCAAATGAAGTTGACGTTGATGACCTTCGTTTAAGGTTCAGTGCCGGCTGCGATTTATGCAACTGAGCAGGGAGAGGGCGTGTGAAAGAAAGAACTGAAAAAAATAGTAGAAGAAGAAGAGTTGCAAAAAGACCAGGTAACTGGTAACTGACACCCTATCAAACAAGACCACCCACCCGTGTGCCTCTAGCTGCAGCCACAAACCAACCGCCCTGTGCGACTGTCACTCATGCAAATGACAGGTAATTGACCTCATAAAGCACAAACACACTCGCACACACACACACACACACTCGCACACACGCATACAGCACAGCGCAAGAGAGTGATTGCAAGAGAGGAAATGAGTGGGCAGAGGTGCAACAATTTTTACTTTCCATATATTATTTGATGTGCGAGCAAGTCCGTAGCCGTTCCAATTCCCCCTAGCACATTCTCTCTTTCTTCTATTATTCTCTTCAGTTGCGTGTTGTTCTTTGTAGGCGTTTAACATTTCTGAGATTTATACCCTAGCAATGAGCACTATAATTATTTTGTGAAATATGTTATTTAAGCAAAACTATTATATTAGAAAATAAATATAATTTGATTGAAATGAATATTATTTATAAATTCTAAAGATTTACAAATATATATATAAATATATATATTTTTTTAAATATAAATAATTATAGATTTTCTTAATATTTATTTTTTTATTACTTTTTTATTTATTTATTAATTAATTACATTACATTTTTATTTTATTAATAAATATTTTTCTACAGGGTATTTTATATTCCTTGCGGCATTTTTTGCTCTTTTTTTTTTGTTTTTTTTTTTTTCGTTTTTTGCTTTTCCCATTTAAGTGTAATTTTGTAACTTTTTTTTTAGACATTTGTCACGTTGCTTTGTACGTGAAATTGTAAAATGTTAATGTGCCAGACGAGCGGCAACTTATTCTTTTTCCGCTGGGGTCGCTTTAAGTGCGCTGCTATGTGAAGAGAGAGACAAAGAGCAAAAGAGATGGACGGAATATATTCGGGCGTGAGAGTGGGAGTGAGCTGCGAATATGTGCATGTGTGTGGGTATGTGTGTGTCTGTGCCTATAACTTCTACTTACACTTAACATATGGATGAATGTTTGTGTGGGTGTTTTGGAAAACGAGCAATTACGATTAATTTCATTTGATAAAATGCCATTAAAAAATGTAAAACAGTAAGTTGTTGCGTACAAATCTGCATGTCTAGTTTGATTTTATTGCACACAAAATTCCTAATGATAAGAATTAGATTTTCAATCAACATTTAGTAGAATATAAAGCTAAAGCTTATACAAAAATTTATATGTATGTACATAGCTTTGTATTTTTCTTGGAATGCGTACAACTATTTTAATATATGTATTTCGCAACATTTCCGATTCATTTGGCATTCAACAAATGTGCCCCCAAAATGGTGATATATTTCAACAGCTTAAAGAACAAGAAGTTGAAGAGGAGACGAAGACAAAACATGCACACTAAATCCAAGCGCCATGAATTTATGAATTTCATGCGTGTTTATCAGCAAAACATGCCGCTGGGCCTGGTCCGAGTGACAACACCAGCAACAAGAACCACAGCTGGCATAACGGTGCCAACAACAACAACAACAGCAACAACAATTGCTTGTGATAGAACGTGTAGGCAAATCGAGTGGACAAGCAACAAGCCATAGCACAAAGCATGCAAAACAAAAAAAAACAAAAACAAAAAAAAACAACAAGAAATGGAAGAGAAAGCATAAGAACGAGAGTGCGAGAGTAAGCGCGTGAGTAAGAAGTGAGTGGGAGTGTGAGTAATAATTTAAGAGTGTGAGTAACAGCTTAAGTGAGAGCGTTAGGGGAGAGCTGAGAGCGTATGGCATAAGCAGAAATTAGAGAGTGAACAAGTGCATGTGCGTTGGTGTGTGTATGTGTGCTTCAGTGAAGCAAAGCTCAAAAGCGAACAGGCGCAAACGAGGCGTGAAAATCACAAACAAATCATAAAAAGAGCAACAAGAAGAAACACGACAGTAAGCAAAGTAGTGTAGAACACAAACATTCATACATACGTACAAACAAACATATACGTATACATATGTACATACGTATGTATATGCAAATCAAGCGAAACAAAAGCGTTGAGGAGCAACGGATTCTAGGAAGAGGGGAGTGGGCGAAATGATTCATGGTCGTGTTTATCAACAAACACGTTTCATGAGTTGCCTCAGCTGCGCTCAGCTGCCAAAAGGAAGCCAAATGCTGGCCATGTGACGGCACACACATACAGCAGCAAATTTCAAGTCCGCAATTTCACAATACTTTCATGGACACACTCACACACACACATAGAAGACATATGCCATACATATGCATGTGATACTTGGGTTGGGACTGAACCTTAGGCAAGTGCAGTGGAACTTGACACATGTTTCAAATGTCATTTCGTTTCGCCATACATAAATATCATGCATTTTTCTATATATATGTATATAAATACACACACACACACATATTCATTCTATATTTACACCCATGCGTATGTATGTGTGCGCATCCAGAATATATATTGCTGCCTCTAATCAAATGCAGCTGACGTTGTTTGAACTGTAGCCGAGCCCAATGCAGCTTCAATTTTAGAGTGGACCTTGTTATTTAACGAAGATTCAAGACTAAAATTTTGTTATTTAATATTTCTAATTTATCTTATTTTTTATTAAATAATTATATTCAACAAACATTTTAAAGCTAGGACATCTAAATTTCAACAATTTTTAATTTAAGAAAATATAAATAAGTTATTCACAGTGTAAATGTTCTCAAGTTCAAAGGACATGGTCCACCCTATGATTACTTCACTCAAACTGTTGGCCTGCTCCAGTCTGTTTATGAGTCATTTGGGCTCAATTGCAACGGCACAAACCGGTTAGGGTTAACCGAAAATGCAAACACAGCTCGCAGCTGTGTGTGTGTGAGTGTGTGCATGTGTGTGTGTTATGTGAAGGGAGACCAAAGTCTCAAGTAATTCATATGAATTTTATATGCAATTGCATCAATCTCAATTATAGAGGGCTCGAGGGCAATCAGACCAGACAAACACCCCTCTCATCTCTCTGCTCTCTTCGCCTTGTGTGACATGCAATACTAATAATGATTTTTATTTAGGTAATTGCTTTGAATTCTGGCAAATTTCTGCAGGTGAGCTACGCAGCATGAATTTGCATCCTTGACTTGACTCGACCAAGTCAAAGTTCAATGGCCACAAAGTGAAGGACAAGTTTGGGTCAATTGCTAATAAAAAAAAGAAAGGGAAGAAATAAAAACAAAAGAATAACGATGAAGCAAAAATACAGATAAGAAATTTTAGAAATAGAACCAGCATGAACAAGGCTGAGGCTGCTGCTGCTGCTGCTGCTGTGTGGGCGAGCGTAAATAGATTGGCTGAGATAGCTATCAGCCAGCTGCAGCAGTCGACAGTCAGAAATTCATCAATTAAGACGATGCAGAGAAGGAAAGAAAGAGAGAGCGAAAGATTGAGCGAGTAAGAGCCTGGCTCAATGGCTTTGAGTTGATTGGAAGGTTGAACGACGTCAAAGACAAGAAAAATCAATTTAAATGATTACGAATTGAAGGAGACAAATAGTCGACTGCAACAGCAACAGTAGGCCGCTGGCAGCAGACAAGCTAAAGACAACGGGCACAGCACAGCAGGAGATAACTCATAAAAACCTCTGCATTGCACTGCAAGCAATTGAAGAAATTGAAAATTGAAAATTGAATACAAATATTGTAGGGATACAAATTAGTTAAAATATAATAATAATAAAACTATATTTATAATAAAAACAATTTTCATTAAATTTTTAAAATGATAATAACAATTTTTTGATAATAAAAAATAAATAATACTCCTATGAAGAATGAGTAACAATAAAATAATATAAATGAAAATAAAATAATTTTAAAAAAATGTTTAATTAATTAATTTAAAATACTTAAAATGAATGAAAACTATATTTATACAAGAGCAATTTTAATTAAATTTTAAAAATGTTAAAAACAATTCTTTAATAATATATAAGAAATGCATAATAATAAAATAATAAAAAAAAATTAAAATGAAAACAATAAAAAAATGTTTAATTATTTAATAACAATTTTTTAAATTCTTAAATAATTTAAAATACTTATAAAAATTTTAAATGCATTTAAAACAAAATAATAAAAATAATAAATAATAAAATAAAATATAATTTAAAAGTTAATAGTAATAATAATACTAATATATAAATAAACATTTTAAATATAAAAAAAAAGAAATAAATAATTAGAATAATAACTTATATATAATAGTAATTAATCGAGACTATTGTTAATTAGTAACAAAATAATAATATCTTATAATTAATCAAAATTATTATCTTAGACAAATTTAAATACTAAAGAAAATATAAAATGAGTTTAAGCAACAACAATAATTATTCAACTCAACTAAACTAAAAATAATTCTTATTTATGTTAGCTAAATAATATTATTTTCAAAAAGTAAGAAATGTGATAAATAAATATATAATTTTAAATTTTTTTGACTTTAGTATAATTGTTAAGAAATAATTATACTAAAATAAAAATAATTTAAAACTATATATTTATTTAATATATTTGTAACATATTTCATATTTTATATCATATTTATTTAATTTCATAACATATCATTCACTTTTGCTACACACATCGATTTTCGCACAGTGTAATTGCTTTGCTGCGCATATGACAAAACAAAAATCCGCATATCGAAAACTTCCAATTGAAACAGACAAACAAATTTTAATTTCTCCTATACGCTTACTCAAAAAGAAAAAGAAAAGATGAAGAAAAACAGAAGGAAACCGCCCCCCAAAGCCACTGCTTCCATCTCTAATATCTCTGCCATGTCTCAATTCTGGTGGCGACTTGGCTGATTCAACTGTTCGACACAGTCGCTTCATCTTTATTTCATGTTTCAGACTTCATTTCGTTCGCTTTTTTCCAATTTCAGCTGTTGTCACAACTGGCAGCAAACGATTCATACCCGTCGTCGTCATCATCGTCGTCGTCGTCGTCGTCGTTTTTGTTGTTGTCGAGAAATGACAAAGAACGAAGCTACAACAAGCATGCTGAGCGAAAAGTATTGAAAAAGAAAATAAATATATAACAAAAAAATGCTATATTGACTGATGCATACTCGTTCAGAGTTGAGTCACAGCTTAAGAAAGGAATGGAGGTGATAGAGTTAAAAAAAAAGTCTAAATATAAAAATGAATTAATTCGAGTGCGTTTATTAAACTGCCCAACAAAAATGTGCCTTATTTTTAACAGTTTATATAAAAGAGCTAAAAGAAAGCACCATTTTTGCAAAATTAAAATGTTTATGAATTGTATACTTGAAGAATAAACGAATAATAAAGATTTCTGAATATCCACCTTTTTTTTTTTAACGTTTTCGATATAAAAGATATAAAGCAAATATTAACAAAAGAACCTAAGGCCAGTAGTGTGTATATCATATTATAAGACAACATACGATTATAAAATATATAATATGATACATATCTGATTCACATTCACTACATATACTCTCAACTAGAGATTATAGAGTATAATTGCATATATTATAAATTTACTCAGTATTTTTTTTACTTCAGTCTCACGACTCTGGCCAATATACTCTTTTCAATTTGTTAGCGCGCATTTAAAAAGAAATCCTTGACTTCTACATCTGACACTTTGAGTATTCTGACCCCTTCTCACAGAACCCCAGCCCTGGCCCCAGCTCCGTCCGCCCCAACTCTACCGCAACAGCAGCAACACTTTTGCAACTTACAAAGGCGTTGAGAAATTTGTTACGTTGCGCTCTACAAGAAAACTTCAGCTCGGTCTTATAGATTCAACTACAATGCTTACAATGCTGACTATTATACAATATTTATGTATATATATTTTATTTTTGTTTTTTTACACAAATTTTTTCACATCTCGCTCATTTTTCCCCAGCTTTAAAAATGTTTATTTTAGTATTAGTATTATATAAAAAATATAAAAATAAAATATATAGCACGTCAAACGTAATCTATTAACTTAGATTAATATACTCTTTTGAATAAAATATTTTTCAATAATTGTTGTTTATCTCAAAAATTAATATAATTAATTAATAAATATTTTTTATTTTTAGTTATTAATTTATTTATGTATTTTATTGAATTATTTTTATTTTTATTTTTTTTTATTTTCATTTTTATTTTATTTATTTCTTTTTTCTATTTATTTATTTTTTTATTTATTTATTTTTTTATTTATTTATTTTTTTATTTATTTATTTATTTTATTTTTATTTTTTATTTATTTACCCTTTGTTTTTACTTTCCTAATCCTATTTATTTTGTTCCGTAAATCAACGTTTTTTTTTTAATTTCTTATGCCCTAAACTGCTTTGCAGCATAAAATATCTAAATTCACAATATAAATAAATGACTTGGTTAATCCTAACATTAGTTTCAAATCGTTTTTACTTTAGTTGTTATTTTTTTTTTAATTTTTATCACATTTTGCCCTACATTGACTACCCCATCGCACCACTATTATCTGGAATACAGCTGAATCAATAATTTTTCAGCACATGCATTTATTTACTTATTTATAAAATTTTATAAGCTCATATTTTGCTTATTTATTTAATTTTCTAGGCTAAAAGCGCATATATTGCTTTGCAAATATTTTATTTGCATCAGCTCACAATCAATAGGATTTTTGTTTATTATATTTTATGCCATATATTTTTGAACAAATATTTGCAGTAAATATATATAAAATATTTTATTCCGTTTTACATGTTAGCTACACAAAAATTTATTTTGATATTTCAGATTTTCAGAAATATAAATGTTGACATACATATAACTGTAAATGTTTAATGTTTAAACTAGAGTAAAACTCTATATATATATATAAAGAACTAGAAAACCTATATACTATGTATACACATCAGAATAAACAATGGAGGGTGTCTTGAATAATAGATTTTTAGCTTTTGATTGCATTTGGCGACAACACTTCGCGCTCGTTGTCAGGCAAAATAGAATACAAACAAAAAATAAAATAAAATAAAATAAAACGAAGAGCTATAAAAAAAAGTTGAATTCTATGACTACGAAACACAAATTGGAAATTGCCAAGGTATTAACGTGACTTTTGTGGGTGTTTTCGTTTGGCGTTTTCATTTCCAATTTTCATTGGCTTTGCAAGACAAATTGCATTGGCTAACAAAAAAAAAAAAAATAATGGCATAAAATTAGCGTAAAGCAGAAAATACAATAAAATCTAAACTAAATAAATTAAATAAATAAAAACTGAATTGATAAATCAAATAGTTGTTGGCTTGGTGCATTCCGGAAATAAAATTAAACAAGAAATTAATAGGAAAGCAATATGGAGTAGCGCAACAAAAGTATTTAAAATAAATAGTTTAAATAAAATGTAAAACAAAAAAAAAAACAATTGACATCAAAATGAGAATACATACAAAATAATAAATAAATGAAGAAGTCAATGAATATGAATTATAATAATAATAAAATATGAATTATAACAATAATAAAAAAAAATACATTTTTTATTATTATTAAAAAAAAAATTTAATATATTTTTTTTTTTTAATATTTATAATTTTTGTATTTTAATTTTTATATAATTATTATTTCTAAAAAAATATCAATTTCAGTTAAACAAACAAATTTTAATTCAATAAAATAAATAAATTCGAAATAAAATAAAAGCACATAAATTCATATATTATTTAATACGCTCACCATTTTTATATTTGTTATTTTATTTGATAAATATAAGTTCACGACTCACGTCGAGCTGTAAACGCAAACTCATTTCACGCACAAATCAACATCCAGACAAGCAAAGATATTGCTGAGCTTGGGTAATTATGTTGCTTTCATTACACAAGATCTCATATCGGAAAGGGTGGCTCGGAGCTGGGACATGGAGCATGCATGACCCTGTTTGCCCCAAAGCATTATCACACAAGCTGCTAATATAAACATTACGAGCAATAGCCACGCCCATTCACACACACACACACACACACACACACACAACACGCACAACAGTAAAAGAAACGCACGCACGCAAGACTTAAGCAAACAGCTTAATTATCCAAGAGAAACTCGGACAAAAGCCAAATGAAAAAATAAATAAATAAATAAAATAAATTATATATTAGACTCATCTCAAGATATGTAAATGCTTATTTTTATTTTATGCTAATTATTAGTTTTTTGTTTATTTATTTATTTTTATTTATTTATTTATTTTTTATTTATTTATTTTTGTATTTATTAATTTTTTTATTTATTTATTTTTTTATTTATTTAGATATTTTTAAAATTTTGTTTTTATTATTTTTTTTATTTATATATAAATTTTTATTTATTTTTTTTTTTTCTATTTATTGTTGTGGGGTTTTATGTTTTTTTTGTTCTATTTATTTTTTTTTATTTATTTTTTTTATTTTTCTTTTCTATTTATTATTATTTTTATTTATTAATTTTGTATAAATTTTTGTTTATTTATTTTTTTTAAATTTATTTTTATTTATTATACCCTGAACCCATTGAAAATGGGAAATCAGGGTATAATGGTTTTTTTTTTTTTTTAAATTTATTTTTATTGATTTATTTTTATTGATTAATTTTTATTAATTTATTTTTATTAAATAATTTGACTTTTATATAGTTTAGTCAAATTTCTAGCCGCATATAATTAAGCATAAATTTAATTAAAATTTTTAAAAAATTTCTTTTTTGTTTTTAATTGAATTTTATTTAGTTTTATGTTCATTTCTCGTGTTCGCAATGTTCGCGTTGTTTCGGTCCGTTGAAGCGTTCAATGTTCGTTGCACTACGTTGCATGTTATTAACCCCGGATGACAATGCAGAATTTGGAAAGAAAAACTTTTTTTTAGATAAATTCGGCCAGAGATTAGCAAACGAAAAGTGCATAAGCAAATTTTAGAGAAATTAAAAAAAAAAAACGATTTATGATCAAACAATTTACTTAATGTTAAAATGTTCATTTATGATATTTTATTTTTATTTTTTTATATTTTTATTAATGTTTATTTATTAGTTGCAATTATTTTATACTGTGATGTGTGATGACTAAAAGATTTTAAAATTACGAAGTAAAGAAAACATTTTTTTTTAACTTTTCATTTTTGTATTAAAATGTATTGCCACTATACAAACAATCCAAGCCATTTGCCAGGCTTAATAAATTTTAGAAAAATGAAAAGAGAGAGTGAAATAAAAAAGCCAAACAATTAGTAAATATAAGAATAGATTGTGACCGACAATAAAACGTAATAAAAACTCGGGAAAAGGAAGCAAAAGTATTTCAATGGAAAACCCATTTAGGTGCGATGCCAGACTATAAAAAAAAATGGACAAAGCTGCTAAGCGGCAATCAATGAAACAAAAGGGCCAAACGTAAATCGAATGCAAAATTCCACTAACTGCAAAATTATATACATATTTATAGAGACACATAGATACCCATATAGACAAAAGACTTTGCTTTATCTTACCCTAGACATGAATAAACAAAACAGAGTCTTTGGCATAACCTCTCGCTCATAGTATAGTATAATCAAGTTGATCAGCAAACAAAGTGCATGCAGCATTATTTTCAAATTCAAATCCTTGTTGCAGTTAGCTAAAAAGACAACGGATATGAATATGCCCCAAGGCTATCAGACAGCATAAATGAGCGTAGAATGTACATGGAAATTGCTTCAAATATACTTATATACATATATATATATAGCTATACAGACAAAAGCAAAGCACAAGATGCGCTTAAAAGACAAACAAAACATGGCTAAATGGCAGCTCTTCATATTGTCGTCGTCGCCCCCCCTCTCGTATCGAGCAATTCATGTTAGCCACAGAGTCTGCTATGCCACTGATACGGGCAAATCTGTTTGGGCGTTCAAAGTGCAAACTCTAACCTATAAACACCCACCCACACACACATAGATATATACCCACAGCACAGTTTAGAGCTGCGCAAAGTTTTTCTCCCCAGCTGTTGCTTTGCCATTTCTGCTGCATCATAATGACAAACATTGATGCAATGATGATGTTCTTTGGCACTGTCTACAAAACTCAAACTCAAAACTCCAGCATGACATTAGATTTTAACAATTTGCATAGAATATGCTGTTCAAGCTCCATCTAAGCCCATATTTCGATTACATAGAATGTAAGTGCTTAAAAAAAAAAACCTTATAAGCTTTTGGTTTAACAACGTATCTGAATAACCCTTTTCAAATTTTTAATAAGCTCGCAAATCTCTATCTTGCACACTCATTTGTCACATTTCACATTTCACATTTAAATTTATAAATATTTTAGTCGAAATCGAATGACATTTCTGAAATCATTCCACTCCAAGTGTACTATACTATATCATGGTGAGTTTGTCATTTCCATTGCTGCTCTTTATGACTATTGTTATTTCTAATTCCAAATAATATTCTCGCTCTCTCTCCTTTAATCAATCTGTATTTATTAATATAAACTTATTTTTTCACTAACAGCTTTAAATTTATAAGAAATGTTTTCCAACTATTTAATGCATATTTTTTTAGCTTGTCACTCTCTCATAATCTTTCACTGTGAATAGGTTTCTCCCTCTCTAATTCACCCTATATATATAAATATATATTACTCATTTTTACTAAATTTCCTTCTCTTAAAACTAATTCTCATTTACCACTCTTCTCTTATTCCAAGCAACGTTCTTCATCTGCCTCTCTCCGAGCAGAAGAGAGAGACTCTTCCTCACTTCTTTCACTTTCACTTTCTTTCTTGCCTGCTCTCTCTCTCTATCTTTCTGATTTTTTCACATTCTTCTCTCTCTCTCTCTCTCTCTCTCTCTGTCTTTCTGATTCTTTCACACTCTTCTCTCTATCGCAGTGACTCATTCCATTTTCCTCTGTTCCCCTGTTTTTAATTTTTAGTCTCTGTCAAATTTATTTACTTTATCTCTCTGTCTCTCTCTCTCTCTCTCTCTCCCTCATGATCTCTTTTCTCTGTTTCTTTCTAACCCTCTCTCTCTCTCTCTCTCTTCTTGCAATTTCTCTCTTTAAATGTTTCGATAGTTTGTTTTTATTTTTATTATTTTTTTTTTTCTAAATCTTTTACTTTTTGTGTTAAGTTCTCTCCTTCTTATCTTGTGTTCTATTTTTTTCTATTGCCGTCTCCTTATCTTTTGTGCTATATTTTTATTTCTATTTCCGTCTCTCTCTAATTAATATTTATTTTAAAATCTCACTTGCTTTCCAATAAAATCATGAATAAAAACGAATTTTTATTGCTTCAACTTCACGTATATTAAGTAAATACTTTTAAAGTGATTTTTATATTGTCTAGAACACTCAATACTTTTAATGTATATAGCCTCTCTCAACAGTCTATGTTAGGGTTGCTATAACATCGCTTCTTACCAATAAATTGCTCTGGCAATCGCATCTCAATGACTTTCATTTATCTGTGGGCTGTCACAGGGCCGTAACCATTTCTTCCGATTCATATTACAAATCTACAGCTGATGCGATTATAGGCGAGAGACGGCAAAACAAAAAAAAAAAAAGGAAAACAAATAATAAAAAAAAAAAAATGAGGAAGAGTATGAAGTGAATTCGTATGCCCTGAAGCGGTACAAGCACTGATATATGTACCATAAAACAGAGAGAAAATGAACATAAAAAAAAAAAAAATGAAACAGAATAAAAAGAGTAAAGTGCAGACTATTGGTACTCGAAGTTGGTGGTGGGCGAAAGGGGGCGGGGTCTATGATACCGCGACCAGTTAATAGCATTGCCCGTCTACGCCCACGCAATCAGTGGAAACATTTTTTACGTTTGTCGAGATACTTTTCGCCCCATGCAAAAAGACAGCAACAAGAAGACATAAACACAGCGAGACATGGTTATGCTGCAGTTGGCCAACTTGTTGTGTGATGCTGCCAAAGGGCAAAACCACTTTCAGCCTCAACTCTGCAACATCGCAGTCGTTTGAGCTACTTTTTATCTATTTTTTTTTTTTAGGGGTATAAAACACGGCAAAATCATGGAAAGGTTCAGATACAACTTGAGGGTTCGCTGCTTCCCTAACTATCATATGCTAAAACTACTGAAATAGAATGGCCAAAAGTGCTTATGATCTTACGAATATGGATCTATAGACAATATTCGAATTATGTATTAAAAGTAAAATTAAACAATGTTTTTTTTTTTTAGTATTTACAATAGTTTTTTGATTTGTTTCATAATTATTAATACAAATTTAATTTAATTTAATTTATCCAATTATATTTTATATTATATTAATTTATTTTTGGCTATAAAAATTATGTACTGTGTTCATTTATTTTATTTTTCTTACATTTTTTTTATAAATTGTAATTTATCTTGTTTAAAAAATTATAATAAATTATTTTTATTTTTATTTTGTAATACATTTTTAGTCTTTGTATATTTTTTAATTGTTTAATTTTAATTGTTTAATATTTATTTTATGCATTTTATTTATATTTTTTATTCATTTTTTATTTATTACATTTTTAAAAATTTTTTTTTGTTATTAATTTTTTGTTATTTTTTTTTATTTATTTTTTATATTTTTTTAGTAATTTTTTAAAATTAATTTTAAATTTTTAAAAAATTCTTTTTTAATTATTTTTTTTATTTATTAATTTATTGTATTTTTTTAATTATACTTATTATTATATTAAAAATATTTTTCCTTTCTATTTATATAACTTTATAATTAATAAATAAATATATTGATAACATAGCATTTGGATTGTAAAGATCTTTATTTTTATTTATTTTTTTAATTTCATTTCAATTTATACATATATGTTTAAAAACTGAATTTCATAGTATAAACTAAGTCAGTAAAATAAGTGAATATATAAAAATATATACATATATTTTAAAACTCAAATATTTTTTATTAAAGCTAAAGAAAACATGGAAAACTTGATAAAATCTTATAAACTTTAAGAACTAGAAAAATAACTAAACCAACTTAGGCAAATGTAGGCAATTTCGTTGAACCCGCTGGGCCAATGCCCACATAGTTTTGCTAGGTTAAACAAGTGGGTGGCCAAAAAGTTTACCGATTTAACCAATTTTCAGCAGTAGCAACCCACAAAAACCATTACATTGACCGCAACGGGACAGGAACAACAAATACCAAAACGAACAGCAGCTGCTGCTGCTGGCATTGTAACTGAAACTGAAGTTAAGAGTTGAGGACTGCGGGCTGTGGGCTGTGGGCTGTGGGCTGCGGGCATGGCCAGTGTTCAGGCTAGTTCACTAGTTTGGCGCGCTGTGCCAAGTAAAAACTCATCAAACTATATTTTCAATAAATAATGACAATATGCAGCCCAGCCAGGGCGGTTAGGCAGACAGAGACTATTTCTACAGCTAACAGCTTCATTGATTTCGCCAGCCACTCGAAGTCTGGCGTACAGGCGACGCGACACCAAATCATAAAATGGCACGAGAGAAAAGAACAAAAAAAAAAAAAAATATTAAAAACAAACACTCAGCCAAAAACCCACACTTTTGTAGATTAGTGTAAGTGTATGTGTTTGCCACGCCCAGCATTTGCATGAGCGCCAGCAACTCCTTTAATCCATTCCATTGCAGTCAGCCAGACAGCAGACAGCAGACAGACAACAAGTCGACAGCGCAACCTGCATGGACTAGCGGGACTTAAAACCGACTCAGACGATTGCAAAGTTGGCCCTAACACAAGCACAGTGGGAACAAAACAATAATTTTCTAGTTGTAATCTAGCTGAAGATACTTCAGGTTGTTGAAGGCCTCTTTATTTTTATTTAGCAAAAAATAAAAGATAAATAATAATACAAAATAAAAATTTATAAAATGAAAAAATGATTATTTAAATATGTAATCTAAAATGAAATATATTAAAATAAAAACAAAATATCTAATTAATACAAATAAAATATAACAATATAATAATACTAATAAAATTAAATAATGTAATTATTTGAAAAATATTTAAATACTATTTAAAAATATAAACACATAAAAATCTAACATTTTTATGAAAAAAAAAAAAAACCAAAAATAATAATAATAAAAAAAATTAACTAATGGAAAATAATACAAAATTAAAAATTAATAAAATTAAAAAATAATAATATATATTTGAAAATTCTATTTATAGAGAAAAACACATAAGAAATTATTATAAATTAATCAAAAATAATAATAATAAATTAACTAATGAAAAAATAAAAATAACTAATGAGAAAATGAAAACAAAAATAACTAATGAGAAAAACATTAAAAATTAATTGGCATTATATTTTAAATAAGTTACTTTATTTATTAAAAAAAAAAAACAATTAGTATTTTTCATTTTTTTTAAAACATTTTTTTATATTCTGTTAATTAAAATCAACAGGGATATATTTTAAAATTACAACTTAAATAAATTGCATAGAAATGTATTATTAATACTTTTTAAACACTATTTCTGTACACAATTTTGAAATAACCATAGTCTGAATCTAAAAATATCTCATAATTCCTAATCGTTCCACTGTGCTGAATTTTTTTTGTCTCAAATTTTGTTCGGCACATACGCGTAATAAATTGCACAATGGGGAGCACTCGTAGTTTTGGTTAGAGAAGTGCCGGCGTGTGAATGGTCCAAGAGCGCAGTAAAAAGCTGCACATGGAGTTTTTTCCGGCTAACATTTGGCGGTCTTTCGGCTTTTTTTTATGCCTTTTTTTTGCTAGTTTATGACCCAAACGCAACACACTAAAGTTGTTGTTGTGCAATTTTTGGCAGACATTAGAAAATGTGTATCTATTTTCAATGTTTTCTTTTTTTTTTTTTTATAACGACTAGACTTTTTGTTGGCTCCGATGTGAATTATGTTAATTTAAATAAGAGTTCGAGGCAATTTATAAAATTGTTTATAAATTTATATTTTGATAAAATTTGACACAAGAAAAATAAATTTTCAAATAA
This sequence comes from Drosophila stalkeri, assembly GCA_035047405.1. NCBI lineage: Eukaryota > Metazoa > Arthropoda > Insecta > Diptera > Drosophilidae > Drosophila > Drosophila stalkeri. Next base: position 22,675,699 of record JAWNPR010000039.1, read on the forward strand.
GAGTGATGATGATGGTTAAATTGCGAAAGAGTTATTATATTTTTAATTAGCTGAATTTTTTTAAATTCCGACGTTAGGAAGTAGACTTGAATTAATTTATATTCTCTCAATTAAATTTATATTCTCTTAGTTTCCCATTTTTTAATTATATTTTTATTATATTATATTTTCTATTTCATATAATTTAAAAGTAATATTTTTTCTTTTGCTTACCTCTTTCAACTCTGGAAATATCTTTTGCGTAACCTGCAAGTAGAAAGAATAAAATTAAATATAAAAATAATAATTCTGGTATTTCTTAATATATTTAACACACACACAAATATGCAAATCACTCAAAATAAAAGAAAAAAAAGGAGGGAAGTCTGTTTAAAAAAAAAAAGGGTCCAAAGGACTTCACCTTGTACGGCCAGGGTTCAAGAGTGCGCAAAGTATTCAAATTAAAAACTACTTGAGTACGCAAAGTGCAGCAGGCAAAAAAATTCCTTCCTGCTGGAGCTAAAAATACTAAGAAAATAAATAAAACAACAGGTCGCACCCTAAGTTAAGAATTCAGACCCAACTCTGAAACTTTAAATGAACACAGTCAAGAGTAAGCGACGTTGGCAGACCTGAAGCATCCAACTGACGTTCCTACGGTAGGGTATATTTTATATTATATTTTGAATTTTATTTATCATGTTTTGAAGTCTCTGAGAAAAAGAGTTCATTGACATATAAAAAATGGCAAATATATGTATTTAAAATGTAAGACATTAGATGTAATAGTATTTAATTTAATTTAAAAATTATTTTTGTGTAAGTTTAATCTAAAATGTTAAATGTTCAAAATGCTGTGAGTCAAAAGATGAAAATAATGAAAAAAAAAATGAAATCTTTAAAAATTGAATGAAAAAAAAAAATTAAATCTTTAAAAATTGAATGAAAAATTTAAGCCACATAATTTGGCTTAGTTATTTCAAATCCGTACCACCGTAGACATAAATATATCTATGATAAATAAATATATTAAATAAAATTATATATTATTTTTTCTAACTTTCTTTTGGACATAAATTTTTATTTAAATTTTAAATTATCGATTTTCTACCGCCAAATAAGTAGACATAAATCTATTCATGATAAACAGAATTTATTTAAAATATAATTAAATGTTTAAAATTTTTGTTTTCCGCATTAGTTTTCATTTATACTTCAAACAATTTACACAGATTTGTATTTCTATAATTTTGTATTTGTATAATTTTGTATTAATGGTAAAAACAAAATTGTTAGCCATTGTTTTTGGCATAATTAGCGTAAGTTTAATTAGTAATATAAATTAGTTAATTAATTTATAAATTGATAAATAAAAGAAAAAACTCCAGTTCTTTCAGTTATCATGGGAGCAGAGGACAGATGTATCACAAAAATCAAATTTCGTACAAATAGAAAAAGATTTCTTGGCAAGAACAACAAATCAAATGAATCAACATTGGCAAAAGTCTAAATGGAGTTCATTAACTAAAAGCGAACGAATCGATGCAACCACAACGTTTCGACCGACTTCAGTATATTCTTGGCTATCACAAGAAAATCACAATAAATTAAAAACAATTAAAGATCAAGTTACATCAAATATACCACTCAGAGTGCGTAGTCGCATCAATGAAAATTTCAAAATTGGCTCTCGTGGCGTTAGAAACTTTTATCCAAAGTTTGTATTCAGATTATGCAGATCACTTCACTTTTCTATATATACATAAATTGATTATTTCCAACTTCATTTATAGTGAACAACTTGATGAAGTATGCGCATCGAAATCAACAATATATAATGTGCCCAAAGTGGTAAATTGGTTAAGTCGTAATATGTATACCAATGTAACGTATGAAACTGAGGGCACAATGGTAAATGTTCGTCCTATTTGGTATGATCTGAGATTTTATATGTACACTGTGGGCAAATCAGAAGAATGTCATACAACCGATTTAAGTACATGGAAACCGTATATTGAGTGCACATTGTTGCGTAATCAACGCATGGAATATTTAATACCAAAATATCCATTGCATCAACAAGCATATGTTTTTCGCTTTACAAGTAAAATCGATGAAAGCCCTTACAATAAAGACAAACCATATAGGCCACGACATGATTGGATGATGTATTGGGACGGTGCTGATTAAATAAAAAATACTAACTATTGTCTTTAGAATTTTAAATATTAATATGCTATAAAGTGGTCAAATATTTGTTGGGTATGTTAAAAAACAGGCTATTAGATACTCAAATCTCATTTTTGAGCACGACTATTCAACATGTTCGATAATAAAATTTCTTTGGAGAGTGCTGTATGGAAGCATGAGGGAGCTCTATAAGACATGTTTTATGTTGCATTTACAACAAGTTTGATCGAACTGAAGATGATTTTACTATTTAAACACATGCAGCCTCTATCCTATTGTAGTTCCTTAGCGCGACATAGTAAGATCGGACGAAAATATTATAAATAACTCTTCAGACTAAATGCATGTGCTTTGATCCATATTTTAATGAATAACCTCTTAAATTGTTTTTTAAATTTACTTTCAATGAAATAATGATATTTTCATTCAATTTTTACTTTTTATACATTTTTAATGTATAATTTAGACTGATTTTTTATTTATATTATATTGTTCATATGAACAAATATATATTTAAAAAAAAAAATGTATTCATATTAATTAATATATAGTACTTGAGATTTTATTTATTTTTAGTACTTTTATTTATTTTATATTTTATTTATCTTTTAATATATATAAAAATATTTATAATAATTGTTATTTGTATTATTTTGGTTATTTATTAAATACGATATATTTATATTGAAAATAAATCTTTCTTTAATTTAATATATATTTACGTATATGTATTTTTTAATTTATTTACATTTTATTTAGACTTTATATTTTTAAATTTTATTTAAGTTTTATATTTTTTGAAATTTATTTTTAATTTTTTTAATTGTTAATTATAATATGATTTTATTAAATTATTAAATTTATTATTTTATATTAATGTTTACTTTTATTATTTTATTTATACCAAAGGTAATCAATGCATTTATTTTAAGATTTTTAAAATTTTATTTATTTAAAATTTTCATATTATATTTATTAGCTTTATATGTTTTTGAATATATATTAAACCTTTTCATTTTATTATTTTTTTTAAACATTTCTTATTTGATTTATTTTTTTCTATTTCTATGTTCTTTAGTTTTAATTTTTTTTATTTGATTTTAATTTTTGTCTAGTAAACTGAAATGTCCCATTTTAATTATTTCTATCCTTTTCAATTTATTCAATTCATTTATTTATTTTTAATTATTGTTTCGTGAGCTTTATTATATAATTAATTATATTTAAATATATTTTTTTCATTTTATTCAATTTCTTTTTAGCATTTAAACTTTTTTTTTTTATTTTCTGCACATCTAATTAACGCTAAATTGACATTTGCATTAACATAGATTGCACAATAGAGAATCAGAATAAAATTTCGCTTTAATTGCAAAAATGCAAAAAAAAAAAAAAAAAAATCGAGTAAAAATTGTTTTACAGAATATTTGGTTGACTGGGAAATGGCGATGGCGGAGGGTTGGAATCATGGGCGTGCTCTACAAATTGCCACTGAGCTGGATTATTTGTTAACTATGCGTGCTGCAATCAAGTGCTGTTGCTGTTGTTGTTGTTGTTTTTGTAACACTAGCAAAATGCACATTAAATATTATTTATAATTATTAGTTATTATACAAGAACTGTGTATGTGTGTGTGTGTGTGTGTGTGTTATGCATGTGTTATGATAATTTATTTGGCTAGGCGTGATTCATGCACACAATCACTCACACACATACACACATACACGCGCAATTAAATGCATTGCACTTTAATTGAGTTTAAATATTTTATAGCCAGCCGCCGTTTGCAAATTATAAATTTCGCCAAATTGCAATTTACGAGTATGCAAACTGACTAAAATACTATTTGTTGTTAATTATAATCAATGCATTGTTAAGATGTCATCAATAGTTAGCAACTGAGCGAAATATCTAATTTTAGCAAATGAATGCTAAATTTTAGTGTACATAAATGATGCACACATGAATATTAATGTAAAAATAATATTAAAGGGAAATAAAGCACATAAAATAAAAATTAAATAATAAATAATATAAATGATGGGTGTGTGTATATATATTTTATATATTTTTTTTATTTGTATATATTTTTTTTTTTATAATTTCTTATTTCTCTCATTTTGTTAAAATTATAATTTATGTCTCTTTCTTATGGCGCACAATTCAGCAAATGCGCAATTAATTTTTTATAAATTTGCTTTGCTGTATATTTTGGTAAGTCTTAGATTTTGCTTACTGAAAAAAATAAATACTTAGAGCAATGGAAAAATTATTTTTACCACAAATATGTATATCATGTGATGATAATTATAAATTGTAATTTAATTCTAATTTTTCATTAAATATACATAAGACCTTGTATAATATATTTGGTTATGCTTTCCATTTTATTTCATTTATTTATTTTATTTTCTTTGTTTATTTTATTTTATTTATTTATTTATTTATTTATTTTTTTTTGCAATTTTTCAGATGCATCAAATACTAAAATATGTACTATATTATACATATGTATTTATAAGTATTTTTCCTTTCAAGCATTTTTTTTGCACATATGCATTTTCTTTGATCCTTTGATTACACACAGCAGAAAATGTCAGTTCTACTCATCATTAATGTCCTTCCTTTCCAGCACACACTCTCTATCTTCTTTTTTCTCTCTGTCTCTTTCTCTTTCTCCCTCTTTCTCGTACACAGACTGCCAAAGGCCATAAAATCTGTAGCTGAAAAACTAATTCATTTCAGATTTTAATTCATTAGATTTTTTTTTTCTGTCTTCATTTTTTAATGGCTGCGGCCAGGAGAGCGACACTCTTTTGTCTCGCAGTCTTGATGGCATTTTAGCTGCGGGCAATGCCAAAAACTCCAAGCTAATCTCTCTATCTCTCTCTCTCTCTCTCTCTCTTCCACCCACAATACTTAAAAAAAAAAAAAAATGATGCCGACAAACTGCATTCAAAAGCTATAGTAGAATGTCAAAGTGGTATGCAAAAGCTGCCATGGTAGCGTTTTATTATAGAAATATATCTACACATATATATATATATATATATACATATACAGTTATATACACATATATGTGATTGCTTTCGTGTGTGTGCACTGTAAATTACTAGTAAATTCAGCGTGTGCACTCAAGCTACCATTTATTTCCACTGACAGTAGCTAAGTAATTGAATCAAGTTTCTCTAAAGAAAAAGTGAAAAAATAAAAACGGAGTAACTTCAAAGAGTTATGTGACAATTGCAACTATAATGAAAATAAAGCTCATTAAAAAACGACAAACATTTCTCGAATTAATTGTTATTTAGAGCAAAGCCAAAGCATTTGGAAGCACACGCTCTCTCGACTAAATTTAGATCTCTTGTAAAAGTATGGAAATTCTATGCCTATATAGGCATAAAAAATTATAATAGAAAATAAATAAATACAAAATAAAATATAAATAAAAATCAAAAATAAATAAATAAAAAATCAATAAAAAAAATTAATAAATATGCATATATTCTAGTTGACAAAATAAATGAATAATCTAGAAAAAATATAATAAATAAACAATCTAATAAAAAATAAATAAAAATAAATATACAAAAAAAAAATATAATAAAAATAAATATAATAAAAATAAACAAATAGCAACGAAAACTTTATAGAATATCTCTTATTAATTGCATTTCAATTAAATTTCCATTAAATAATATAATTTATTAAATCACATGCAATCGCAATTTGTGTAAAATTTATTTTTAATTAATTAACAACATTTTTCACACAATTTTCAACTTGATAAGTTAAATTCGCTAAACTGCAGTTAAGCAATTATTAAAGTTTATTATCTCGAACTATCAAAATTAGATTTACTTTGCACTCGACACAAACTATAAATTTCCAAATGCTAGCTAACCAGAAATTGTATAATCTTTTCATTTAGCAAACAATTTCCTACATCATTTCACTATTTTCTCTCAGCAACTTTCAGGCTTCGTTGCGCATATTTAAATTAGATGAAGACGAGATGCAAAAGTTCAACAGCTGCCAACATCATTTCCAATGCAATTTGACTAATCGTGCATGGCAAGCGAAAAGATAGTGTGGCAATCCCCACACACACACACACATATACATATATACACATATGTATATATATAATATGTATATATATATATATATATATATTCATGAGCCTGGCCACCACATTGCGTATACGCAACGTGCGCTGTGAAAGCTGTTGTTGGTTTAATTACAATTTACAAGGAAATATATGGAATATGTTTCTGCATCTGTGTCTGTATGTGTGTGTGTGAATTGGCAGTAGCATGCAGTTCAGTTCTTCATTAATAATAATTGTTGAAATTCCATAATCATGTATAATAATTATTATACACAGAGGGGCGCACAGCGAACGACAGAGAGAGAGAGAGAGAGAGCTAGAGTATGGGGCATTTGGTGGCTGTTGCCAGGCCATTTGGTCAGCTTTGGACTGGCTACATTTACTGCCAGCAAAAATCCGTATAGCAAACGCTGTGAAAATTATAAAATAAAATAAAATCCATTGTAATTGAGATGAAAATGCGCGTTTACCCGATACCCTGCATAATTGCTAGCTAACAAAATATTAAATTTCTGTTTGAAATGCTTTGTTTGAAAATCGATCGAATTTCGAGCTGAATGGATCGAGACAGAAGTGAGCGACTAAGAGTTACCCTATACAGTGATTGGTAAATAGATACCTTAAATTAAGTCTTAAATTTTCCTATGCAAAATTAGAATTGATTGAAATATTCGAAAATTTTTGTTGGTTATCAGAGGATCGAACTTTATTTATTAAACAAATAAAATAAAATAGAGAAGTAATCAAAAAAAAAATTAAAGAAAAAAAAATTAAATAAATAAATAAAGAAAATAAGAGAAATAAATAAATAAAAAAAGAAAATAAAATAAATAAATAAAATAAAATAAAAAAAATAAATAAAAATAATATAAATTTAATTTTAATAAAAATAATATAAATTTAATTTTAATAAAAAAAAATAAATTAAAAATTTACATTTTTGATCTGAATTTAATATATTCACAGCTTTGCTTTTTAGGTACAAATTTATATTTTTAAAATTTTTTATTATATTCACAGCTTTGCCACTAGGTACGAAATTTAAATTGAAATAGGTTTCGAGATAATTCTATGGAATGATAATTGATTGATCAGAAGTTACCCTATATAAAAGTGTTTTTATTTTCCAAATTCCTAATTTTTGTATCTTTGGTTTTCAGCTACAAAATATATTCTCCTCCGTTTCAAGCTAGAGCGATAGAAAAATAAATGATTGACCTTAAGTTACATTGTATAATTTTATAGATATTTAAATTTATTTTTAAATATTTCGATCGTCATTTAAATATTTATGTATTTGATGTAAAAATTGATTGTCTAGCAGCCGAGCTGGAATGACTTAATAAAATGTGATAGGTCGAAAGATGACCTGTACAATTAAATATATATATAATTATACTCGTATTTTATGTAATGTAAACAGAGATAAATAATCTATTAATAGATATTATGTCAAATCGAATCATGTTGATAAAAGCTTAAGATTTCTGTATAATTTAAGTTATATATATAACTATATATATATATTTATATATATTATAAAAATATAATAAATTCAGCTAACTTATAGCACATTTTCAGCACATTCCACTTTACACACAACAAATGTATATAGGGTATCAAAAATATAAGCGAAAATAAAATTTTTTTTGCTGCTGTCGCCGTGTTGTGGTCGCTGCATATCGTCTACGATGCAGCTGTGTGTGTTGTAGGTTGCCTTTACATGTTATATGTTATTGTTGTTCCCATTGCAATTATTATTGTTATTGTTGTTGTTGCTGCTGATGCCATTGTTGTTGTTGTTGTTGTCATCGCTGCCACAATGGCAACCGCCTGCACATTGCACAAATGGTGTGGAAATTAAATTGTATTAAGTAATAAATGTTTAAAGCTTGTGCATTGTGCAATGTTAATGTTTATTGAGTTGCCGGGGGAGGAAGATGAAAAGCTGCTGCAGCTACAGCTACAGCTGTTCCTTTGCCCTAACGCTGCACAGTGGGGCAAATTAAATAAGATGATTTGTATATGTGTTTTATCTTGATTTAATAAAGTTTTATAAACATTCCTATTAACTGGTTTAATAATTGACACTTCAGACAGTCAATTTACTATATATCTACAACATGTCTATCAATATTTACTTGCTTTATAATATCTATAAATTTTTTTTATGTACCAACAGTTTTGTGATTTGCCTTATCAGTTTTATAGTCTGTGATAAGTATATTTGATTCAACTGATTTTGCCAAATTGAAATTAATTGATAGTCATATAATGACTTTTTTAATCTTATCTTTAAGTGTTAATGATAAAACAAATAATGTATAGAAAATACACAATTGAGAAAGTAATTAATAAGAAGTAAATAAGTTATTACAAAACTTTATATTTTTCAATTAATTTATTAATTAATTAATTATTTTATTTTATTAGTTAAATATTTGATTTCATAAGTTTTTATTTGTTTTTTCCCTATTAGTTTTTTTTTTTTTTAATTATTAATGTTTTATTATTTATTTCTATATACTTTGATATATATATATATGTAGATTTATTTATGCATACTATAAAATCTATTGCAATCACTGTGCAATCTCTTTACAAGTTGCTCAAGGCGTTTAGCTTAAGGCTATTAGGGCCAAGGCAACAATTTGGCTTTGTTGAAGTCCATGTCGAGCAGCTGTAGAGAAGCAAATGGATAATATTTTCTATTGTGTACGCACGCAGCCTCTCAAGAGTTGCTTTTAGCTTTAAATGTGAACTTTTCGCTTAGATATCAAATCGTTATGTACATTTATTACACATTTTTATTTATCAACGTACGTGCATTATTAAATAGAAATTTAATCAGATTCATACATATTTAATTCTGACTAGAAAAGAAGTATTACAAAAGTAGGGCGAAGAATTTATTGGAGTAAAAAAAAAAAAAATTATATGGTAATAATCATCAATAAGAAAAAATACAAAAATATTAATAAATAAGAAACAAATAAAAAATATAAATAAATAAAAAAAAAGTATATTACATTAAAATAAATATATATTTATTTGTTTTATGATAATAAAAACCAAATAAAATAATAAATATGTGACAAAAAATGATTAATTTGTACTTAAAAATAAAAAAATAAATAAAAATAAATAAATAGGAAAAGAAAAAATATTCTTGTTTTATTTATTTAAATAAAAACAAGAATAAATAAAATAATAATAATTTTTTTAAAGCAATTTTTTTATTAAAATAAAAATTCATTAAACAATTATAGAAATAGAAATATAAATAAATTTAAAAAATAATAATTATAAAAGAAAATTCATAAATTTATTGATTATTATTTTTTATAGTATTTACATATTTCTATTTATATTTTGTAATAATTAAATAAAATATTCTGTGGTATAAATTGAATAATAAAATATATTTAAAAATTTAAGCTAATTAACATAAAATTTAGTTAAACTATTTCAAAAACATGAAAGCAACTTAATTATTGCTAGTGACATGCATAGCTAATCGTTTACTGCGGTTTCAAATCTCTATTGTGGTATTCGTTTTCAGCAATTTTGTTGCTTTTGGCGAAATTCGAGACCGCAGAGAAATGGATTATAAATCAATTGCAACCCCTTTGAGAGTATGAAACCCGTCACCAGAGACCGAAAGAGATGTAGGGAGAGAGAGAGAGAGGGGCAGTGAGGGAGGGTGATAGGGCAGGCAATCTACCCTACCAATTTAACCCCTAAGTAGACCACATAAATAATATATTAATAACAGCCCTCTTGTAATGTAAATGTGCCCCAGCAGCACAACCGCAGCAGCAGCAGCAGCAGCAGCAGCCCGAGCATGACTGGCACAGTGAAACAATTTTTGGAGAGCACTTCAACGTTTCAGCTTGGGTCTCGTTTAGTCTCATAAAACAAAAGCATAATTCAATTAAGTATTACCATCAGACTCAGGCCACGCCAAAGCCCACACAAAACAATAGCCTTATAATGCAAAAAAAAAAAAAAAAGATATGATATATATATGTATATATATATATATATATAATAAAAATGAAGAGAATAAGAAGAAACTATGTTTAATGGCAAACAAAACGATGGTTTTAATTATTTGTTTAGCTTATAGGCGAGCGCTCGACCAGAGCGAAAAATGAAATCATAATTCAGATTTATAATCATTTCTTTCTTTTTTTTTAGGCTTGACTTACATTGTGGGTCATGAACTATGTAAAAATTTATAATGAAACCAAACAAATGAAACCCCTTGACCGAAACTCTCAAAATGAGTGACCCACATCTGCCCACAGCAACTGGAAAATAAAATTTCTAATAGAAATTTTAGCTATGCTGATATAAATAAATAATTGTTTTTCATTTAACCAAAAATAACTTATAATTCAATTTCATTTGGATTTTGATTGATTCTTTTATATACAGAGAAAATTCATTTTACCCTAATTAAACTGAGAACAGTTAATTAAAATTATGTTAAGAATGTTTAGTAGTTTTTATATTTTTAATATAATTATTTCAGGTTTGTTTATTATCTTAAATATTCATATAAAAAAAATATATACAAGTATGTAAATAAAATGAAAATAAATTTATAAAATTATAAAACAATAAATAAAATTAATTTTAGAAATTTATAAAATAATATTTTAAACAAGTAAGAAGGCTCTAGTCGAGACGGCTCGACTACGAGATACCCTGAACCCTGCAAAAAAAAAATGAATATTCTTCTTCTTACCGCACGTATATTTTACGCGCCCTCTGCTAACCGCGCAGTTGCTGCCGACGGTTGGGGGTGGGATGGGCTGTACTTTGAACGCTTATAACTCCATTTCTAGATGGACTATCTTCATGAAACTTTCAGAATATATTAATAGCATTCAAATCTGTCTATTTGCAAAATTACAAGTCTCTAGTATTTGAAATACGTTTTTTTCAAATTGGGGGCGAAGGTGGCATCCAAAATCTGAAAATTACATAATCTGCGTATCCATAATATCTATCTAAATATACAAATTTGAAGTCTCTAGCTAAAACGGTGTAGAAGTTATGCTCGAAAAACCTAAAAAACGTAAACGAATTTTCGATTTTTTATCGATAATTAAGGAATGGGATGAGTTATCGAAAAAACAAAATAAACTTGTACTGCGTAACTAAGATACGAGTGTTCATGTAAAATTTCAGCTCTCTAGCTTTTGTAGTTTCCGAAATCTCGACGTTCATACGGACGGACGGACGGACAGACGGACAGGGCTATATCAACTTATTTTTTTGTGCTGATCAAGAATATATATACTTTATGGGGTCTGCGACGTCTCCTTCTGCCTGTTACATACATTTTCACAAAAACATTATACCCTGAATTCCCATTTTCAATGGGTTCAGGGTATAAAAAAATTTAAAAAAAGCAAACAAATAATTTCTACAAAAGAATAAAAATAAATAGATGTAAAATACAATGAAAATATATAATAAAATATATAAATATTGTTCATGAATGAATATAAAAGATAAATTTTATTAGTTGATTTATTTATTTTTTTTTATTAATTTTAGTTGTTTGCGCTTAAATAAATAGACTAGACCACCAACTAATTTGTTTTACAAAATTGTCAATAATCAAATAACATTAAATAGAAAAAACAAAAATAAGTAAATAAAAGTAAGTAAATAAATAAGTAAATTAATAAAAGTAAGTAAATAATTAAATAAATATATTTATTCAATTGAACGCAATCTAAAATAATACAATTGTCTCAGTTCAAGATTACTTAGTTTCATTTTATCAATTTGAATAAAGTTTCACTCTAATATGAAAATTATGAAAAAGTTAAACAAGAGCTCAAAAATACTTTCCAAAAATTCCCCAAGCATAAACTGAAGCACTCAATCATAAGTTTCAGACAATACAACATCCTCTCAAACAGATATTTTTTTTTTTACAAAACCATATAGTCATATATGAATTATTATAGACTATATTAAGACAGCTAAGACAGCTGTAATTGCGAAACTCGAATTGAGGCCTATTACGAAATACGTTTCTTAACCTTACCCAACATTTTTTTTTGTTTGATAGCTGGCTTTGCATTAATCTTGATTCTTTTGCAATTTGTTGCTAATGTAAAAAAGTAAATTAATGTTTTATAATAATGATGCCACTCATTTTCAGAGGAAATATCAGTCAAGTAAGTCAGTCAGTCTGGGACTAAAACAGCGTTTCGTTTGGGTCGTTGTACATAAATCACATTCAAATGAACTGAAGCGTGCGTTTGGCCGCCTGGCGCTGTCTCTGCGACCCGCAATAACAATTGTTTGGTAATTGTTTTGACCAAATATTATATAGATATATAAATTTCAAATAAAAAAGGGTAAAAATCAAGTAAAATGCTTTGCCGGCTGCAATTGAGCGAGTGCTTGCTTTTTATGCCATTGTTTATTCCGCTTTTCTCTTTTTGTTTTGTTTCTTTTTGTTCGTACGCCTATTTAATTCAATTTGGACTCTTTCCTTTTCTCTTTCTTTTTTTTTTTTTTTTTTTTTTAATAAAGGACTGTTTGCGCAGCTCAAATAAAAATGCGCTAGCAACGAGTGACAAAAGAGAGAAATTGAGATTGAACAGCATAAAGCTGAAATCCGCTTTTAACGGATTTACATTTAAATGTCGACTTTGGCAAGTCAACCAAAATCCCTAAGGACTTTCCAAAAAAAGGCAAAAAACTATATATATATATATTTATTTTATTTAATTTTTTTTCTCTTAGTTATTTGTTGGCAGATATATTAATATGATTAAGCATAAACAACTTTCATGATATAGTTTTAGTTTAATATATGACATTTTTTTTAATAATATATTTTTAGTAAACGAGAGAAAAAAATTGTTTATTAATAAAGTCAAAGTTTATTTGATAGCAGCATATATTTTTCTGTTGAATTATGTTCATATATATTTTTTTTTATTTATATTTTTTTCTTCTCTTTTTATAAATATATTTTTATATATATATTTTTAAAATATACTTTTGTAATATTTGTAATATATTTTGTGTGTTTTGCACTGCCTAAATAAATAGTTGCTGCCAGGTTGTAGCATTTTGTTTTAATCCGCTGGCAAATACAATATATAAATACGACTGCCAAAAGTTATTGGAAAAGCATGAAAAAATCTACATAAATTCAAACATACATATTCATACATGTCTGCAAATAACTGCATCTACGTTTGTTTATTGTGCAAAATAAATATAACATATATTTATATATATGTGGAAAAAAAAGGCATAAAAATCCTTACTGAAATCCGTCAAACAGAAATAGCATAAAAGCATTTTCTATTTGCTATTTTTGGTAGAAAACAAATAACTCAAATAAATTTCTGCCGTCTGTGCATTTATCGCAGCCACTGTATACCACTAATTGCCTGTGCGTCAACTGTGCCGCATCGCTGTCATTGACTTGGATTTTCCACAAAAACCGGAAATTCAAAACGCAAAGAAGATAAATATATGTATATGAAAAAGAAAACATGAAATTGAAAAAAAAAAAAAAGAACCTTGCTGCGAAGGGTAGCAAAAATTGTGTTAAGCAGCGCGTTTCCACCATGGCCTTGCCAGCCATGGGCAAACATGTGCGTTCGCACTGAGGCCAAGCCATTTAGGTCACACTCACACGAGACCGCCTCAAGACACATGCGACCCGACGTCGCGCTCTCGAATTACAATTCTCAACACCAACAAAATTTTATTATAACTTGGTCAGCGCGAATTGCCAACCAAGCGTAATTTCATAAGAATGAAATTTTAGCCGTTGTCTCGGTCTCGTGTTCAATTTGCTGGAACAGCTGATTAAATCAGTTCGAAAATGAAAATAAAACCTAAATAGATAAGTTTGACTTTTTGTGTGAAATTAACGAAGTTTCGACACACTTTTGATGCGATTTATTAAAGGCAAAAAAATTAATATATATATATAATAATACATATTTGTGTGGAAATACAACATACATAAATATAATATAATATATTACATTTTATTTCATATACACGTTTTTAATAAAAAAAATAAATATATAAAAAAATATAGACATTTATTTAATAAAAAAAAAATTATATTTTTATATATATATTTATTATATTTAACTTAATTTATATTTTATTATTTATTTATTTAATATTTATAAATTTAATACAAAATAAATAAAATAAAATACATGTATTTAATAAAAAATAATTAAATAAATAAAATACTATATCTTTATTTAATAAAAAAATAAAAATAAAATTAAAAATAGATATATATGAAATAATATTCAATGCAGTAAATTATTTTAGGAAAATAAATAAATATATAAAAAAAAATATTTAATGAAATAATTTATTTTGAAAATATAAATAAATATATATTAAATAATATTTGTTTAAAAATACTAATGAAATAAAATTTGTGAATTTCATAATTTAATTTGTAATATTATTTAAAAATCTTTAATAAACAATTTTAAAGCTTTGAATTACCTTTGATTTATTTCTTTTTTGAATACTACTTAGCTATAATTATTATGTAGTTCGTTAGTTCTAATTAATTTTTTTCTTTCACTAATAGCTAATTTATTAAATTAATTCATATTCGTAACTTCTAATATAATAATATATAATAAAATTATCTTCTATCTAACAAGTCACATTATTGAAAAATATTTCTATTGAAAGATTAGCTCATTTCTATATAAACTTAAAATGACTCTGTCTCTGATTACAAATATATACATATATATGTAAACATTTCATATACATTCAATTCATTTTCAACATTCTGGCTGACAAATTCAAGCAACCCTTTCAGCAACGTACAGTGAACAAAATCCATGGAATTTCGTTATAAATATTTTTCAAAGGAACACGAAACTTAATAAATTTCCCTCACTTGAACCCTTTTTATGGTCTCTGGCCTTTGGTTGATTGCTGCTCGTTAATCAATTTTATGCAAATCAAATGAAACATTTTTCGATGGGTTAAAACGTTTTTTCGGATGGGGTTCGGTTCGCCTTGCTAATGGGAAATTATTTAGCCAAAATTAAGCGGAAGCGAATGAAAAAGCAAAGCAAAGTTTCCACAGCTGATTGATTGATAAGCGAGCATATATATAAAAAAAAGTATATAAATTCAATGTTGAGAAATAACAACAATTTATTAAAGAAAATATACATATTTTTTAGTTCAAAATGAATGAATGAATGAAAGGGTTGCAACAGACAACTTTATCCCATGACTATGACCACGAAATGGGCATTGGGCTAAGCTATTAATAATGCTTTTACCTTTTTGACTGCCAAATACCTTGAACTTTCCACATAGGCATAGATGGCAAAGCAACACAAATTTCATTATCGATGGCGCCAAACATTCCAAAATACATATTTTACCACAATTGAAGATGGGGTCTGGTTATGGGTTTTCGCTCTGTTTGTGTGTTTGAGTTTGGGTCTGGCTCTGAGTTTGACTTTGACACAAACAGCCACAACCGCAGCAAGAGCAACAACAATAACAACAACAACAACATCAACAACAATTATTATTAACAGCAATCAGTTGTGCCGTGCTATGTACACAATGTATGCCCCAAAGGCATAAAGGAAGCGACAGTCAGACACCGATACAGACACCGATTCAGACACAGATACAGAATACAGAGACAGCTACAGATATACATAGCTACATAGTTACATACAGTGCCGCCGTATCGGCAGACATCCGAGACGCTGGCTATGAGCATAATGAGCAGCATTAAAACTAATGAAAATAAACTTTGCCACACAGCAGCTGCAGACAACGCAGCAACACAAGCAGCAGCTGAAGCAGTTCAAGCCGTTGCCCAAAAAAGCGCGCAGCACAAAAACTCAACGAGTCCTCAGCAACAGCAACAGCAGAAGCAGAAGCAGAAGCAGAATGTGAAGCTGAAGCAGAAGTAGCAACAGCAGCAGACACAATAAAAATAAAAGCAACCCCAATACCTTTTTCTCTCTCTCTCTATCTTGCACACTCTGTCCCTCTCTTAAGATATATGTATATATATATATGCCCACAGAAGGCATAACCCCAAGAATAAGAAAATTGCGAGACAAACTGAAATGGGAAAAACGCATAAAGACGAAGGCGGCAGCCAGAACAATGAAGTGCCAGGCAGACAACAACAGCAAACAAATTGAGCAAGCTATAGATATACGATTCTATGATGCCCTCTATATAAGGGAAATTGTATAAAATGAGGACTTGATAACATAGATAATTTAAGAATAAATAATATTTAATAAATGAATGTATATATAATAAATAAATATATAAATAAAAAAAAATATAATATAATATAATATTCAATATTAATATTTAATAATATAAATAAAACACAATCATCAAAAAATCTAAAATATTTAAATTATTTTTTTTTTTCTTGCAGGTAAAAAATTTATTATATTTTTATGAAATATATATATATATATAAAATGTGATACCTTCAATCTAAAATATTAGTAACAAATATATATATATAATCCTTTTTAATGAAACAATTTATATAATATACACATTAAAAATATTTATTTAGCTCAAAACAAAAATGTGTTTAAATATTAATATTTTTATTTTAAATTATTAGTATATTTTTTTTTATTAATATATTATAATATTTAATTATTTGTATATTATAATAAATTTACCTAAACAAAAATCTGTTTAAATATTAATATTTTTATTTTCAATTATATTTATATTTTTCATAAATACTTATCGCCGCAAAGCGAATAGATCAATCATCATTCAAAAACTAATTTATAATTTTAAAATACAAAAAAAAAAATTAATCATAAATTAAAATAGCTTTTTTATTTTATTTATTTTTTTATTTTAATTATTTTTTTATTTATTTTACTTTTTAATTTAATTTTATTTTTTTATTTTATTTCTTTATTATTTATTTATTTTATTTATTTATTTATTTATTTTTATTTTTTATTTTTTTTTTTCATTTATATTCATTTTTCTTTAAGGTATAATTCACAATTGTTTTTTAATACAAATTTTAATAAAGCTAGGCATATTAAATATTGTTTAAATAAAAATTGTTTAAAGTAAATTTAATAAACTCAAATTTCCACTTTTAATTTTTTTTTTTTCAATCTGAAAAATTTTCAGCTTAGATTCAAAATTTATCTATAAAAATAAAATTTTTATATACTTAAAAAAAAGAGACTTCTCAACTTTCTGCCACACGAAATTGATAATAAATAATGCCACATCATCATCAAAATACACCACAAACCCGAAAAACCTTGCCTTAAAAAAAGAGCATTTCAAGCTAAAAGCTTTGGCGTAAAGCTAAAGATATATACTATACAGAGAAGACGAACAGCAGAAGATACATTGAAAAGTAATTTTTGTTGTTGTTCGCATTTGGTTGATGGGGCAAAAGTTTTGCTGACTCCACGTGAAACTATTTGGCGCCAGTTTACTTAAAATGAAAATGAAATACATTTATTAATGTGCCATCCCAGCCGAAACGAGAAACACCTAAGAAATGGCGAAAGAAACAAAAGGTACAGACAACAGCCTTGCTGTGCGCACCTTACCTGTTCGTATCTCTACTTTAGGGCTAACAAAATGTATCTGCGTGTGTGTGTGTGTGTGTGTGTGGATAATAAATAGACAAAAACAAAATAGATGCACATAATTTGACGTGTGTTAAATGAAAGCCGCTAAACAGCTGTCTGCACTCAGATGTTGCGTGTGAGAGTTGTGATAATGTGACTTCTCGCTACCGAATTCTAGTTTTATACCCTGTAAACTTGGCGAATCTCTTGGGAATTCACTATATTTACAATATATAAGAAATAAGAAACGTGAAACAAGCTTGAATTGGAATTTAATACTCGATTGATTTAATTTATGATTAATACAAAACAAAAATTTTTATTTTTAATTATATTAATATTTAATTATATTTTTTTTAGATAAAAGTAAAAATTCAAATGAATAATACAATAAACACTTTTCATTGAAAATTCTACAATATATATTATTATTTATATTTTATTTAACTATTAATTATTTAATTGGTATTTTCTAATTCTTTTTTAATTTATATTTCTAATTTTATTCTTTACATTTTAATATGTTTATATTTTGTTCTCTGTTTATTCATTTTTATTTTTATTATTTTACTTATTTGCTAATTTTGAAAAAAATTTATTTTATTTTTATTATGTATCGATGTATATTTTTTAAATTATTATTATATATGTACATATTTTTAAGATATGTTTGTATATATTGATTATTTCATATATTTTGCTTATTATTTTTTTATCTTATGTAATTTTTTAAATTCTATATTTTAAGTAATATAAAAAAACATTTTTTTTTGTACTTGTATATATTATTTATTTTTGCTATGCACTCGTTTTTAATTTTTTAGTCTTTACCTTATTTGTTTTCTTTATTTCTATTCTATATATATTTTTAAAATTAGTAATTTGTTTATTCATATATATACCTATATTTTAATTAGTTTATATATAAATGGAGCGCATCTGTTAGTCGTGCAACCCAAGGCCATGAACGATTTTCTTCTTTCTGTTTTTGGTTTTTGGCCTTTTTTTTTTTTTTTTTTTTTTGGTGTTCTCAGTCACATTTCGCATTCGTATCTATGGTTGAGAGTCTGTGCATAATGTATCTGTATCTGCGCAATGTCCAATGTTTGTTTGTGTTTTTCTCGCTCGTAACTTGACTTGACTTTCATTATTTACTCCCTTAGGCCGTTCCCTTTACGCCAGCGGGCAAACTTTTCTTCTCTGTCTCTTACCGTTTCTTTTCTTTTTTATTTATTTTTTTTTTATTTTTGTTTTCCCTTTGTTGCTGCTGTCTGTTTGTTTATTTGTTTATCTGCCGCCTGGTATGTGGCTTACCGCGTTGCTTTAATAATTTAATTAAATTTTTTCATCCTACCGCATTCTCTATGTGAGGCACTTTGATTGTTATTTCGGCCATTTGGCATAATGAGGCGGCATAATTTGCACATAAAAGCTAATTTAGGCGCATTTTTAGTTGGCAGCTTCCTTATTGAATTACATTGCGTTAACACAGATATATACGCACACACACACGCTTCAATACTTTTAAAGTGCCTTCGTTTGGGTTAGCTAAAACCTTTGCCATAGTTCCCTGGGCAAATTGAGTAATATTCAAATCTAGCAAAACAGTGCCACAGGCTTTGAAATATCCAATCAAACAAACACCTGGCGTTTGTCTGCCTTGTCATGGCAATCTGTATCTGAAATAATTTATTTCGCGCCTTGAGCTAACCAAATGCCAAAACATCAAGTTCGCAAAATGCAAATGGGGCTTCATAATCGATTCGAGATTGAAAGACAGCGATTTGAGTTTCCAGCGAAAATCGAATATTTGTAATCTATTTCTATTTCTCTTTAAATGCTGTCGGTAGAATATTTAATAAAATAGAAAGCTTTCTGCATTTAGAATATTTAGATGTTTGGAAAATATTTAATGCCATTCACATAAACTTAGATTTCATGGAAAATATATTTCTGCAAATATAAGCTTATGCTAATTGCGAGCTCGTTAATGTTTTTATGGGAGTGCTCGAGCTTATCGTACGCTGCGAAGCAAGCAAGACGGAAGAGATATGTTTGTGTTAAATCTTTATTCAAGATTGTCATTTAAAAATGTGTAAAGTATTGATCGAGTACATTATTTATGCTTGATGAACACTTTATATACATACTTATCTTTATTTACATTTATTTTATTTTTTCTTAGTGTGTATACAGTTTTTAATTTTAATTGAAAAAAAATTTTTTTTAAATATTTATTTATTTATTTTTTTTCAAATTTGTATCTATATATTTATTTAATTTATTTTTATTTGTATATGTATTTTTAAAATTTTTTTCTTTTTCTAAATATTTTTAATCAATATTTTATGCATTTTTAATTATTTCAATTTGTTGTTTTTTTAATTTAATTTAATTGAAATATTTAGAATTTAAACAAAAAATGAAAAAAGTTAAACGTAAATATATTTAATAATTAGATAATTAAGAAATAATAACTAAAATATATAAACGATTAAATTGTGTTAGCACCAAACAGAATAATAGTTTTATAATTTATATTTTAATATTCTTTCAGCATCCTTAGTTAAATATCAGCTTCAAATAATTTCTTAATTATTTAGGATAGAAATTAAGAATATTTTTAAATATGGAAAAGTATTTATTAGTGGTTATTTATAAATATGCGAATTTACTAATTGTAATAAATAATTACCAATAAATATTCTAAATGCAAAATCTTTGACTTCAATTATATATCGAGCATTTAGTATTTAATGTGAAAATTCCACTTTATATTCACATGTAAAAACATTTAAAGTTTGCATTCAAACATGTCAGCAAAAGCTGTCTTAAAGTCTTTTGTTAATGTCAGAAATGCAAAATAAATATCCAGCTGTGATTCAGACAGACTTATATAGGATTTATGCCTGGATTTGAAAGCGTCTTGATATTAATATATGTCTACTTGCTTTTTGGCATTGCTGTCGTTGACTTAGTAACCGCATTTACGCATCCTGCGACACTTAATTCAAATCCAATTGCCAAAGCAACACATATGCCATTAAAAAAAAAACGGAAAAGAAAATATCAAATTTCTGTTTCGTTTTTATTTATTTATTTACTTTTTTTTTTTGCTGTTTTTTTTTTTTTTTTAGGGGATCACAGAATATTGCAATTGTGAGTCGCTGGTTTTATCCTGTTACCTGTCACAGGTAACGACGCACACGTGTTTGGTGTGCTGCACACCCTTTTACCCAAACCAGTTTCGTTCGCATTCAGGGCAGGGCTTGTCAGGCGTTTGGCAAGTCACGCCCTTTTATTAAAGCCACTCATCAATTTTGAAGCAGCAGCCAAAGCGCTTGACATATGCAGCCAGCTTAAAGGATTTATCAGCAAAGTATTCAAATGTATTATATATATATATATATATATATATATATATATATATATATATATATATATATATATATATATATTATATATATACAAAGGTAAATATATATGTATTCCTATGTAATATGTGCGTGACAATAAATGTCATCTGGCATTGCATTGCATTTCGAGTGCTGACTGTAACACATTTGCAGCATAGCTACCGCATGTATCTGTCAGATACAAAACAAATAGTAGCAGATATATTGGGCCAGCAGTCAATCATATGTGGGAAATCGAAAAAAGAGAGGACAACAAAAACGAATTGAGGAAATGGGGCCACAACACAATAGCAGCTAGAAATGGGCATGTATGACAGTGGGCGGGATTGGGTGGTTGGGTTGGTTTATCGTTGGGCTGGTGGCTGATAGGTCATGGGTGATGGCTGTGTATATATCTTCTTTTTGTTTGCCTATTGCACTTGACACGTACCGCAAATAAAAATAAGAAAGTTTCGTATTAACTTTGGTAAAAACGAATTTTAAATACTCTAATGTAGTAGAGAGATTATTTATTTATATACTTTTAAAAAAATATTTTGAATCACATGTTTGTTATTGAGTTAATATATTCTAAGTACATTAAATTTTTAAAAGGCTTTTCAACATTGATTAATTTATTTTATTATTATAATATTATATTTATGTATTCATTTTATTTATTTTTTATATATTTGATTTTAACTTTTCATTTTTTTTTATATTTTTTATTATTATATATATATTTTTTTTTCATATACTGTTTTACAATATTATTTTAGAATTAATTTGTATTTATATTTATTTTTATATTTCTAATATATTTTTGTATATTTATTAATTTTTATACCCTGTTTATATTTATTATTTAAATTTTATTTTAAATTATTATTATTATATATATATATTTTTTTTTATATTTATTAATTTTTAATTATTATAAAAGTTGAGCAATAATAGGTATCACAGTCATATAAATCAATTAGAATTATACTTATATATTAAATATTTTTCAAATCCATATTTTTCATAGTCTACGCTCACAGCGTGTCAACAGACCAAGCGTACTCTGAGTTAGTGTATTAAAAGCTTTCTTAAAATGTGTAAAGTTTGTCTCAATTTTCATTGTCTTTATTTCAGCCCTGTTTTTGCTCATCTTTCGTACATTTGTGATTTATGACAAATTGCAAACGCCTCTGCCATATCGGAAATAATATATATATATATATATATATATATATATATATATATATATATATATATATATATATATATATATATATATGTATACATATATTTACCATTTATATATATACATATATAACATTTTTTTAAACGTCAGTCAGCAGCTGCTTATCAAATAAAATATTTATATATAAGTGTGTACGAAACGGCAGCTGCGCTTCGAGATTTCCCTTGCGGTTTGCCACATTTTAAAACGGCAGCACATTGATAATTGTGAATTGAATGTATGTATGTATATGTATGTATATAACATTTTTGTTAATGTATTTATGATTGCGTATAGACTTATAGCAATTAGTGTGTAAGCCCTATATGCGGTTGCATGACGCAT
Source organism: Drosophila stalkeri (assembly GCA_035047405.1). Lineage (NCBI taxonomy): Eukaryota > Metazoa > Arthropoda > Insecta > Diptera > Drosophilidae > Drosophila > Drosophila stalkeri. Next base: position 22,698,604 of record JAWNPR010000039.1, read on the forward strand.
TGTCAATTCATTCTAAACTTCTGAACTGAGGTTGAGGTTGAGGTCTATCAAATTTTATTATTATTATTGATTTAAATTTATTTTTAAGCCCACTATGCACAAAGCAAAGCAAAATGTTAATGGGGGAAAATTTGTTTCTAAATAAAATAAATTAAAAACAAAACATTTGTTTGCATTACAACTTTTTTTGTTAATATTTTTATTATTTATTTATTTTTTTTTTCATTATTTATTTTATTTAAATTTTGTATTGTTTATTATTAATTTTATTTTTGTACACATCAAATTTAGAAAATACATATTATTTAGAAAATCAAATACAAATCCTAATACTTTATAATATATTAAATATATATTGGAAAATATTAAGAACCTACTTTTTTTTTTTTAAATTTAATACTTGACTTGATTTAATAAACATATTTATTTTATATAATTTATTTCACTGCATCAGCATACCAGCCCTGGTTCAATTAGTCAGTCAACTTTGATCTGAGTTCAGATAAATTGAATTCTATTTTTACATTTTGAATTTCCAGTTTGATTTCCCAAAAGTATTTAATGACAAAAAACGGATTACATATTACACAAAAATGTTTTGTTTGTTATTTATTCACTCTTTATTTATGTGAGCTAAAAAAAAAAATAAATTAATATATAATTTATGAGGCTTGTGTATTTATGTATTCAGGCGTTTGATTACAACAACAAATTTTCAAATATGCTCTTTTTTTTTGTTGTTTTGTTTGTTTTGCTTTGTATTATTTGTATGTAATTGCAATTAATAAAAAGAAATGTGGTTTTTGTTATTAATAAATGCAATCGTTTACATCAATTTGTTTGCACACTTTATGTAAATAAGGGAGCAATGAATTTTTCTGTTTTTGTTTTTTATTCAGATTGAATAATTAAATGTTAATGTTAATGATTGTAGGAATACCTGACTATTTTTACTTATTATTAGTAGAACCCTTGCAAAAAGTTTTAATGCATATTAATTTTATTATTAGTTTTTCTTTATTTATCTCAGTAAAATAAATCTTAAAGTTCTTGTATTTATTTTGTATCTGTGTCTGCTCTTGCATTAAATAAATGAACGAAAAAGAAAGACGGTTATCTTTAAGTTTCTCTTGCTGGCAAAATTGTTTATTCTGACCTAAAAATGTCAGTGGAATATGATAAAATGTTTACAGAATTACAGACAATGAATGAAATTGTAAGAAAATAAACAAATAATATCTTATAAACATTTGATGTATTTTTTCCAATTTTACAGGGTTTTCAGAGAAAAATATTCATCAGAAATTTAAAAAAAAAAAAAAAATATATATATATATATATATATATATATATATATATATATATATATACAATTATAATAAAAATAAAAAAAAATGTTAATAAAAATAAAAATATTTTTAATAAATATAAAAGAAAGTTTAAATCAAATTTAGTATACAAAAAATATATATATATATTAATAAATTAAATTAAATTAAATGTGTTTAAACTAAATTTAATTAAATACAAAATATAAGTTTAATACAAATTGAAGTTTAGTAAACAAAATTAAATTTATTGAAAAATTCAAATATAATACAATAAAATTGCTCTAAGAAAATTGAATAACAAAAAATAATATATAATATATATTTATAAAAATAAATTTAATTTAATACAAATATATGATACAATGTTCCCATTTAATTTTTTGATAAAGAATATTTATTTTAATTGATGAAAAACTTTATAAAGTATTTTAATGCATAGGACGGCGACATGACTTTATATGTATATATGTTTTCAAATATTTGTTGTTTCTCACTTGTATATTTTAGCAAATTATTTTTTTTTCGAATTTCTAAACTTATCTTTCATTATCAAATGCGATCAGTAAACAACAATGATTCATGCTTTAACATTTGTCAAACTCTCCCAACGTTCGAACAACATAAACAAAAGTGGAGAGGCATATGAGAAGAAAAAAAGATGGAGAAAACGATACAAAGCGCCAAGCAATAAGTGCCACCAAAGAAGATAAGTAAAACGAGTATTTGTGCTTAGTAGTTGCTGCCAGTCTGAAGCTGTATCTGTATCTGTATCTGTATCAGTATCTATATCTGTATCTGAAACTGTTGCTCTTGCTGTATTTATGTGTTGTAGTTGTTGCGCTTCCGCTGTGGCTGGTCACTTGGTCAACCAAGCGAGAGCGTGTTGCGGAGGGTGGGGACAAAAAACCACAGACGAAGCGAAGATAAAAGTCAAAGGCAAAGCCAAAGCCAAAGGCAAAGGCAGTTGCTACCGTGTGAGTCAAAGCAAGCAGACGCATTGTATTTGAATATGTATCTTTAGCTTTATATCTATATCAATTTATATGTATATGCATATTAATATATTTATTTTTATCCGCATTTATTTATGTGTATCTGTATTTATGAATATTTATATCTATCTTCATCTATTTATTTGTATCTGTATCTGCAACTTTTTTTAGCTAAAGAACTATTAATATGTATCTGTATCTATTTATATATATCTTTATCTATTAAAATGTATCTGTATCTATTTAAATGAATCTGTATCTGTTTAAATGTATCTGTATCTATTTATATATATGTTTATCTATTAAAATGTATCTGTATCTATTTAAATGAATCTGTATCTTTATCTATTAAAATGTATCTGTATCTATTTAAATGAATCTGTATCTATTTAAATGTATTTGTATCTATTTATATGTATCTGAATCTATTTAAATGCATTTGTATCTATTTAAATGTATCTGTATTTTTTTTAATGTATCTGTATCTATTTAAATGTATCTGAATCGATTTATAATATTTAAATGTATCTGTATCTATTTAAATTTTTAAATATTTAAATGTATCTGTATCTATTTATATGTAATTTTATCTATTTAAATGTATCTGTATCTATTTAAATGTATCTGTATATATTTAAATGTATCTGTATCTATATATATGTATCTTTATATATTTAAATGTATCTGTATCTTTTCAAATGTATCTATATCTATTTAAATGTATTTGAATCGATTTATAAGTATCTTTTTAATATTTAAGTGTATCTGTATCTATTTAAGTTTATCTTTTAAATAATTAAATGTATCTTTATCTATTTATATGTATCTTTATCTATTTAAATGTATCTGAACCTATATATAACTATCTATATCTGCAGTAACACTTATTATCAGTTCTAAATATATTTTATATTTGTTTATCATTGAATATAAAAGACGTTGACCCTCGCATTCGATACGTACGAATAACATTTCGTACTCAATGCGAAATTTTCTTTCGGCCGCTTTGTCTTTGTCGTTTTCTTTTCTTTTCTCACTTCATTTCATTTCTTTTTTTTTTTTTTTTAGATTAGCCGGCAAAAACGAGTGGATTAACCGGTTTTTACTTGGTTTTGCTGTCTCTGTTGTCGTCTTTGTTGTTGTTGTTGTTGTTTGTTTTTGGTTGCTTCACACAGCTAATTAGCTGAGTAGTTGTTGCTGTTTGTCTGTTGGCTTTGAGAGCTGCCCGCCCGTATTTTGTAATGCTTGACCAGCAAATTAAGGCAAGTGGCTTCTAATTGCTAATACTACATTAATTATTGTTTTGTGTGCTAATTTTAGATGAAGCTTGACTTTAATATTAATCATTAATATTCACATTAGGAGTGTTCAGTAATCGAGTATATATATACATATATCTAAATCTATTTGTGATTCTCTTTATATATATTTTTTAGCTATATTAATCACTTAGCGAGTTATAGAATTTTATTATTATTTAAAATTAATATAAATGCTTTTATTTTCATTTTATAAACTCTTTAAATAAATAAAAATAAGTATTTAAGAAAAAAAACGTACAGTATTGTACATTTTTATTATATAGTAAATAAATTTTGTTTTGGACAATGCAAATTTCTTTTTTTGAGTTACATAAATTAATTACGCTCATAATTTATATTTTGTTTATTTTTTATTGCAACGTTATATATAAATCTTTATTTATTTAAAAAATAAATTTTTTATATTTTATTTAACCTTTCTATGATTTATTTGATTTATTTGGGTCAATGCAAATGACTTTTTGAGTTTAAGCATATGATTTATATTTTAATTTATAATTTTGTTTGTATTCTAAATATATATTTTTTGAATATAGACAAAATATGTCCCCTTTCACATATTAAAAAAAAAAAAGGCTTTAACAATATAATACAATTTATTTCATTACAGTTATTTTTTTATGCATTCTTTGTTGTTTCAAGACCACACAAACAAAAACTTGTTGATGGCAAAAAAAATTCAATTTTTATTATCATTTTAAGCGCTGCACTAAAATAATTTTTAATTAAAACGAACATTAAACATCGAGTCTTCGAGCATAAATAAAATGTATATATACATATAAATATACATACACTTGTCTAATAAACCCTGCACCCAAATAGCACTTGACTGTACACACAACAACAATTAGAGTCATACAAAAGCCACAATAATACAGATAGAGCTTGCCGAGGGGCGAGAGAGGGTGACAGAGAGAATTGTGTAGAGTAGAACTGAGGGCGTTACGAATGCCCAAGACCCATAGACAATAACATTGAAATAAATGCTCAATCATGCAGAAATTAAGTTAACATTTTCATAAAAGCACACAAATAATTACGCTGTGAGTGAGTGAGGGTGGGGGGGGGGGGGGGGTGGTGGAGTGAGAACGGGGTGGGTTTTCTCTACGCTTCTTTTTTGTACTCTTATAATTTTAGTACCCACTTTCCTAATTACTTGGCATTGTTCTTTGTACTCTTATTTCACAAACGATGACTGCATTTAATCGCTTTGCTTATTTATGTGCTTCTGCTATGAGTGTCTGTATGTGTGTGTGTGTGTGTGTGTGTGTGTGTAAATGAAATTTATTGTTAGCTTTGCTCAAATGGTTTATTTTCAGCAGAATTCTATTGAATTTAATTTGCCATCTAATTTGAGAGTTTATTTCTTATTTTATGTTGTCATATATTAAGCTCAAGAGGATATTTTCTCGATTTGTATTGATTTTATTTATTTATATTACAATATTTTTTTTTCATTAGCAATATTGCAAAAGTAGTTTAAATAATAATAATAGAAATTACAGACGAATAGAATAAAATAATTCACAACCAAACAATTATTCTTTAATTATTAATTATTTTTTAAGGAATGCCTCAAAAATAAACTTTAGGCAATGAAGTTTTTTGCATATTAAAGGTACAAAATTATGGGGAAATAAAAATAAAATAAGTAAATATGAATAGAATTATTACATGTAATATAAAAAGTATATTTTTTTCAATTGTAAAAAAGAACAAATAATTATATAAAAAATAATCAATTTTTTACTTATTAATGAAAAATATCTGACAGTTTCAATATTTATAAATAAAAAATGTTATTTATTATGTTATTATTTCAAATATATTCATATTTGTTTACTACATAAATATTATTTTTATTATAATTATTATTTATTCAATTTTTATGTAATTCATAATTTTATTATTTATTATTCAATATTATTATTAATATATTTTAATTTATTTGTTATTTATTTATTATTTTTTGAATACTAGCTTTTCATTCTTTAATCTCCATATTAATTTTAATTACATTTAATTTTGTTTCATTTCTTTATTCCTCCTCATATTTCAGTCAAATTTAATACCAAAAAATACTATTTTTGTTCTAGGCCCGTTTGTGCGTCATATTTTAAGACCTCTTAACAATATTCTTTGTAAACTTTCAACAAAATAAAAGCGAAACACTTTACTTTTAAGACCATAGAACTTTGTTACAGCTACAAAATTTTACAGCTTCTACAAAACGTGCCTCACAATCAAGGTTTTAGCAACAGCAAAGGCAGAGGTAGAGGCAGCGGCAGAGGCTGAAGCAGCGGCAGCTACCATGACAGCAGCCGTCTTTACAGGTGAAACAATAAATACGCTTAACTCAGCCCGCAGGTGTCAAGGTCTTGACAATAGCAGCCAGTTGTCTCATGCAGATATAACTATCTACCTATATACCTATATACAGATATATATATATATATATATACAACCATATATATCTATACATGTCGGCATATATTAACGTCTATACTGTGTGAAACTGAAATTCGAACAAAGCTGCTGTTAAATAACGCTCGAATTGAGTCATACGAAAGTTATGTATACGGAAATCATTCAAGAAACTGAATATATATGGATCACGTATAATTCTTGTGCGTAAAAATAACGAAATTAAAATCGTATAATATCTTTGAATACAATTTGATATAAATAAACCTTATACTAATTATTGTTTCATATCAGAATTAATTAGGTAAAAATTGTGGACTTTTTAAAAAATTGAAAGATGAGAAAAATATCTAAAAATAAATTAATAAAAATATAGAAGGCGATCTTTATAGAGAATCAAATAAAAAAAATATTTATAAAATAATTAATTGTAATATTTATAAACATTTTTATATTATAATATTTCAAAAAACGATTTTTTTCAATGCAAAATTGTAAATAGCTTCAAATTTAAGTTTATACAATAATATATAATTTATATACAATAAAATTTTCTAATATCTCTTAAAACTTACCATTTACGATGATAATGAAAATGATCGACATGAAAACCATATTTAATCCACATGTTGATGACATTATATGCAAATGGTATCCAACGTGTCGAAAGATGTGAAATCCTTAAGTTTTCTTAATTTGTTAATTTTAATTAATTTTAACTTTTTTATTTACTTTTTTTGGGCAGTAGTTTAATTTGATTTTTTTTTTCTTTTTTTGAATGTTTTTATTTTTATCGAATTTCAACTAACTGCAACAAATTTCCACTTCAAATTTATTTCCATTTAAGATTTACTATTTTCACACACTTACACACACACACACATACGAGCACCATAAAATTTTACACCACTTTTTGCACGCACCACGTTTTTTCTTATTATTATTATTATTTTTTTTTTCTATTTTGATTTTATGATTCTTTATTTAATGCGATCTTATTTTAACACCCGTCACGTACACTGCAAATTTTATATGTGTAATGATTTATGACTTTTATGCATCACTTTTCACTTTTTTGCTATTATTATTATATTTTTCTTTCTTTTTTATTTTTAATTTTTGCCCGTAAAAATCAATTGAAAAGAAAATGAAAAACCGAGAGAAGAAAAAAACAACGCAACGCGTTCAAAATGAAATTTACAGTTTCAAATTCTCAACAAAGTTGCTGCTGTTGTTGTTGGTGATGTTTTTTTTTTTTGCGGTTATTGTAGCAGAGCTGTAAAATAAGAAGATAAGAAAGAAGTAAGTGGGGAGCAATGTGAATGCAGCAGCTGTTGCTTGCGTGAGTGTCTTTCGAGTTCTTGGCGGTCTCAAGTCATTGGCGTAAGAGAGATAGACAACACAAGTATTGAGTGCATAACTAACACACACATACAGACACACATACGTATATGTATTTATGTTTACATTTTATAGCGGCTGATTTAATATTTTTATATTTTGTCTAGCACAGCAACAATAAATAAATAATAGTCACACCGAAGTTCGCCCCTGGTCTATGCTAAAATTCTAAGCACATAAACTTGAAAATAAATCACTCACAAACATAACTCAAAACAAAACACACTCAACAGAACCAACTGAGTACGCGCATAAATGAGAGCCGCCAACAAGAGAGAGAATAGAGAGAGAAAGAGTGCAGTTAATCAAGAGAGAGCGCACACTCATTGCAATTGCATAGAATTTTTATGTTATTGTTGATTGTGCGTGTTTATTTTGTTATTGTTGCTGCGGCATAAACAAATAGCATATCAAACAATCAAAGGAATATATCTGGCAAAAAACAAGAGAAAACAATTACTAAATGAAATATATTAACATTTTATGTTAATTTTTCTGATTTGCTATTTTTGGTTGCGGCACAAACAAAATGATAACTCAAACAGCAGCCGCTATAAACAAACATTTTTTGTTTTTATTTTCACATATTTAGGTGTGATTTTAGATATTTGCATATTATAGGATTTACATTTCACAGTTTTGTGGTGCTAATTAAATATTATTATGCCGCGTTACTCATTGCTTGTTACACACACACACACAGGCATTCACTCACTCACTCAATCATATTTATACACACACACACACACACAGAGGCGAGCATACTTACATGTTTGCTTATGCTTTGTGTATGTTGTTCTCTGGTGTTGTTGTTTTTGTGCGCGCATTAAATGCGTTGAAATGCAGCCATTTTGTCTTGCAATTGGCACTCACACACACGTTCGACTGTTGCGATTTTGTGTATTATTTATTGGCAAGCACACGAATTGCTAGAATAGCCGGCTCACATTCATATTATTGGATTTGTATTTAGATATTGCATTTATTTTATCAATCCAAAAACACGCACAAACACAGAAACACGCGCGACGCAACGACGAATCACCAACGGTTTTTGCGAGATTTTACTACGCACCCGACGCACGACCTACCCGCCCAATGGTCTTTTTTGAACTCAAGAGCGCGGCCAGAACATAAACAGTTTACCCTCTTTCAGTGTTAATAAACATTTGCCTTTTTGAGTATAACAGCAGTTTAGTTCGCTCCAATGTTAATAAACATTCATATATTTGTTTCCTATGCAAAAGAGAGGAACAATAAAGCTAATGTTTTGTCTTAATGGAAGTTTTTATTAACAAGTTATTATTTTTGAAAATGTACTTTATTAAGTGTATTTTCAGTTAATTCTTCAACATTTACACAACAATTGGCGGTATATTTTGTAATTTTTATTGTGGTATTTTTTACATAGCTAGCTACGGTCACTCAACAACTGGCGAGCAACTCTGTTCTCAAATGAAATAAAAAATTTGAGAATCTTGGCGTCGTTTTTAATATTTGATAAAAAAAAATATTATAAACAAAAAGCCCAACTTCTTTATGAGAACAGCAGAATAAACTATATACGAAATGGCTCAAATTTGGATGGACAACGAAAATGCGGGTGCACACAGTGAGTGAAGGAGCAATTACATTTGCGGAAACTTCTGAATTTTTATTTGCGGCGCCTTCATTGTATAATTTTGAAATTTTTATTTTCCCAGTGCTGCCGCGTTCCGCTCGTAAAGCCATGGGCGACAATGCATTACAGCAGTCGGCCAAGAAGAGTGTGCTCGGCAAATTAGATAATATGCAATACAATAAATCGCATGTGACGCCCTTCAAAGGCGCCAACACGAAATTTCCCGCGAGCTGCGCGCCAAAAATTTCCCTCTGCAAGGAAACGCTGCAGAAACAACATCGGCAGCTGCCACCAAAGGCAGCGGCATCTCAGCTGCTGCTGGAGCCGCACTTCAAGGCGCCGCAGTCGACGCCAACGACACATGCGGCCAACGATCTTTATGCCAAAAGTGCCGAAGTCGCAAACGATTTTGATTTATTTGACTTTATGGATTTTCCCTCAGCGAAATGTTTGCAAAATTGCCAGAAACGTAAGTTCATTAATTTAAATTTTTTAATTAAATATTAATAATAACATAAATGTTATTTTGTTCTTTTTCATTGAATTCCTTCTTCTTTTCTCTTCTCTATGATTTTTAATCTCTGTTCTTCAACTTTTCCCATTCTGTTTATTCTTCTCGTTTTCTTCATTCATAAAATTTTCCCTTCTCATCTCATATCATTTCTCTCATCTTTCAGCCATCACATTCAAAAATTTCGAGCCTATGCTCAATGAGGAGCTCATATCTAAATTACTGAACAACACAATGGAAATGGATGAAGAAATTCCCAAAGATAATCCTCCTAATCATCCCGATTTGGATGCTGACGATATAGACTTTCCGTCAATAACATATAAATCGCATGAAATCGAAAAACCCTTAGATGATATACTCGATCTTCCGCTGCCAGCTAATTTATATTTTACAGACTTCGAGCGGGAGCTTTAGGAGAAGAATCATTCAAAATAAATTCAATTTAATTTCCATATATTTAAGCTAGGAAAAAAACGAACGTTTGTTATTTGCTGTAGGACATATTTGTTTTCTATGATATAAGGCTGCAATTTGTCAAAGCTATATTATATATATATTTAGGTAGTTATAATTAAAAATTCGTATTATGTTTCTATAATCAATAAGAATTTATAACTTGAATTTTGAATTAAACATTTCCTAAATCTTGAATTATTAATTTAAATTTCAACAGACTTTGATTTAGATTTGTATATAATATTTATAAAATTTGCTGTTATACGTATCTAAAGCTGATATTTGAAATCTGAAATTTTTTAATTAATCTAATATAGCTGTGTATCAAAATTGCATTTGTTTCTCACGATATTTCTATATCTATACCCAAAATATATCTTTGGATTTAATTATTATTTTTCTTAAGCCAACTTGGGCAAGATATATAATGTGTTTAATCACAATCTTCCACATATATAAAATCTGTAAGATCTTATCTTATCGAAATATATTTTCCCATTCATTTTTAATAGAAGTTTCTTTATATCAAAGGCATAACTTTATATCAGACAGGGATTTCTTTATATAGCTAGTAAATATGTAAATATGGAATCTACTTAAATCCGTTTGTTTTATCTACAAATCCTAGACTTTTTCTCCACATTCAGCATTTATCTGTATATCCAGGATTTCTTTGTATATCTTTGTATATTCAAATTCATTCATACGACTGAAATAAAATCTCTATATACAATAAAATAATAAATAAGAATAAAATCTCAATATACAAACCTTTCGCTATATATTTTCTAATATAATCTATATAATAATACATGGGAATTACTTCATTATTCCAAGCAGAAATTGTAATAGAAGTAGGATTCATATATCGAACGGATACAATTATATATTCCCCTATTATATATATATATTCCATATGCCTTATATATCTGCCTTCCATTTCGATCGTCCATTAAAACGTAAAGTTCTCATATTATTTATATAATTTGTATTTGTTTAGGCTGATGGATTTTGCTTAAATCAGAAAACAAAGCTTCGCTTAATTAATTAATTAAGAGGGAATTCATTAAAATATATATATATATTTGTTTTTAACTTAAGGATTTGCATAAATATACATTTGCAAAAATACAAAAATAAATTTCAGATACTGTAAATATACAAGAGAAGTTAAATGCTTATATAAATAAAAAACAAAGGACGATTATACAACAAAATAGGACAGATAATAAAATAGAGACTAACGAATGGAACAACAATAGATCCAGCGATCGGTCATTGCTATAGATTTCATAAATCCGTTAGCAATCCTCAGTACACCCAAATGTGCTCCAATATCCCGTTATCCAGCTGATCGACTGGTAGAGCCTTGAGCGTACGCAACGTCTCCATATAGAAGGTCAGCTCTGAGGTAACAACGCCATGCTGTGGCCCACCATTATTGTAGACATTCAGCTTGAGCAGTTGCTCCCGCAGCTTATCCTTGAAATTGCGATGCACCACACCATAGATCTCATGGATTTGTGCCTCGGGCAGTACTCCGGCAATTGCCTCGTGTAGCTTGACCAAATGCCTGGAAATATGACGAAATGTTTGTGATGGAATCGGCGGTCGAGCATCCCATGCCTCTAGCTGTGCCGCAATCCGTTCGGATACGATGCCATGAATCTTATGCTCGATCTCCTTGATATGACCCTGATAGTCCCGTTCGATCGTCTCATATCCACTCATGCTCTCGAAATGCTCACGCAGTCGGGGCAGTAAATAGAGCACCAGCTGGAGCGCTCGTGAGACCAGCGCTAGATTTGTGCTAGTTATGGTCTTCAAACCGGCCACACGCATCGCTCCGGCTCCAATGATCAGCTGACAGCTGCGTGAATTGAAACAGCGCAGCAGATCGATCACATTCCGTGCATGATAGCCGGCAAGCAGGGGCAGACGCTGTGCACTACCACCATACTCGTACAGCATCTGAATGAGGAGCAGCGCCACGCTGACCAGGGCATAGGGTTGTTTGCCCTCCACTAGGAGCACCGGATTGCCGGCGACAATGCCGCCCATGGTGAGGCTGTTGCCATCCAGCGGTGCCTGCTTGGAGTAATCTCCACCAGACATACGCTCAATAATGCGCTGGAATTCATGTGGTATATCCACCTGACGCCAGCGCTCCTGATCCAGCAGTAGAGCCAACTTTTGTTTGCGTTCCGCATGGAAACGTTGGGCATAGCGTGAGGCTTGCACCTTCAGTGCCAGCTGGAGCGGCACACTTGCCGCGCCACAAATGCTCAGCGTCGCATCGCTAAACTCCTGCACCACTTGGGACAACTGCAGCAGCTCCTGCTCCGTTGCTGCACAGCGTTCGAGGCTTTGGGGTGAGACAATATTCGCGCAACGTTCGTGGCAATAGTGACAGACGGCCTGGAGCAGCTGCTGGAGCTGGGCACTGAGCTGCTCATGGTGCGAGGCACTCAGAAAGGCTTCGGAATCGATGAGATTGACGGCATGCTCGTGCGGATTAAGGCCACCGGCAGCGGCATCTGCTGTCTGTTGCATAATCGAGACAACCGCCTTAATTCGCTCCAGCACAGCGATGAGGGCGTGACTCGCGCGCTGCAGCATGGCCAGCCATTCGGTTAGGGTCAAGTCCAGTGTCTGTTCGCCAGCGCCCGTCAGGCACAGCTCGTGATCACCTCGAGAAAGCAGCTCAATAAGCAGTTGCTTAATAATTGCTCTAATCGTAGCTATCGCCTCCTGCTGATAGCTCTGCACGAAGCTAAAGTTCTGCTTGCGCAGCAGTCCCATAACAATGGCCACCAGTTTATCCTCCTCGGCGCAAACACTGTCCGACTCTAGATCCGCATCGGAGAGCGGACGATTCAGATCGGTGGCAGCATAACGCTCGAATTCCGTAGTCAACATTTTATCAATTAGTTTCTCCATCTCGCCCAGCTGCATGGGCAAATGCTTGAAGCAGTGGACGCCCAGTAGCTCGGCTGCGAGGATCTCCTGCGTGGTGCTAATCAAATCCAGTGCAGCCACATAATCCTGTGTGCCCAGGAGCAACTGCAGCATGGGTTGTGTCTTGTGCACGGTGGCCATGAGTCGCAGCTTGTCCAGCGTCGCTTGATAGTGTTGTCGGCGCTGAGCATAACGCATCACCCGGAAGCTATCCGTGACAGCACTGCCATGGAGCTGCGCCAGCGCCGCACGTAATTGACGCACTTGCTCCGCGGCCTGTTGCATTTCCGCAAGGATTGCATGCTGTGTGGTCATGGCATGAAAGAATGCAGCCGATTTCTGGGCCACCTGCTGTGCAATACGCACCTCCACAATGTCCAGGTAGTGAGAGAGCTGCTCCTGCAGCTGACGTCCCAGCTGCTGGCGTTCCACGGTCGTGCCGCTACCGGCGTCTTCAGTACTCTGCATATAGCCGGGAAAGACCTGGGCAAAGGTGGCCGCATGATGCAGCTGCAGCTGGGATTTCAGAAATATCTCCGGCACGGGCACAGTGCCCAGATGCTCTGGCGACGCAGTCGTCGAGGAAGGCAATTGAGGCAATTGCTGTTGTTGCTGCTGCTGTTGGCGCCTCTCGTGCCAGCGATAGCGTTTACCAATGCTGCCCAAGTAGACTGCAAAGTCTGCGTGCGTAATATCCGGCAGCCGAGGATTGCCGGGTATCTGGACACGTTCCACAAATTGTTCGCCCCACTTTTTGGTAAACAAATTGCTCTGCTTGCCACGCTGCGGATCGTTCAGCACAGCGGGTAGATTCTGTGCTGCCGAATAGACGCCCCATTCGGGTGGCAGCTCACGCGTTTGCTGATTCACATGATATTTGGCCACATGGGCATCATAGTCACGATCCGAGACGCCATCTAGTGGTAGAGAGGCGCAGACGCCATTGAAGCCATAACGGCAGACAAAGGAACCACCTTCGCGTGTGCAATGTCGAGTGCGCAAATGGCTAAAGGAGATAGAGAGAGGGAGAGTGCGAATGAGAGAGTAGTATAAAGGATATTTCAATTACACTTACTTGACAAACTCTGCCACGCTCTTGAAATGCTCCCGTGTGCAATAATAACAATTCTGCCAGCTGGGCGCATTTAAGCTATTTAAATTGAAATTCGAATTCACATTTGCATTCGAGTTCGAATTTGAGGCTACAGAGTGTTTGCGTTCAACATGTTCAGCCGCTGCTATTGTTGTTGTTGTTGCCGCTGCAGCTGCTGCCGTTGTTGTTTTTGTTGTTGTATTGTACTGAGCTGTGGCCATAACACATGCTTATTGCTGCTTGGACCCAATTCAAATAATTACTATATATATATATATATATATATATGAACATATATATCAATATATATATATATATATATTTTTCCGTTATTTCTCCTTTTTTATTGCCGAAATCTCGCCGCAATCGTTGACGTGTTATGTCAATATTTGTTTTTGTTTCTCGTTGCGTCCAGCGTTCAGCGGTTTACGTTGCATTTTGTCGCTTTGCCATTTGTTGCGGTTTAACGTGCTATTTAAAAAGCTGCTACCAGCATAGGTTCTATAATTTCATAGAATTTTGTTGTTTATTTCTGTGGGCTTTAAAATGTATAATGGAACAATATTATGATGACGTGATCCAGTGTTGGGCAGCGTTCAAGTTGCGGCAGACAGTCATACACGTTCAAGCGTGTATGATGGCTATGAGTGTATGATACTTTTGAGTAGGGCAAATACTCTTTTAAGTGATTTTTAGAATATTGCAGAGCTCTTTTAAAAAACAAATTTAAATATATCAAAATTAAAATAAATGTATATAAATGTTTAAATGTTTCATTTTTATATATTAATTATTAGTGTAAATTTTTATATATTTAATTTCTCTCATATATATTTATATATATTTATATATATTTATACATATTTATAAATATATATTTTAAAAATTATTATATGTATTTAAACATACAGTTCATTGCTATTAAAGTATTTCTTACACTTTTAAATAATGTTGTATTATTAAATATTGTAGAGAATAATACTCAGCTTAAGTATAAAAATTGTGTTTTAAATGATTTGTTTAGTTGGCATATTTTTATCTCTCAATTCGCACATCAAACCATATCGTAACGTGCTACGACTGCAGCATACCAACAGTGCTTAACAGCACTGCACAAAACAGCTGATAACAATTGAGTAGAAGTAGGCTCTGTAAGTTAAATTGAGTTAACAGCGGTATGTTAAGTTGAAAGTGTGACGTCACATATGTATGATGTATGAAAAAACGCAAATGTAACGCCACAAAAGGGAAAGAATCTAACTTTAATTTATCAGGACTGCCATTGGAGTAACCTAAAGAATATCTTGAAGTGAATAATAAATGCAATAGAATAATATTTAACAGCGTGGGAACCTAACATTTATATAAAATTTAACATGGTTAGCACTGGTTTTTGTGTCAATGTGCAAATCGCACCTATATCGTGCTGCCACTGCCTCAAAACGTTTAGCAGCACTGCACGAGACAGTTACAATAAGACGACGGAGCTGTGTAAAATTTTCGAGAGTTCGTCGCGCGCGCGTTCTTTAAATTGGTGGCATGCCACCCGTAGATGCCCAATACAAATTATATGGTTAAATGCACAATGCGGCTGTGGCGCAAACGTTGGCAACTCCTACTAATCCTCTGCTGTCTCTGGCTCTGCAGCGTGGCGCTCATCTATTGGTATATTGTCAGCAGTGAAAAGGACAACATTAAAGATGCAACGCCGCTCCTGATCTGGTGGACCAACGACATGAGCTGGTCATACAACGAGCTGCGTCGCTGCGGAACGCGAACATGTCACATTACGAACAATCGCAATAGACTGATAGAAGCGCGGGTGAGAAGGAGAGGGATTGAATGAGAGGGCGAGCGAGGCTATATCTTGGCATCCGGCTTTTAGCTGATAATTACAAATTTGAATGCCAATTTGTATACCCTAAAAATGTGAAATTAGGGTATAATGGTTTTGTTCAAATGTATATAACAGGCAAAAGCAGACATGGCAGACCCCATAAAGTTGATGTATATTCTATAGCTAGCTCGTGAGCTGAGTCGATTTAAAGCTGTCGGTCTGTCTGTCCATTCGTTCATCTGTCTGTCCCTATGAGTGAATGCGTTGATCTAAGAACCTAAGAGAGATAATTTGTATTATAGATAACTGAACACATAAATATTACATTTTTTAGTGATAAAAATAATTAAAAATAATTCGGTTATAAAATTATATTTTCTATAACTTAAGAGCTGGAGCCTCCAAATTTTGCAATTAGATTTTTGAATAATTTATCAAATTTTTATTTTTATTTTTATTTAATTTTTTTTTTTTTGGATACCTCCCCTAAATGATTGGAATATTAGGTTTAGAGTATCTACTAGTCGAGCAGTCTCGATAAGAGCACTCTTTATATATATATATATTATTTCAATTTTTGATTACATTTTTTTTTTTTTTAATTTCTTTATTGTTTTCATTTGATATATATTTTATTTTTATAAATTTTATTCTTATTCTTATTCTTTTTGCAGGGCCTTCTCTTTTATGGCTCCAATTTGAAGACTTCTGATTTTCCACTGCCACGTGAAAAGCGCCATCATTGGGGTCTGCTGCACGAGGAATCGCCACGCAATGTGCCCTTTATGCCTTACACTGAATTCCTGGAGCATTTCAATTATACATCAACCTTTAGCAGATATAGTAATTTACCTCTGACCACACAATATCTGCCCTATGCCAGCGATTTGGGTATGCTGGATTTATTTCATTCGCACGAGACTAAATCTGTGCTGCAGTTTAATAGAAAACTCGCTTCCGTGGTCTTTCTGCAAACCGATTGCAATACGATGTCCGGGCGAGAGGATTACGTGCAGGAGCTAATGCACTATATACAGGTTGACTCTTATGGCGGCTGCTTGCGCAATCGAGATTTGCCCGACAAGTGAGAAGAAGAAGTTATTGAAATTTGTTATATAATTATATAGATTATATAACAATAGATTAATTAATCTATTATTTATTTTATATATATTGTATATATTGCAGCCTACAACATGACTATCTAAACAATTTGTATTCGGATGAATTGCTGCTATTTCTTTCGCCCTATAAATTCATGATTGCCATCGAGAACGGAGTCTGCGAGGATTACATTACGGAGAAATATTGGCGTCCACTCATCGCTGGCATTATACCCATTTACTTTGGTTCGCCCAGTATACGCGTATGTTGGCATAGTCTATAAAACTCCATTGTTATCTATAGACTCTATAGAAATTCTGTATTTTATAGGACTGGGAACCGTACAACAATTCGGCTATTTATGTGTCTGATTTCGCCAATGCCTCTGCGCTGGCTGCGCATTTGCATTATTTGGATGAGAATGCAACGGCTTACGATTCGTATCGTAGTCACAAATTGAATCGATCGACACCAATTGAAAATAAGAAGCTCTTACATAATCTGCTAACGCGTCGATATCAGGTTACGCGTGGTCAACAGATGGAGGAGAAATCGCTATTTCATAAATTCGAGTGCTTTATGTGCGAATATATCTCTGCCATGCCGAGACTGCAGTGGGCTAATGAACGTCATTATAGCTGTCCACTGCCTCCGGCCTATGCGCCACTGGGAAATAACAAGGAACCTAAATACGCTAGCGATTGGCGCTCCATGATGAATGTGGGTCACTGTCAGGCACAGCTGCTGGATAAATTCTTTCGAGCGAATCGCGCCTATACGGCGGCAGAGTTTGAAAAACAACTTAAGCGAATGGTGCAACAAGATATGTGCGATTAGAAAAAGACAAAGAAACAACTCAACTACCTTCATTTGTAATTTTATAAGCAATATGTGCAACACAGTTTAGTAGTTAACTGACTCGATTCTTATGCAAGCTATATATACATATGTGAGCAACTTAATCTAGTACACAATCTGTGTATATATCGGTTTGTAGCTAAACGTATTTTTAATGACCAAAACACCTGTTGATTTAAGTGCCTTAGTGATATATATGGATACTATAAAATACTAAAGTACCTTTATAATTAGCTTTATACAATTTATCTATACATCATCTTGATCATCATGTACACACATACAACATTCCATATATATGTATGTATGTATTGCTTTAAAATCCAATATATATAAATTTAAAAATTATATATTTAATTCAATGTAATTTTTGTTATTTTAAATTTATGTTTTATAGTTTTTATTTGAAATTTATATTTTAAATTTATATGCTAAAATTTTTATTTAAAATGTATATTTTTCAATTTGTATTTCAAATTTTTATTTTGAATTGATATGTTAACAATATTATCTAAAATTCTTTAATAAAAACTTTTATTTTAAGATGCTTATTTAAAATTTATATTAACATGAAAAATTTGTATTTTTAACATTTTTATTGAAAAATTTCTATTTAATATTTCTATTATAAAAATTATAATTTGTGGTTTAAAACATGTGTGAATATATAATGAATCGGTCGCCTTACTGTAAACATGATATTTTTAAAACAAGAATATAGTTAATCAAAACTGTGATTCTAATTGAACAATATTTAATAAGCACTTTAAAAATATTAATTATATTTATATGTATATGAATATTTTAATTTAAAAAAAGAAAATTTATATAATTGGGTTAAAAATATATTTATATATAAATATGAATTTTAAAAAATATTTTTGTATAAATATTGTATTTTAAAAAAATGTATAAATATTTAATATATTAAAAATTTTTTTAAATATAAATATCATAAAAGAACTATTAAGAATTTAAATCTTCATGACCAACCGAAAATACTCTGAGTAAGCGCCCTTCAGTTCTTTTCGTTTTATGTTTTCGGTTGAGCGCTTGAGTTGAACCATTCGTGTGATGCTCTTTTTCTCGATCATCTCTTAGGGTGCGAAACTAATTGACGGTCGGACAATAGTATAGCTGATTTCATTTATACACAAATTCAGGCTCAGGTACGCTTTTGATGTGTTTAGCAAAGACAACCCTCGTCTTACATAACAATATATACTTTTGCTTCATAAGACTCTACCATATGAGGATGAAAACCCAGAGGGGACAAAAAAATAAAGAAAAGAGGTTTCTGTCCGATCGTGAAGAAACTCTTTGTAGATCTAATGCAATAGGTTGCTCGCTGAATTTACTCTAAGAGTGTGAGTAAAAGTAATTTATTTGCAGAAATTGATAAATATTGAATTGTTTTAATTAAAGCATAAAAATATTATTAAACTGAAAAATATTGAATTGTTTTTATTAAAACTTTATTTGGCCGTTATCATATTATCTCTTTTCTATTTTATTTTATTTTTTTAAATTTAATAATGTTTTTTTTTATTTAAAAATATTTTTAGCCCTAAATAAATATATTTATAAATATATTTAGCCCTAAATATATTTTTGGTTTTTTATTTTATTTATTTTTTATTCAATAATTTTTTTAATTTTTTATTTTACTTAATAATTTTGTTTATTTTTATTTTATTTTATTAAATATATATTTTTTTTAATTTCTATTTTTTCTTATTTAAATAATATTATTTAATATATATATATATATATATATATATATATATATATATATATATATATATATATATATATATATATATATATATATAAATATTTTTTTTTATTTTTTTTTGCTGTAGTTGTGTTCCTAGTTTATAAATCGATATTTAATAAAAACCATTTAGATATCAGATTCTTGTTAGCGTCATTTCCTAATGCAGTTTTTAATTAGACATGATTGTCTTAAATTACCAGACAAGTTCCATTGGTCTTTAAAATTTAATGTTCAACTTAAAATTCTTTATTCCCTGACAGTCAAAAGTCTTGAATCATCTTGAATAATTTACTGATCCAGTAGCTCAGCTCATCCCATGTGTCCCCCATACACAAACGACCATCAGATTTTGTTGCCAAAAAAAAAAATCAAAATCAAATTCGCTTCTTTATTATGATTTGCGTGCAAAGTTCGCTTTACATTTGCCAGTACATTTGTGGAGTCACCTCCTTCAGTTGTCCCATGCTGACGATCCACATGCTGCCATTTTTCATCATATCGATGGCCTTCATCATTTGGGTGGCCGCCTGTTCGGGCGTCTGGTGCTTGGCACTCTCGATGGCCTCCACCATCGATTCGGAATGACTCCAGGTGACATTCTCGCGGAGATTCATCATCATTTCGGTGCTGGTTAGACCCGGGCACATGGCCATAAACATAACTCCGGTCATTTGATAGATACGCTTATCGCCCATTGAACGTGTGAAACCGATGACGCCATGCTTGGCCGCAGCATAGACGGCAAAAGCTGGTGCCGGTTCCAGGCCATAGACCGACGACATGTTGATCACCATGCCGCCATTGCCCATTTGCGTCTTGTCCATGTAGGGCATGGCCTTCATGGTCATGTGAATCATGCCCATCTAAAGAGAGAGAGAGAGAGAAAGAGAGAGAGCGAGAGTTAGTCTATCTATTCATATTTTAGTTAGTTAATCTATTTGCTTACCAAATTAACACCCATCGTTGTCTCCACATCCTTGTCGAGCAGCACATCCTCACAGTTCATCAGCACATCGATGTTGCCCATCATTTGTCCCATCTTTTGCATCGCTTGCTCAATGGATGATTTGTCCATTAGATTCACCTGCATGAAGACGACCTTAACACTGGGATTTTCCGCTTGCAATTTCTTCATCATCTCAACGTTCTCCATGCGATGCATTATGCCAAGCATTTTCATCTTTTGCCTTTGCATCAGCTGATGCATCATCTGGAATCCAATGCCCGTAAAGCCACCGGAGTAAACCACATTCTTGTTCGACCAGTCGTACATCTTGTCTATTTGTTTGATTGTTATGCAGTAAGCAATGCCGGACCTACGTCTTTTATAGTCTACTCGTCTGCTCAAATATCTCGAATATATGTCTATATATATTATTAATAATAATGTTGATTAACCTGCATGGGGTGTATGGTCAGGGGTCAGCTGCATTGGTCATGCGACCAGATGTTTGCTTTTCGACAACACCTCAGATAAGCTGAAATTGCAGGGTTTGATGACTTTTTTTTTTTTATTTGTGTAGTCTATTTATTCCTTATCTAAGTCTGTAAGAGACGTATTTTTTGATTTATTTAGCTGTTGCGCCGCTTAGAAATGCATAAATCCTCTATCTATTATTTTCTAACAATTTATTTTTTTGAGATTATGTAATGTAAAGGGAATTTGCATCATGAATAATTGAACTATATATATTAATATATTTTTTTTAATAATTTTAAAAATTTATATACGTTTCTCAAATTTAAGATATATATATTTTTTTTAAATATATATATAAATTAATATATATATTATATATAGATATATATATATATATTTTAATTAATTAATTTAACTCTTTTTTTTAAATTAATGATTTTGAAACTTTAATTTATAAAAGTATTTTTCGTATATCTTAATCTATGTGTTATAATAATTTATCTTTATCTTTCGTCGCCTTCTGCTATATATGTATATTCCTCTTTTTGATATATATTCCTTCATAAAATTTTTTGCTGTCAGATAATATATAATATTTTCTGACTAATTAGACAATTATGCATAGTGTAGGTGGGAGAGACAGATAAGTCAAAAATATATATATAATTAATTGAATGTATATATATTTTATAGGGTACATATTTATATTTGTGGGGATACATATATATTTTGGAATTTTTTTAAATTTGTGGTATAATTATATTATATTTTAAAATATTTATATTATTAAAATAAAGAATAAGCTCCCAGCGAGCGTGAAACCTTTATTTTTTTTATTGAATATATTTAAACAAAAATATTTTCAATAAATTCGCAATATCTCAAAAGTCATTAAGAAATTTTCCTTTAAACAAAAACAAGAAATCTTCAATTAAATTAAATAATTTTAATAATTTATTTACAAAATGTTGAACATTCTTGTGTTTACGCTTATGAGCTAATGAAATGTTTTAGACAATCACAGATGTTTAAGTTAAAATGAAACCAAGTTAATCTTCTGAGTCACATCAAATCGAAATTTCATTTTGTATGGATTTAAGTTAATAATAATTCAGGGAATGTTAGATTATATGGAAATATAATGTATTATATATAAAAAATATCGTAGATAAATACAACAAATTTATTGAAATTCTCAAATGTAGAAAAAGTTAATGTTAAATGACAGTTAAATTCAATGAACAACTGAATGTTAAATGACTGTTAAATTTAACAGGCTATTGGTATTCTTCGTCTATTTAAGAAGAAAATCAAAAATATAATAAATATGAAACTCTGATTTGTAGTTAAATGGAATGTTAAATGACTGTTAAATTTAACTTAAAATTGATATTGATCTACAGTTTAAGAATATAGTCTATTCTGTAGTAAAAAATGTAATAAATTAGAAATACTGAGTTGTAGATAAAATCAATGTTAAATGACTGTTAAATTTAACAGTAAACTTAATTTACATCTACTGTTCAGAAAGATATTCTAATCTGAAGTTAAAATATATCAAATTTATGTTCCTAAACTGAATGTTAAATGACTGTTAACTTTAACAGGCAAATAATATTAATCTGCTGTTCAAGATTGGCATCAAAATAATAGAAATTGTGATTTAAAGTGACTTAAAAAACAGAATCAGTGTCATGATAGCATTGGATTAATGAACGCTATTCAGCTATAGTTGATGTATGATGTAATGAGAGCAAGTAGAGTAAGGCACGTTGCCAAATGCCTAGCCGAGCTGTCCTTTGTCGGTGGCACTCGAGTCGGTGGGCTTTCGGTTGCATCTACGGTTGACGAAGTGTCGTCCCGCCCATCGGGCATATAATCGCCGCAGGTGGGAAAATTATGTGGCACCGGCACCATTTTATCATCGTCACCCACTTTGAGGACCAGAGCCATACCGATCTCCGCATGGAACTCAATGTGACAATGGAAGAGCCAATAGCCAGGATTGTAGGCCTCGAAGCGTATGATCGTATAGCCGCCATCGGGCACGGTTACAGTGTCCTTAACCGGAGGATTAACCAGATTACGCTTGAGCAGCTTAAACTGATCCAATTGCTTGATCTGCAATGGATTGAGTTGGGTGAAATTTGATTTAGATATTTGGAATTTCTTTTTGGATAATTTACTAACCATTTCAATTGTTACATTCTCGCCCAGACGCTCCAATCCAATGACCCGGAACGCATTGCCATGCAAATGGAACGGATGATTGGCATAGAAGGTGAAACCTTCGTCCACAATGATTAGCTCGACAATCGCATTCAGCGGCACCTGCAGCACATGATGACACTTGCAGAACTGTTCACGACAATCGATGCCCTGTTGGGCGAGCGTTGTCTCATTGCAGAAGAGCTCGTCGCTCAGTTGATGTCGCTGTGGCAGCAGCGCCACCGATGGAAACTTGAGCGAAATATGATTCAATTGCGGTGTGTACAACATATTCTCTTTGGTCACATTGGCATCCATGCCATAGTAGTTGCCATGATGGAATTCTGGATTATCTTTGCGATAGAAATCGTAATAGATAAAGAATTTATAATCAGCCTCCGGCTGCAGTGTATCATCATCGATGCCCGAGACTTTATCGTATATGGGCAATGCTCGCATTTCGGCCACCGTCTTGGTATCGGCATAGCCTGGTCCACGATTCATCGTATTCAACTCAATGCCCGTCGCATTGTGATCGTAACGCAGCTCGGCGCTTGGCTCCATCTCCGGTGCACCCTCATAACGTAATATGGCCACCTGAAAGGCGGATGTGAATCGTTCGCTGCAATCCATTAGACCCTTGAGACGTAACCAATAGTTGTTCACCGGCTGATTGGCATTCAGCACAAAGTCGAAACGTTCACCCGAATAGGTAACAATGGAGCCCACCTCCATGGCTTCGATATCATAGCCATCCGAATTGATGGCAGTCAGATTATGATTATCGATAGACACCACAATCGGGCAGTTCAAGTACTCGGCATTCACAATGCGAAAACGATATCGAAAGCCACGCTTCACATGATACACCTGATGTGGTATCTGCTCCAATGGAATCTCTTGCACATTTCCACGACGTTGACGTGAATGAACAATTGTTGAGGACAGCGGCTCACTGCTATTGCTCGGCAGCTGCAACGATTCACTGGAAAGCAATTGGATGAGATTTGGTGGCATTGCTGCTGAAGTAGTTGTTGTGGTTGCTGAAGAGAAATTTTGAGGAGGAGAAGAGAAAATTAGAAGGGGAAATTGTGGAATTATCGAATGGGTTTATTATTATTTTCATTATTTAGTATATATTCTTAATATTTGATGGTAATTTAAGGCTGGAGCTTAAAGGAATAGAATTTTATTCTGAGCACATTGAAAATAGAAGAATATGATATAATTGTAAGATTTATTTATTTTATTTACTTATTTATTTATTTATTTATTTATTTTTTTTAAATGTAACAGGCAGAAGAGGGCATGATAGGATCCACAGGTATATATTCTTCACCAGGATGTCGAGTCATGTCCATCTATACCGTATGTCTAAATGCATTATTTTTAGAACTTATAAGAGCTAGATACTGGACATTATAGAGAAGTATCACTCCAGTTAAGTTTGTCTTTAAAAAATCGATAGTTATTTCTGATTTAATGTATTGGATTAAAAATCTTATAAGAATTCTACTATAAAATTCAATCTAGTATATCTTTAAAGCTAGAGTCTTGTATTTAGTTTACTGTATATATTATACAATAATTTTTTTTTTTTAAATAATGTTTATTATTATTATTTTTTTAATTTTATAAAATTTTTAAATTGAAGTTCAGCTGCAAATTGAAGTTCTACTATAAAATCCAATCTAGTATATCTTTAAAGCTAGAGTCTTGTATTTAGTTTACTGTATATGTTATACAATATAATTTTTTTTTTAATAATGTTTATTATTATTATTTTTTTAATTTTATAAAATTTTTAAATTGAAGTTCAGCTGCAAATTGAAGTTCTACTATAAAATCCAATCTAGTATATCTTTAAAGCTAGAGTCTTGTATTTAGTTTACTGTATATGTTATACAATATAATTTTTTTTTAATAATGTTTATTATTTTTATTTTTTTAATTTTATAAAATTTTTAAATTGAAGTTCAGCTGCAAATTGAAGTTCTACTATAAAATCCAATCTAGTATATCTTTAAAGCTAGAGTCTTGTATTTAGTTTACTGTATATGTTATACAATATAATTTTTTTTTTAATAATGTTTATTATTATTATTTTTTTAATTTTATAAAATTTTTAAATTGAAGTTCAGCTGCAAACATAGTCAATATTAATTGACTTTGCATATATTAAATAGAATATTTAGATAAATTAATTAACATTAAAAATTTTAAAGAAAAAGTTTGGTCAATTAGCAATGCCAAATATCAAGAGAATTTTCATAGCAAAAATGAAAAGTATTTATAGTATTTATAAGGTGGAAAACAGAGAATTTAGTAAGAATTTAGTGGAATTTAGAAAGAGAGAATTTAGTGGACTAGATAATATTGCTTCTATACCATCTAGCTTACAAAAATTCTCTCTTTCTGTTTAATTCCAAAAAGAAAAAATGTTCTAAAGCCCATTTGAAATTTTATAAGCAATCGATTAGCTACATACCTTGGTTCACTGCATCTTGGCTTGGCATCTTCTCTTCATTATTGACGGACTCAAGAGATTTTGCGTTCAAGCGAGCTGCTGAGTGGAGCTGTGGCAGAGCTGGAGCGGGAGCGGAAGCCGAAGTGGAAGGCGACACTGAAACCGAAGCGAAAGCTGAAGCCGGAGCCGAAGCTGAAGTCTGAGAGGGAGCAGCAACTGAAGACAAAGGTGAAGCTGAAACCGAAGCCGAAGCCGTTGCCGGAGCCGAAGCTGAAGTCTGAGAGGGAGCAGCAACTGGAGAGGAAGCCGAAGCCGAAGCCGAAGCCGAAGCCGAAGCCGAAGCTGAAGCGGAAGCTGGAGCAGAAGTTGGAGAGGGAGAAGAAGCCGAAGCCGAAGCTGAATCCGAAACCTTAGCTCTCGTTTCACCCCTATCATCTCGTGCCTCCTCCGACGGCGCTGCCTCTGCCGCCATACGATGCTGTCGCTTCATGTTCGCCCAGATACGATTATAGTATCTGCCACGCCCATTGATGAGTATATTATGTGGCTTATTATCGCCACTGGAATGATGATGAAAGGCAAAAATGCTGGCGCCCGTATCATGTATCCAATCCTGCACCACCAGCACATGTTCGCTGAGATCAAAGTCGTAGAGGCTGCCATGTGGCTCCGCTTGCTTGGGCCTGCGTATAATCAGAGGACCGAAGACGCCGTCGCCACGCTGCATGCCCGTATGTGAATGCCAGAAATGTGTGCCGGAATTATCCGCCGGAAAGGTGTAGCGGAACGTGGCATGCGGTGAGATGGGACACTGGGTTATATGCGGCACGCCATCCATATAGGGCGTCTTCTTCTGATGCAATCCATGCCAATGGATCGTGGTGCTCTCGCCCAGCAAATTATTCTTGACATCGACGACAATCTGATCGCCCTCGCATACCTCAATCGATGGACCGGGCATCATGCGATTCACCACAGTGATGCTGCGCTGCAGCCCGTCGCCCATGATGCAGTGCGGCCGCGAGCAATCGGTCAGATTGAGTGGACAATCGAAGCAGGCCTTCGATAAGGTCTGATACCATTCGACAACGAATTTATAATGACACGTCATGGGCGGCGCATCCGCTTGACAATCGCGCACGCACGGATGCTGGCGATACCATTCAGGTGTCCAGATATCTTCAGTTATCTCCATATCGTCCAGCTGCTCAATACGCGACGTGGCCAACGGGCGACAGACAAAGCAACAGCTATTCCTATAGATGCGCTCCGGCGGACAGCTAGCATCGATCGGGGGACAGCTGCGTCTATAGCTATTAATTGCTATCTCGCCATTATCCCGACGTGCACACTCGAGCAGCGTGCAGTCGGCATCATTGTGCCACGATTCACCCACCGCGTACAGGGTATTGTTGTGCTGGCAGTGCGTGCGCACACACTCTCCACAGCAGCTGCTCGACGTCTTTCGCAGCTCAGTGCCCTGGGGGAAAGAACAGCATAAATTAATGTGAATGTCTATAAATAATTAAATTATATAAAATATCGTCTATTAAATATAATAAAAAAAAATATTAGAATAATATATATTAATATATTAATAATTTATATATTTATCTATAATACATTTATTATATGAAAATTCTATACAATATTAAAAATTGATACATTATTTAATATTTTTAATTTATATTTCTAAATTATTTAATATAAATTACTTTATTACTCTCAAATATTTCCTTGGCATGTTTTTGAAATTCATTCTCAATTATATTAAGAATTTATATGTCAAAATATGTAAATAAAATATATGTATATATTTCAATATTTTGTATTATTGCAGATGTTCAAATAAATTAAAAATTAATACAATTTTTTAGATTTTGTTTATCTCAATTAGTCCTGTGCAAACATTTTGAAAACAATTTAAAAATAATTTTAGAGTTGAAAAATTAAAAAGAAAATTATTTCTTTTTAATCTTTTATTTACTTATTTATATTTTTTTGTTAACATCTGTTTAAGATTGTCTAAAAATAAAAATAAAATAAATTGTTATGCTTTTATTAAAGCATTAAATTTAATTTTAATATTTAATTTTTATATACTTTTCAGTTTATCAGCTTAATATTGTCCAAAACTATATAGCGTTTTCTATGTTTTTATTAAAGTTTTTAATTAAATTTTAATCTTTTATATTTTGGAATATCTATTGCTTACGATTCTCAAAAGATATATACCATTTTCCAAATTTTTTATTAAAGAATAGTAGAAAAAATAAAAATAAAAAAATCTCTGGAACATTTTGTTTATTCGATGAACTAAAAGTTGAACTAATTATCAACTTGACTACAATACATTTATTTGTCAGTCAAAAGTTAAAATATTATTTTCATATTAATTTCAATTTTCAATCTTCTTCATTCAAAATTTTCCGTATTTTCAATCTAATTAAATTTTTTGTTAACACAATTCACCTTTCAACTCCTTTTGTTAAATTTAAATTAAAATGTTTATATATAAAACCATATATTAAAAATAAATATAATGAAATACTAACCACATCACAGTAAAACTCATTACAATCAATTTGGGTGACGACAATGTGTGCCTGCGGCTCAATGCCAACACCTGCGGCGCACGTGTAAACCAGGCAATTGTTTTGCGTATCAAACCAGACAGCGCCTTGTTCCTTCTGGTGGGTTATATTGTGTTCCTTGTACTCACAGTAGGTGCTAGCTGCAAATGAAAGAAAAGTTGGAAAATAAAATTAATGTAAATAAAGAAAAATCAAAATGTAAACAATCAAATGTAATGAAAGAAACAACCAAGCGTGGATTAACTTGTTAATCGGAGTTTTAAATCAGAGTTTTTTATTTTATTTTTTATTAAAACCTTTAACATTATAATATTAATTTGAATTTAAAAATACATATCTTCTTTCCATTACTATCTCAAATACTTGAATCCAACAGCCAACTTAATTTAGCGTTTCATATCATTTAGCTTTCTGTCTGGCCACTGTCTGTACACGTGTTGTGCATGAATTGCTTATTTGATTATCGTACGACAATAAATGTTTGATAAAACTGAGTATATGGCAAAATACAAAAAAAAAAAAAAAAAAAAAACAAAATTATAATAATAATAACGCAAATAAAATGTAAACAAAAAAAAAAACGTTTTGTGTTTGCGCTACTTTTTGTTGTTCAAATCACGCGCATACGTTTTGTTGTTGTTTGTTGTTTGTAATTCATATTTTTTTATATAAATTAAAATATATATGTATTTAGATATATGTCTTTAAATCTAATTTTCCATATACGTATTTTATTATATATTACTTAATGCAAATTATTATTAGCTTTGGTTTTTGAACCGAAACGTAATTTGCAACTGTAATTTGCTTAACAGTAATGCGAATAATGCGTTTTAGTTTTTTTTTTTTTTAATTTAAAAAATACCCTGTAATTAAAAAGGTTACAATATAGGCAATATTTTAATATTGCTATTTGTTTAAAAACTAATTTGATGTAACTTATATTATCCTAATTCCCAATTTTATTTATTTTAATTAAATACTTTAATTTAAGAATTTAAGAATAAGTTTATTTTTATTTTTCTTTGTATTTTTATTTTTATTTTTTTGCTGAAAAAAATGTTTGATATATTTAAAATAAAAATTATTATTTTTTTAAAATATATTATTCATAATATTAAGATGGAATAAATGGAAAATTTATGTTTTGCAGTTTTCAAATATAATTAATATTAATATTTATTAATCATTACATTTGAAATAAATAAAAAGAAAATTTAAATTTTCAGTTTCTAAATATTTTTAATTTTTCATTACATTTGTTTAAATTATTTTTTTTTTATATTTAAGATGAATTAAATAGGAAATCTATTTTTTTTGTCAGTTTCAAAATATATTGTAAAAATCTGAAAATTAATAATTCCGCTTAAGAACTATGAGATCAGCAAAATCATTTTTTAAACTGTGTTCGCTTGAAAGCTAGTCGTTAATTTATTTACTATATAAATTGTATATTTTAGAAAATCTTCGTTTTTAGCATTTATTTTTCTTATTATCAACTCTTATAATGACATTATGCTTGTTTCTTTTCTTTTTTTTTTATGAATAGAGGGTATATTCTATATGAATTAAATTTTCCAACTGCTCTTTTAGATTTTTCGCTTTTGTTAGTTTTGTGTCTGGTGGAAAAACAGTTTTTGTCGCTCGAAATTTACAAAGAAGCCGCAGGTAAGCCAATAAAAGCCAAGCTATAAAAACGACTTAATTTAAGCAAACAAAGACAATTAACAACTACTAAGCGAAGTGCAAATAGTATTTTGGACTTTGGCATACCCTGTAATGCATGAATATGAAATTCATTCATAATTTGTATTTCAATCTTTGTCCATAGAGCATTCGGTCGTCGTATATTTTGTCGTCTTGCACAGAAAGTAATCTGTTAATTGGAAAATCAATTTCGCAACATGCGACGCTATAAAAATATTTATACATTAATGCATCGTTAAGTTTATGACTGCGTAAACATATATATGTATGTACACACATACGTATGATATCAGGATTTAATAATTCACAATTTGATAAGCACGCACTTGATAGACCAAATCCTCTTTAACTTGAAGTTGATTTGGGGTATTGTAAAACAGAATTGTTTGTCAGAATGTGTTGGCATTGTATAGATTTTTATGGGCTCATACGAAGTGTGTGGAACAAACAGAAGTACGTGTTATTGATCAGGCAAGTTGTTTTTATTTATTTATTTATTTATTTATTAATTTTTTTTTTTTTTTTTGCAAATCACATGAAATATCAGAGCTAAAGATTTTGGATTTACTATTGGAATTTTGATTTTATTATAGATTAATTATGAATATATTATTTAATACAGTCGTTTATAATGAGAACTAATTGATAATATTTGTAAAATTTGATACAAATTTTCTTTACATCTCTGCTCACAATGTATTAAATTAAAATTATTAATATAGTTAAATACTGTACATGGGTATACAAAAGTATTTCTGTTTTATTTATTTATTTATTTATTTATTTATTATTATTATTATTATTATTATTATTATTATTATTATTATTATTATTATTATTATAATTATAATTATTGTTATTATTAAATTTTATTTTATTTGCATTAGTTTTTGTGTAGATAAAAATATTGGGCATTTTCCAGTTAGTTTATGTTAAAACGAACTTTTTTAAAATGATTAACTTTTGTATTTATTTATTTTTTATTTATTTATTTTGCTTATATTTTATTTTGTGAATATTATAATCATTTGACATTTTTATTATATAAATTCATTAAATATTTAAAAAATTAATAAAATTTACTTTTATTAATTAAAAAAAAAAATTACTTATTTTTACTTTTATTTCTTTAAAGACAGGGTATAAGCTTTTTGGCATTTAACGCTTTTGTATAATATATATAATTATGAAATTTTCTTTGCTGATTTTTTTTTATGATTCATGTTAATTTCATATATATTTCAAAATTAATTAATATTTTACTAGTCTGTTTTAGCAGCAATAAATGTATATATTTTTTTTAATACTTAGGAAAAAAATTTAATAATATATAAAATATATATATAAAATATATTTATTTATTTTTTAATTGTAGGGTATCTGCCTGAATAAACCAGAAATACTTTTTTTTATTTATAATTAATGTATATTATTCTTAAATTAATTTTGTTGACTTTTAATTGTTATTTTGTGTAAATTAGAATTTGCTTGCATATATATGTCTGGGGTCAGAAAAATGTTTTAGCCAGGCTAATTGAAATGAATTTCTTCAAGTTTCTCTTCGAGTATGTGAAATATTAAGTAACAATATTATTCACGATGTTTGCCATATAAATTAACTACACTTACATATATGACAATTTATAGGCATTAACATAAATGCGATTATTACCGCACTTATTCTCTTAGCTGTCCGCATTTTATTGACTGGCCATGTTAACACATTATTCATTGGCTCGTTATGGCCATTATTATGATGAGCTTTAACACTTCATATGTTTGATATGTAAGCGTGGAAGTACTTACGCAAATTTGCATGGCTCCCCCGAGAAGCCCCATCGCCTCTCTGTCTGCCTGCTAAATATTATTTTGCATTGTTTGCCATTTACATTAATGCTAAGTCCCTCAATATTGGCCAAGGTCAGCAACAGCCGCAGCAGTTGTGGCTAAAAACTGTTAATTATTTGTTGCTATTTAGCTATTTTCACACGACGAGCATTTTATATATGTATGTATATTTGTTACTTCTTATACAGTTGGAAAGTCACTGCTTATATTTGAGATGCATTATGAGCATTGGACTGCAGAGCAAGCAGCTCTTCTTCTACAGAACTCGTCTGAAGAGCAACAGGCTGCAGAGTTAACAGTCGCTGTTATCCAATTCAGCTCTTGCATTTTATTTGCTTTTAACAGTCGAAGAGCTAATGGGATTGCTTCTTATTCAGTTTGCAAGCCACTGCTAATAATCGAGCTGCATTAACAGTAACAGTTTGCAGAGCTCACATCTTTACTTCTTATACAATTCTCAAGCCAATGTTGTATATTTAGAACGCGTTTTAAGAGCAATTGGTTGCAAAGCCGCTTCTGCGCTTTAAGTTGAAATTACAGTAGAACAGCTGCTTTCTTGCATTTACAATTTAGGATGCATTGCATTGTAGTTTTATAATTTTCTTTTGCAAGATCTCGAAAAATTTATATTTTTTTAATAAATTTTACTTGAAATGATTAAATAAATTATTATTTAATTTAATTCTATTTATAGTTTTTTTTTATATTTCTATTTTATTTATTTTTGCTTTAATATATTTTTATTTTATTTTATTTATATTTTTTTATTATCATAAAAACCTACACTAAACTGTTAAAGTTTAAAGGCTACTGTTACAAAATGCTAGTTTAGATGCACAAGAAGAGTCCACCTGCCAATGCTCAGAAAATAACAGAAACAACATTTGCCATTGCCTTGCAGCGACTCTTACGCTTGCTTCTATTTATAGCCCGCTGCTCTACTCTTTGGCAGCACAACAACAATTTACATTTCGCTTAAAATTTCAATATAAACAACAACAACTCACCCCCAGTCTCTTTAACAGTTTTCAAACTGCTGGCAGCTTCACTCAAGCCGCCTTCCAATAGCAGCAGTCCACAAGCTAACAGCAGTTGGGCTGTTAATGTCTGTCGTCTGTTACAGCGCATTTTGTTGCTCTGACTGTAATAGCTCTTCATAAAGTTATTTTGTCTGCACGTTGTTGTTGCGCTCATTTTGTCATAATTATGATGTACGTTTATTTCGCTTGCGGTTGTTGCTCTTGATTTTGTTTTTGTGTTTTGCTTGTTATTTTTTGGTGTGTTTTGATGCCGCTGTTTATTATGTACTTTAAATTGTTGCGGAAATTGTAGCTTTGGCAGTTAATTTTTTCGCTGTTGTTCGCTGTTTTCCTTTGAATTCCAATTTGCTGCAAAATACAAAAACAATTTTAGAAATAATTATTGATAAATAAAATATAATTAAAGGCGATACAAAAATTTACATGGTAGAATTTCAATCATACATAATTTTTTTTTTATAATTATGGTAGTATCATAATTATTTAGGAAATTATAATATTTGCTGTTAGTAATTGAAATTATTGGCTACACTAAAATTAGTTAACTTTCGGAATTCTATAATTATTCTTGAATTTTGTTGCTATGTTTAAGACTGCACTAAAATTTCTTGGCTTTAAGTTTTTCTTATGTTTAAGTAGAATAAATATTACATTTATTTTTTAAAGATTAATGCGGTAATTAATTATGGTATAAGTCAATATGAATAAAAATCAAGCTTGAGGAATAAACTATATACATTTGACTTAATATAAAATACATAATAATATAAATATAAAAAAAATATTTTGTGTTTTAAATTATAAAGCATTTAATTCAATGAAATTTAATTAATTTAACTAAATTTATATAATAAATATATTTTTTACAATATTTTTTTAGTATATCAAATTTTAAAGTCTTGTTTAAAAGTTAAAACAAAACTGATACATAAAACATAATTTTTATTTTATTAAGAATTCGAATAAAATGTTTATATGTAGAGTAATAATTAAATTAAATTTTTAAAAATTATTTGTTGATCATTATAATTTATTTAATAATTTAATTTAATAATTATTCAAAAACTACATTAATTTACTTTCCATATATTTGTTTAAAGTTAAGTCAGCTTAATTTTTAAAGCTTCAACAAGAAAAAACATGTAATATAAATTTTTAATTTTTTATCTTTTTTAGATAATTTTTTATGCTTTAATAAGTAGATAATAGTCAGTTATTGAACCTCAAGGCCTCAACATAAATAGCACTTATGATAATAACACAGAAATTATTATCAAGTAAGTTTCACAAAATGTGAATTCTCACTTTAATTTTAGCCTTGTGAGAATTTGTTTTCTTAGCCAGACGCATGCGATTAAAGACATTTGATCAAATATTTAATATTGACTGAGTTGGGTGCGCGCCTTAGACGAAACAGACATAGATTGTATTTTTATTTAAGTATGATTTACGGTTGGCAGTTAATGCGAATATATATGTGTATATGTATGTATATATATAAGCCTGTGTGTGGCCAGTTGGTCCAGCTGCGCTAGACGCTAGGCAATTGTAGGCTCTATCAGCATTTGGTCAGCAAGCCAAGTTGGCCCACACGCAGTGCACGTACAAATTTAATTAATTAGCACTCTGTTCTTCAAAACACACACAAACACACATATATATATATATATACAAGCAAGCCCTCACACACACACACACACACACACTCTGACGAATCGGAACAGTCACGTACGTCTATAAGACCAAAGATGGAGCTGCAAATGGCAACTGGTGGTGAACGAACCACTAGATGATGACCCCAGCCTCCAGCTGGAAGCACACAAAGCATATCAAGAAAACTGCGCATAAATTATGAAAAGGAAAACAGACAACAGCAACAACAACAGGAGCCATAAGAGGGGAAAAAAAAGGAAAGAAAGAAAAGGAAGAGACGTCGAGTAAACATTAAAATTGGATAAGAATTTTCTTCTCTTTTTTTTTGCTGCTTTCTTTCGTGGGTCACATAGTTTAGTCTGGACTTAAAGCTACTTAAAGATTTATGCCCCAAGCTGAGGCTCGACGGCGGCTGTCTGCACAGCTAACGCACTTCCGTTAATTAGCAATTAAGTGGCACTTCATTTAAGCCCGAAAGGGAACGCATTTAATGTATTTATGAACATTCTTATCAAATTTTATAAGACTGGCACACGAATTATTTCGCTTTGATATAAATCGATTTAGCTCTGTTTAAGAGAAGCTTAAATGCCGTAGATGAGGGCTGGCCATTGGGAATTAATGAAATGAAACATGAAACACGGGAACTAGAGCTAATTAATCTTTGATTCTGATGACAAAATCTCACTCAAACTGTAGAGCAGCTCAAGAGCTTATGCTCAACTGTGGAATTTGTATTGATCAAGGGAATTTTTATAGAGGCTGAAAAGCTTCTATTTGCAATCATAGAGGCAACCCAACTGCCAATTTTTGCTAATTATGGGTACAGGGTATGCCACATATTTATGCTTTTATTCATAAATTTACTCGTTCTAAATTAAGAAGAGCATATAGGTTTTATTTTATTTTATATATTTTTATTATTAATTATTGCGTCTTGCTGTGCTTTAATGGGTTCATTATTTCGTTCTTTCGTCCAAACGTTCTTTCCTTTATTAGGCAAACATATTTTTGCTTTTATTCATAATTTTGATT
Source organism: Drosophila stalkeri (assembly GCA_035047405.1). Taxonomy (NCBI): domain Eukaryota; kingdom Metazoa; phylum Arthropoda; class Insecta; order Diptera; family Drosophilidae; genus Drosophila; species Drosophila stalkeri. The sequence continues at coordinate 22,734,267 of JAWNPR010000039.1, forward strand.
GTTCATAAATTAAGGAGAGTATATAGGAGGTGCGCTCTGGTCGAGCTACTACTACAGTTGTCATTGTCTTAAAGTTACTGTTAAATGTCTATAATTCTATTTCTTTAACTTATATTTCGATATACAAAAAAATACGATTGGATTAAAAAATTCTGCATTTCCTGCAAAGTTTTGTTTTAGAATTAGAATCGTTGTAATTATTAACAAAATTGTTGAGACCGTGGCCAATCAGATTCAGTCTCAGATTTTTTCTTAATTTTGTATTAAATTAAAAAAATCCTTTTTTACAATTTTTATGTGTTCATTCAAATTACATTACATTAAGGTACAGAATAATGTAGATTTTAAATAAAAAATTAATTACTAAATTTGTATTATTTTTTCTTTATTAATTAAAAAAAATATATAAAATTTTAAAATATTATTTGTTCCATGAAGACGTAGGCAAACAGAAAAAAAAAACTATATTTTTCTGAATATTGAATGTAGATCTCGGAAATTTAAGTTAAATTATTTTCCAGCCCTTAACAAGTATTATGCAGTCGTTATAGCCCGATGGCAACATTATTTTATTTTATTTACATGGCTTTATTTTATTTTCGATTTGGGCAACTTTAAAACATAAAATTTTTTTTATTGCAAATTTATGCGATTTTGCTATTTACATTTTTCAAAAAATAATTTTTCTAAAATGCAAATTATTATTTGAATTCCAGTTAAGTTTATGTGAATATTCAGGCAAATTAATGAACATGTACAAATAATTTATTTTGTTAATTAATGCCTTGAATTATGATGCAAATTTGTTGTAAATAAAAATGAACTGAAGCTAAAATTCAATTTTTGTTTAGATATTTTATTTAATGAGTTTTTTTTTTTTCTTTGGCCATATGTCCGGTTCTGGATGAGTGAGCGTCTAGATTATTAAAGATAATGAATGTTAATTAATGGTAATTAAATATCAATTGAACCATGTAGACTCTCAAATGATATTGCGATTGTCTGTTTGGGCATTAAGCAGTTCACCTATTGACACAGGTGGAATTTATTAAACCAGATTCAATTATATGCGAAAAGCTTTACTAGAAACTGTTGTAAAAGTACTATTATAGCTGGCTTTAATGACATCGAGTAATAAATTAAGTAAACGATTTGTTGTCTTCGTGTCATACCCGGAACTAGAACATTATAAACGAGACTCCAAGTGTTGACAGAGATATCAAAATGTTGAACATTCATTTATTATTCAAAGAGAACTGAAGTGGGAGAAGGAAAGGTTGAGAGAACAATAGATACTCTGTAGTAAGGAGTTTATGAAACGAGAAGAAAATATATACCCTATATATAATGAAGAGGAAAGAGAAGGGTATATATAGCAAAGAGGAAATATAAGTTAGAAATGGGATGGTAATAGAAGAAGACGGGTATATGCGAGTTGGAAATGCATGAAAAAATAAGAATATCAACCAAGAGAGAAGAATAGAGAAGAAAATGAAAGTGTATAAAAGAGAAAGAGCGAGTTTATATAAGGCATAGCAAAAACGTATAAAAGGTAAGGAGAAGGTATATAAAATGTAGAGAAAAAAGAAGTAAATATTAGAAGAAGATTTGGAGAGAGTAAATAATACGAAATCTTTTCACTGAAGGCAGTGTAATCAATATATATAACCATTATATCATCTAATAAATTTCCTATTGCCTTCATTCATTCTACTCATAACTCCCCCTTTACTTGGTACAGGGTATTTGAAGTGCCTCTCTTACATAGACTCTAGTAATCGATTATCTGTGTTCATCTCTGTGAACTGTGAATGTGATTTTTTTTCCTTTCAACCATGACTAAACGCATAATTAAGCACTTTCAATTGTTAATTGAAGTGACAGTTAATCAATTTAATTAACATTTGCTATGCCTTCAACGAAAATAAAAAATGTACCTTAAAAGTCACGTTGATGACTGAGTTCTCAATTAATATTAGACGAAAATTAACACAGAAAATAAACAACAACAAAATTACAAGTTAAAAATAAAATTAATATACAATATGGGCATTTCAGCTGTAGTTCACACCTGCTCATCCGTTTGTGCTAAATTACATTTTGGAAATCACAAAATCCCCAATAAAAATTGATTCAGGTCTATCAACTATTTGGGATGACCGCACATGTGAAAATTCCCTTCTAATTAATATGAGATGACGCAGCTCTAGGTTAAATGTGGGGAAAAAATGAATTCACCTGTGGTTGGGAATGCGTTCACTGACAGAGCAGATATTTCCGTGATAATTATGTGCTAAAATATTTGCGTGCTTACTGAATTGACTGAAAGAAGGTCTGCGGCAGTCCGAGACAGACACGTGAAAATTGTTTGCTGTCTATGAGAGAGCTAGAGATAAATCCATATTAAATATCGAATTTTTGCAGGGTATACTTAGCATATTTAATAAATATTGAATAATATTTAATAAATGTGAATAAATTAGTTGTGCTCTTTTAACTTAGCATCTCAAAATATTTAATATTGTTTTCGAGATATTAATTGAAGCTAAAATTTCGTATTTCGAAACTGATATGGAAGTGTTTTATACCTTAAAATTAAATTCAAAATTTTCTATAGCAGAAGAAGACATATAAGAAATGATATATCTTCTAGAAATTCTCTGGAGATATGAAAGATGTGTTTCTTCTAGACTAGAGTTAAGAGAATATATCTCTTTAAGAGATTATATCTGTTCTAGAAATCAGCTAAAAATACAAGAGAATATATATTTTTAAGAAGTCCGTTTACTTTCGACTGAATTTGCCACATAAATAGAGATTTTTGTATATCAGGAAAAAGTTTTTCTACTTCATCTTTTCCTTGATTATTTTTTTTAATTATTTATTTTTTTTTAATTTTTTTAAGTTTTTTTTCGTATACTCTTTTTATTCTACACTGCTTCATCTTTTCCTATTGATTTTTTTATTTTTAATTATTTATTTAGTTTTTTAATTTTCTAAGTTTTTTTAGTATACTCTTTTTATTCTACACTTATAAAATATTATAATTAACTTAAATGATTTGTTTAGCTCTATATAAACTAATAATATATAGCTGCTGGCAACTAGTCATTAGAGTTAAATCTTATATTAAGTAATATAGTAGGTATTCAATTTTGTTTATATATATTTTTTTTTAAATTAATCCTAATACATTGTCATTGTTATTGTTGTAAGATATTTGTTGGATTTGCCAGGATATGCCACAAAATCAAGTGTAAAATTGCTGTAATACTTGATGATTATTGCTCTAGAAACTGTGAAGTATGTTATTATCTCAATTAGCTACGTATTTAAAACAAATTTTATTTCTTAAAAAGAAAAAGTTTACAAATTTTGAAATTGCGACAGATATAGTAATTTTATATATAACAAAAATAGTAAAATAAAAAATAATATAAAAAAAAAATAAATTATATAAAATAAAATAAAAAAATTAATGAAAAATATTATAAGAAGACTAAAATAAAAATACAAAACAAAAAGAAAAAAATAAATTAAATAAAAAAATATATATATTTTTATGTGGCATAATATTCAGCTATAAATAGAATTCTCATACATTAGACAATCATTTCAGCTCCAAGTCTTTTTTTATTTCTTTTTCTTTTTCTTTTTTGCTTTGTATAAGTTTGACCAGGTCTTTAAGCGACGTTGCATTGAAAATAGCTAATGAATTTCTTCTTGTTTTATTTTCGTAGTCTCTTTAAATGACAAAAGCTTATGTTAATTTGAATGTAGCTACTTCACTTCCCGGTATACCATTTATAATCGAATCAGTTTGCATAACACAATTTGTCAGCATCTTTGAGCTTCACATTTATCACAATTTTCTATAGATATTATATATCATCTATTTGTTGACATGTCATTAAGTGTTTATTGTCTGTGTGTGTGTGCGTGTGCGTGTGCGTCTGTGTGTGGGTTGATTGCAGTTTTACTTTTGATTTATTGACGTATTTTTATTTATTTTTACTACTTTTTTTTTATTATCTATTTTTTTTTTTGGTTCGTTAACTTGTACAAGATGGCATTTCAATTATTCAGATACGTCACTTTTGACCGCATTTCTTGTTGAGAAATAAAGAGTCGAAGAGTGGAAGATTTTAAGCTGCTTAGCGATGCGATATATATATATATATATAGTATTATTTATAAATAGCTTTTGTCTGTGTTTAAATGCATGTAAAGTTGGCTATATTTAGGAGTTGGTCGCTTGGTCCGGCTTGGCCGTTGGGAAAGTCCCATAAAAGCTTACGCATTCTATCTGTTAAGAGTCGTTTTTAATGACTTGCATATTAATTATTTAGAGATAAGCGACAGCGATGTCGCCAGATGTATTTAAATGCATTTTATCTGTCAGCGAACTTTAAAGAGAATATAATTTTCTCTCAATTAGACTTGATTTATAGAAGTTGAGTCCAATTGAAATCAGTTGTCTCTAGATCCATAATTTATTTAAAACAGTTTAAAGTTAAATAGAGTCTCTTATAAGTTTATTGAATTTTGTATATTTAAAATTAATTTATTTTTAACAGGGTATCATCTTGTTTGTCATTATTTAAATATGTTTATATTACAGCACTTTTTTTTCGAAGCACTTCTATTAACTAACTAATGTTGATATATATTATATTTTATATATTATCAATTCTTTTCATAATTATTTATATATCGAGATTTAATATTTATTACTGGGTATCATCTAGTTTGGCATTATTCTCTTAAGTATTTTATGTAATTTTATATATATATTTTTGAATGTTTTCTTTTAACAATTCCTTTCATAATTATTTATAAATCAATATTTATTAGCATATAGTCTGGCATTATTATCAATGTAGTACAGTTATTATTTTCTATTTTAAAGCACTTTAGTATTTGACATTTTTTTGAAAATATTTAACCAATTCCTTTCATAATTATTTATAAATTCAAAATTCAATATTTTTTACAAGGTATCATCTGGTTTGGTATTATTTACTTCATTATTTATTTATTTATATATATATATATATATTTGAGTCTTCAATAAACAATTCCTATAAAAATTATGTCTAAAAATTAATTATTGTTTTATTATTATTAATTATTATAATAAACGTTCATTACAGGGTATCATCTAGCCTTATTTTATTTATTGTTTAATTTATAAATATTTGAAAAACTTTTCGATTCATTTATTACATTTATATATTCTGCTCACTCTCTTAACAGGGTATCTTTTAGTCTAATATCCTGCAGCTGTTCTATATATATATATCGTGTTTATTCTTGCAAAAAACCGCATTGGATCACTGACCAATTAATGGAGCTAGTTCATTTGGTTCACGCTGTGCGGGGGAAACACCGTTCCACAGATCCGGTTACACAACAAACATCATAATTATAGCGGAGGAATAGCTAGCGCTTAAGACTCTTACGGCTGGGCAAACGAAAATTCAAGATCAAAACAAAAAAACAAGAAAAATAAATAACAATTCGAAGCTTATGCTGAAGGCCGGACAAATTGTAAGACAAGTTACGACGTGCCAAGCTGCAGGTATTTTTTTTAATACCTGTTTTTTTTTTTTTTTTAAATTATTATTTTGATTATTGAGTTAAAATTTTGTTTAATATTTATTCAAATTCAACTATGAATTTTTGCATATTTCGAGAACTATAAAAATATGAATTCATACATTTTTTATTATATTCTAAACATTCTGAATTGAAACAAAGGTTATGAAAAAATCTTAACAAATAATTTGTGATTTTTTTCTTTTTATATATGCGAGACGATTTCAGCTGATTTTTATTTGTTTGCTTTGTTACCTGATAATCAGGTAATTTTTTATTATTATTACGACAATAAGATAATAAAAACTTAACAGATATGGAGAGAGGCAGTACCCTAAGTCATTCAGACGTAAGGCTAAATACTTTAAGGAAATATCACATCAACAATTTCTAGCCATATTTCAGTTATTATTAAATAAAACTTCGTTAAAAATATGCTTACTTGTTTCTCTTTAGCAAATCCAAAAACAAAATCTTTACAATTCACTGATAAAATATATTATGCACATTTACGAATTATACAGGTTTTAATTATCGCGTACAAACAAGTTGTAAATAATAATAATTATATAAATATTAAAATTTCGTAACGGTTTAATCGCATTAAATAGATTAGCGCTTATACTGCTATGTTACAATTATGGCAAATATAGTTTGACAAGCACTGGCTGGCGAGCAGTTATCAAGGAGCTTCAATAATATTGTATATCACTTGAACTTCACTACAAAAACCGCGTTATATGCGCGCGAGTCGCCGTTAAAATCGCAACTAACTCAATTTGAATGCAACAAAGGCGTTTTTGAAGATTCCAAAACGCGCTAAAACTAAAATTTACTTTTTAGCCTTTTTTATTATAGCGTTCGCACTCTCTGTCGCCGTCGACGTCGACGTCGCTGCTGCTGCTGCTGATAACAGTTCAAGTTACGACGCCTCGACGATCGTCGCTCCATTGCCCGAGAGAGCGCAATCGAACGTTGAGCAAACGTTCGTGAGAGCGAACGTTGGTTGGATCTGTTACGTTCCAACTGGTCTGTTGCTTTAATTACATGCACTTGTTGGCCAGCGAGCACTGTTAACGCTTAACAGAGCTCTGTTTATCTATTCTGATTGGTACTATGTTAAACATCTTGTGAAACGCCGCCCAAGCAGCGCAACGCAACGTTTCTGTGCTAACATATTTGATTGCAATCGCATAGTTTGTGTACATGAGTTTGTGTGTGTGTGTGCGTGTGTGTGGATTGCTGATGTCTGTTCCGTTTGTTCGCATTTATTAAAAGTTGTCGCAGTGCTAATAAAACCTGGTTGCATATCACATGTATGCGCTGTTCTTTTCTGATTGGTTTTGCTTTTACAGCTCTATGTAAAGTACGCTTGCTTGTTTACATAAGTGCCATTTCCTTTTCCACATTTTGTTACATATTTGCTCATGTGTTTCAGCACTGATTCATTTGCAGCCATCTGATGATGAGTTTTATAATTGTATTTCATTTGCTTGACACAGAATGAGTAATACAATTTTTTCTGTAAATAATTATATTTTATTGAAATTTTGTCAAGCCTTCTCTTTAAAAAATATAATTTGTGAAAATTATAATTATTGAAAATACATATATTGTATTACATGTCGCCAGTGTAAATGAAAATTTATTTTATTTTATTTTTTTTTTGTAGTAAACAATAGCTTTAGCTTTCTGCTTTTGCCATTTTACATTATATTTTAGTGTTTATTTATGTTTAAATGTAAATTTAGTTGGGTGGGCCTACACATTTTTCCCCTGTTGCCAAATTAAGCTCATTATAATTAATAATGTTATTCTTGTAAATTAAAGTTTTTGCTGGGCTTTCATATTTTTATTCCATATTCCATATTTAATTTTCTTTGATAGGCAATTTATTGTATGATTATATTTTTATGCTATTTTGTATAATATATATCAAATATTTTTTTTTTTATATATATAGTACAATTTAGTTTTTAAATAAAAAAGAAACATTTGTGTAGCGTTCCCTTTGGTTCAGATAATATTAATGATACAAAATTATTCACTGAGTTTTCAAAGAATTTTATAAGAATTCTAGTTTGTCTCTCTAATTTACTTCAATATTTTATATTTTTAAAAATAATATTTTTATTTTATACAAATTTTAACTAGCAATAATAAATACATTTATTTTATTTTATTTTTTTTTTATAATTTGAATTTTTTTTATATTCTTGTTACTTTTCTTTTTAATTAATTTATAATTTTTATTTAAATTCCATATTTATTAATTTATTTTTTCTCAATAGTTTATTAATATAAATTAAATTATTTATTGATTTATTTAAAAAAATGATTATTGAAATTATTATTTTTAGACATTTTAATTTGGTTTCCTACTATTAATACTACTACTTCCCTTTATTTTAATTTGATTTAAAATATTTTAAGTTTTTCTTTTCATAATAAAACTTTTAGGTAATCATATTTTAGTTTTGATTAAAATATTTTTAAACCAAATTTTTTGTTTTCAAAATTTAATAATCAGTTTTTGTTTTTATGTAATTTCATTTATACTTGATTATTTAATTAGATTGGAATATTAATAAATGTATTAATATATTTAGTATTTATAAATATTCTACAAATATAAATATTTTTTTTATAATATTTGTAAATATTCTACAAATATAATAATAATTTTTTATTATATTTGTAAATATTCTACAAATATAATTTAATTTACATTCACATTAAATCTTATTTGAACTCTACTCCAAATAATGCTCAGTGTAGAGTGAATCGTTATTCACCACACACGCACGCATACAGATGCTGAAAGCTTTCGCTCTGTCGCTTTCACTCTCACGCTCACTTTCGCACGCTCTCTGTGTATCGTCGTATGAGCAACGTGAAGTTGCAGCATCCCGTTATTTGGCTGGAGTAATGCGACGACAGAGCCAGCGACAGAGGCAGCAACAGCAAACAGTGGCAGCGACAGCGACAGCGACTGAGCCCAGCGCCAGCAGCGATAATTGTTGATGGCATGTCCTTTTGGCAGGCTGCGTTCAGTTCGTGTTAAGACGTGCGTGCGGCAGGAACAACTCGCCACTTGAGGGTTCTGCAGCACACAGCAAAAAACCTCTCACAGTGGCCAATTGCCTACAAGGAGAGTGTTAATAAGCCAGCGAATGTCGCATTGGCTGTGGCCGTGTTGTGCGCGAAATACGTTCAGGTGCCAAAGAGGCTCGGACAACTGGACGACAGTGTCTCCCAGTGTGTGTGTGTGTGTGTGTGAGTGAGTGAGTGTTAATGTGTGAGCAACAACATATTATTTACGAAATACTTACAAGTGCTTCACGCAGCAAGCGAAACATTGCTTAAAGGATTAAAGCATCCGGAGCAGTAGTTGGACGAGGTAACGCAGCTCTAACTTAACTTCTGTTTGGCCAAACTTTTGTAACTTCATTTTGTGGCATGCTTTTGAATTGTTGTTGCTGTTGCTGTTGTTGTTGCTGTTGTTTGTGTTATGTTTCGGCCAAACTTTAATGTGGCTAACTGTTTTTCTTTTGTTTTTGTTGTATCTGTTTGTGAGAGCGTGTTCCGCCAAGGGAGCTATAAAATAAACCAGCTCAACGGTATCTAGTCATCCCCTATGTCAGCATCAATTTATATGGGGCTTCCGATGCCCTTTATAACCGGACTCAAGAAAATGTTACTCTGAATTGGTTCCGACCAAGATAACATATGGCTTCAAATGGCTTTTAAGGATATTAATGATTTAACTATTTTGGGCGCCTTTGTTTTGTGGCAGCCTCTACTTTTTATCTTTATTATTCACCAACATTAACTATTAATAATAAATGTTATCTGTATTCATGGAGAAATTTCTTGAGAAATTCAAGCTAAATAATGAATGAATTTAGTTTGAATTTCCCGAGAATGCTTAATAGCTACTATTATGCTAATATTTTAATTATTAAAAAATATAGTATTCGTATTTTTCAATTGAAGAGAATATATATTCCTTTTATTTCAATTATTTTTAAATTTCTTGCATAATTTTTAAAATCAGAAGAATTTTACTTAGAGTAAAAGTGGATTTTTGTGTTTTTTCATTCGTAGACTTTAAAATATGTCATATTTAATTTATTGTTATTAAATATTATTCATTTGAATAAATAAAAAACATTTATAAGTAAATTCTATGAGAACAAAAATAGAAAAAACAGACTATAGTTTGTTGAAGACCTTTTTTTTTATCATATTTATATATTTATTATATCTATGATTTTTCATAACTTATATACAATTTTAAACATATTTAATTCTGCTAATTTTTCTTTATGCAAAATTCAACAAAATTCTGTTTTAAAATGTTTGTTATGGCATCTGCAAGTAAATAATACGCATACCAAAAATGTATAAAATTAAAAAAAAAAAAAGTTTTAAGGCGAGGCGAAAATTGTGATTTTACAATATGTCAATTAAATTTGTTTTTTTTTTTTTTTTGGCTATATATCCTTAATAATCTGATTTGAGAATTGACTAGAACTTTCTTGAAAGCGCTCGAATTATATGTATTAAAATATTGCCTGGGAATGCCTGGAAGTAAGAATTTAAAGTAAATTTTAATTTTTGGTGTTAAAATATATACATATATTGAAAAAAAGCTTCAATAAAATCAATTTATTCATTTAAAATTTTTTTAAGTTTTTATTATATTTTAAATAAATAAATTTGTAAATTTATATAAAATATATAGTGCATATAACTAAAAATTAATTTAAAATAAATTTATATGCAAATTCTTAAAAAAAAAAAACATTTCTTTTTAGTTAAATTTATATGCATTTGCATTACAAAAATAAAACATTTTGTTTTTTTTTATCAAAATTTAAATGTACAAAATAGTTATAAAACTAAATTAGATTAGTTGATAAATCAAAATATATCATTATTATTAATTATTTATCTATTCGAATATTTTATAAATTAAATTATTTATTTAACTAGTTTTTTTTTAACTTTAAAATGTTTTTAATTGTTAGTTTTTTTTATTTTTTATTTTCTTTTAATATTTTTTAACAATATACATCCATATAAAGCTTATGAGATATATTTATTATATTATTTCAATTTTACTTTTTATCCTATAGTTTAAATAATTATAATATTTTACTAAAATATTTTTGTAGCATTATTTTATTATTATTTCTTTAAAAGTTTAAGAAGTTTGCCCGTAAAATACGCTTCACACACTTCACATAATATATGCTAAACCTTTTTGTTCTTTACTTTTTCTTTCTTTTATTTATTTATTTTATTTTATTTTTTCAATATAAATTGAAGTTACGTCGTCAAAGTTATTTAAAGTCTGAGAAGCGTATTTTTACTTCGTATTTATATGGTTTGTCAAATGTTTTTTATTAGTTTGCCGTTTGATCACAAACAAAAAACGAATAGAACGAAGCGAAAAGTTGTTAGTTTGTTTTTAATGCGTTGATATATATTGTGTGTAGCTTTACGGCGGATAGCAACAAACAAAGAACAAATAAAGAAAAAAAAAAAAGGTTTAATTTATGGGAGCATAGATTGGCCGGGGAGTTGCCTAACCATTCATTCTGGCCTAACCCAGTGGGACTCGAAACTTTTTTGGTGTTGTCAACTTTTGTTAGCTTTTTATGCGCGACACTGAGACATATAAACACAACATAGTCAAGAGTGCCAACTGCAAAGGACACTCGACATGAAAGGATATGTGCGGGGGGCTGCGGGGGCGCTGCAAATTCTTATGCATTTATCAAAAAAAAGAAAAAATATATATATTTTCTTTTACGGTTGACGCGTGCGCGTTTTGTGAAGGCTGCCTTTTGTTTTTTTTTTTTTTTTTTAGATTTTTTGTATTTTTGGTTTTCGGCCTTTCCTTTTTACCGAAATCCGTTTTGCACTGCTACTATTCAGTAATTGAGTTACGAGCGTGAGTGTGCATCTCCGAAGGAGACGAAGTTGCCAGAACGTAAGTTAAACGGCCCCAGACACACACACCAAATGCTGCACTTTTGCTGTCATATCGAGTGTCTGTGGGCATTGCGGACTGATTGAAACGAGCAATGTAATTAAGGTTTCGCTTCGTTGCCACAACGTGTGTGTGTGTATGTGTGCGTGTGTGTGAGTGTGTGAATGTGTGCGTGGTGTGTGGTCCGCCCCATAAAACAGAGAAAGAACCAAGAGCCAAGAGTTAACTTTGGCGCCAATGTTGGCCAACAGGAATTAAAGCATAAACTACAATTGTGCACGTCCTGAGGTTTACGATCCGGAACCCAACAAAAAAAAAAAAAAGTAACCCAAGGCACATATGCATGTGGATTGGGCTAGATGTCTCTAATGGGGCACGATTGTGCTGCAACTATGTCTCTGTGTGTGTGTGTGTGTGTGTGTCCGTCTGTAATTTGCTCAACTCGTCATTGTGGTGTGTAATTTCATAAAAAGCAAAAAAAAGAAAACGAAGCTAAAAGAAAGAAATTTCTAATAGAGCGCATAGTTAAGCATTTGCTGGAATTGGTAAGCACAATGCGTTCCGTTAGTGCAACGAGACGTATACGCAATATGAATATTTTATCTCATAATTTTGCAAAGAACTGAACTGAACTGAACAACAATCTGTTGGCAATCGTTGAATTATAATCACATCATTGCATACATCATTTGCGCGACAATTTTAATAAAGCAAATGCAGCTGACACTTGAAGCATATGGACGGGCAATTGTTAGTGCTGCTCGGTGTGGGTGGGGTGTGCATGAACTTTTTGAACTATCTGAAATAGTTGGCGGGATGGGTGCAATTGAAGGATATTACTTTTTTTTAAAGTGTAACAACCTTCATGGAATTTTATATTTTTTTTTATTATTATTCTATTAATTTTAAATTAGTTTTATTATTGAATTATATTATACTTTTTTTAAATTGTAACAATCCTCATGGATTTTTAAATTATTTTTAATATTTAATTATATTTTTTTTTTTTTTTTTATTATAACAATATTCGTGGATTTTTTAATTATTTATATTATTGAATTATAATATTTTTTTAAATTGTAACAATTATTTTTAATATTTAATTATATTTTTTGTTTTTTAAATTGTAACAATATTCGTGGATTTTTTAATTATTTATATTATTGAATTATAATATTTTTTAAAATTGTAACAATTATTTTTAATATTTAATTATATTTTTTGTTTTTTAAATTGTAACAATATTCGTGGATTTTTTAAATATTTATATTATTGAATTATAATATTTTTTTTTTAATTGTAACAATCTTCATGCATTTTTAAGTTACTTTTATTATTACATTACTAAGATTGTAATTATTATTATTATTATTATTTTTTTTTTCAAAATAATTTGATTAAAGAGTAATAAATTTTGTTTATATATTTGAAGCTATCAAAATTATTGAATTTCTATAAAATCTTAATATAAAATAATCTAGAATATAAGCTCAACCTAGCTCCCAAAGCTTCATTAAACTACGTCTTAAAATTGGATCTTTAACCTTATACGAATAATAAATCTTTTCCTCAATTATACTAAATCTAATTCAACTAATTGCAGTTCATCTTTTTATTTTCGTATTTTCATTATTGAAATATCTGTTCAACAAAAATCAATGTTAAAAAAATGTTCATAAAATCATTATACCCTTAGCTCCACTTTTGATTGCGTGCAGAGTATAAATACTTCGCTTAACTATTGTCCAACTTCATCAAACTTTCTATGTAAATCCATATATATTTTAATTATATTTTTCTGTATTAATAAAAAAAATTAATTATGCATTTGTTTTCACTTTAAAGTTTATATATTCATAAATATTAATTTATTTTAATTTTTGAGCATATGCCTATAGAATTCTCCGAATTTTATCAAGCCAAACTTACCTGACTTAATTATGCCTAAACTCACATTACATTTCGTTGTTTTGCATAGCTTTTCGACTCACATATATTTACCTTTATTAAATAATATTTAATAAAGTTTACCTAGCGCTGTTTTCAACAGAACTTTATTCAAATTTGATGAAATTTCGTAAATGCCAATCCATGTCAATTTCTATGAACCTTACTCTAGCGTAACTGTCCCAACTTTGCTTAACCTTAACTTAACTTTTACCCCTCCTTAGTTAAAAGTTTAAGTTGAGCTAACTTCGCTTTAACTTAACCTGACCTCACTTTAACTTAATCAGACCCCACTTTAGTTTAACCCAAGTCTATAGATTAGATTTCAATGGATTGCCCAAGAAGTAAGCTCTATAGATTTCCATTAGTGTCTGCCATCAATCAGTTGGCCAAACTTTTGCTTTATTTTGAAAAAAAAGAAGGTGAATATAAAGAAAAAATATGTTCAGGAATCCTTTTAGCTAGCTGCACACAAACGAAGCTCTACAAATTAATTATAATTAATAAAGTTGTCTAAAAAAGTTTGGTTGCAAAACTTTGTGCTCAAAGATAAAACAAAATATTTATTTTATAATAAATATTTTGGTGTTGTTAAAAAAAAAAAATCTGGTAAAAGCCAACAAAATTATGAAAATTCCAAGAAAAACTCAAGGATTCAAAATAAAAAAATATATAATAAATAAAAAAAAATAACAACAACAAGCCACTGCCTGGGGCAACAGGCTTGACTAGAGCGCGCATTCTCGTGGGTGTAGCGATGTAGCTGCGGATGCGGGACTGTTCCGCTATGCTGACTGCAGTTGAAGCCACCTGGAGCTACCTGGCAGGCATATAGCCATTGACAGCATTTACTGCTGTCGCTGTCGCTGCCGCTGCTGCTGCTGCTGCTGCTGTGTGACCTACTGACTCCCGTGTAGCCTACTTTCCGGCGCCCGCGGCACCAAGTACCTGGCACCAAGCGTGCGGAAACTGCGCTGATGGCCATGTCCTGAGTTGTCGCTGCTGCAACTCATCTTGTCCGCATCTTGCTCATACTCTTTCACATCCTCATTTGCAAGACTTGCCTCAGCAGCAGTAGTGCCTCTTCATCTCAACCCTAGACTTGCCTCGAGCTGTGCCTCAGCTTCACTCGCCGCTCTCCCATCACTTCAGCGCCTCTGCTGCTGCATTGCTGTTGACAGAATTAACTGCAAGAAAAATACTTTGCAAATTTAATTAAACAAGCTGCGTTGCTCGCAGCTCACAGCTTTCAGCTCTTGCTTCGCCCCAATTGACGTCAGCATCCCACATGGCCCACGGCCATAAATTGATATGTTCTCCATATGGGCAGCGCTTGATTACAGCTTGTTATACCCCTCAATTTCTGTTTTTTTGGGCAAAAGTTTTATCAATCAGTCATTTCATTATGAGCAGCTAACAATTGTGACAAGTGATTAAATTTTTCTTTTCTATATTAAAAGTTTTCCGCGTAATTTAGTATATTGAGCCCATTTATCATTTACCTCTAAATATTAGAAAAATATTATTATTATAAAATACTTAACTCTTTTTATTAATTTTTATTATCAATTCTATAAAAATTTGTTGCATACAAGTGGATTATTAACATATATAAATTATTTACAAAATAAAAAGAAAATTATACAAAATATATAAATAAAACTTACTTAAGTAGTTAAGAAAAAATATTTATAATTAATCGAAATAATTTATATATAAAAATTTTTGTATTTTGAGGCTACAAAATAAAAATAAAATAATAATTATAAATAAACATTCATTTCAAAATAAAATATGTAATATAAATATATTTTAGAATAAAAAACGAATATGTATTTAATAATTATAATTTATTATTATTTAAATATAAATTACTTCAAAATATTTGAAATATTTTTTATTTAATAGATTTTACTTAAAAGTATTGAGAAGCTATAAAATGTAAATAAAAAAAAAAAAAATTAAAAATAAATATAAAAAAATTTTTAATATTATATATATAAATATATTATACAAAAATAAAAAAAATAAATAAAAAATTAAATAATAAAAACATCAAGTACTAAAAATTTAAATATTAAATGTATAATCTTCAAATATATAGATTTCTAGGGTATCTATCCATCGATCATACATACTTTAACACAACATTTTTTCACCGTTTAATTGTGTTGATATTGTGATTGATTGTTTGTCGATGTTGCCTGATAATTACTTTGACGACTCGATATTAACGCATCGATAAAGTATGCAGGCTACCAAATTAACTTTTTCTCAGGTGTGTGAGTTTGACGTTTAAAGTACGAAGGTATTTTTTAACCAACATGAACTAAATTCAGTTGAAATTTATCTCAGCGCAAGTTTATTATCAAAAGATGAATTGGGTAAAAGAGTTCCAAGTATTCGATAGCAAATAAAAAAGACAAGACAATTGAAATACGAATTGAAGAGAGGAATTATTTATCAGTTGATAACTATTACTGGTAAAACTGATATAAATGTCTCGATTCTGTCTAAATGTTGCATGCTGAAACAATTCAAAAGATTCCTTTTTCATTGTGGCCAAAACTGTCAGCATGATGGACTAAACCAATATCAAACTGACATTTTGCCAAACATTCATTGACAGCTATGCGGTCTCTTCAACTACATAGATTTGTATATATACATACATAAGTATATATCTATAGCTATTTATCACATTCTCATATTTTACAGTTGTAAAAGCGCTGGAACTGCGAGTGGGTGGGCCAAAGAGCACATTTAACTGCAATAGACATACATTTACATATATGTACACATATATATATACATATATACATACTTAACATACATACAACTACTTATATAACTTATTCTCTTTCCTCAAATGCAACATAAATCAGAAATTGCTTTACTCACTGCCACGCCCCTCTTCGTCTGGTGGAAAATTTTTCTCAACATTTGTCATGAAAATAAAAAAAAAAAAATAAAAAAAACTTATTTGAACTATATGGGCGGCAAAGTGGGCTGGTTTAAGGGGGGGATGGGTAGCAGAATAACGGGATATAAAGTGAGTGTAGGTATTTGCTTTTTGGCATTGCCAGTCCAGGCCAAGCCAGTTCAGCCAGTCTAAGAAACTATTTTCTTTTCATTTCCCACAGCAAAGGCATTGCCGACAAGCACTTATGACATATAATAGAAGGTATAAATAAATATATATATATATATATATATATATATATATATATATATATATATATATATATATATATATATATATATATATATATATATATATATATATATATATATATATATATATATATATATATATATATATATATATATATATATATATATATATATATATATATATATATATATATATATTTAAAATATATATATATATATATATATATATATATATATATTTAAATATATATGAATATATTTCTACATATATATAATTGTATATACATTTAAAATGCCTGCATAATATATGGCAAGTAGAAAATTCTTTTTCTTCTCGTTTTGTACTTTTGTTCAACTCTCAAATATCCATAAAAAAAAAATCGTTCAAATGCTCATTTTATGTATTGGAATGTATTGGAATGGAGTCTGATTTTTTACACAAATATAGAACATTTATTGTCAATAGTTTTTACTTTTATAATGAAATATTGACATTTTTTTTAACTCACAAAAATTACATACATAATGAAATATTGGAATTTTTTACCTTACATGTTTCATTAAAACTTTGCTTAAATAATTGTATATTCGCAAAAAAAAATTTGATTAATTATATTTCTATACTATAAGTACGCAGCATAATGGACTTATCGAGCTTTATTTAAATTTGTATAAATTATATTGAAACGTAGGGCTCTATTTGAAAAGTATCAAAAATTTTACAATCCTTAAAAGTTTATTTTTATTTATTATTTTTATTAATTTATTTTAATACTTTTTTGTTATTACATATATTTTTTTAATATTTTTATTATTTGTTTATTTATTTTTATTTTTTTATACGTATTTTGTTGCCTTCATTTTATGCCAACCATTTTGCCAATTCTCAAAGTATTTTAAATAAATCACTTTAAGTGTTAGTGTTCAATTGCTCTTTTGATAACCTCTTTACCTGCTCAATCGCAGCTTAGCGTCATCTTTTTCATGAGCCTTTTCCATTTCATGAAAAAGAAAAATGTCAAGCGAGTCATGTCTGTGGGATACGATATTAGTGCCATCGTAAGTGTATGCGATTGCAGAGAAATTTCTATAATCTTCACTAATACCAGTAAACATACAATACATAGGTGGTATTTATAGAGCACTCAACTTACTATTTACACAGCTCTCCACGTCATAGAGCTTAGCACTCATTAAGCGTTGAACGTGGAAATGAGTTGTTCGGTTGTTTCATAGACTCTCAGAGTATAGTTCACATTGGTTTCTTAAATATATGCATACACATACTAAGCTGAAGAAATGCCAGTTTGATTATGCATTGCGCTTGATAGGAAATGGATTACATACATTTATAAATATGAATTACAAACAACAGTCAATACTAACTTTTATCTCCGCAGAAAATTTTGTAACTGAATTAATTTTGAGTGAATCTAAAGATTTATTTGAAAGTTAGACTAAATGTTGAATGGATTTTAAATTTTATTTTTCGCGTATAATATAATTTTGTTAGTTTTCCTTATTCTCAAGTCCTGAAGTGAGAACATAGCTTTTAACAAAAAATATATAAATGAAAAATAAAAAAAATTAACATTAATAATACAAAATATAAATTGTAATATATTTAAATAAAAAATATAAATTCAGCAACTTTGTTTTCCTTTTTTTTTTTAATAATTGATTATATAAAATATAATTAACAATACATTTTAAAATATTTTATTTAATAGAAAAAACAAAAAAATGAATTTTCATATTTATAATACAAAATGTAATTAATAATATATTTTTTATATTAAAAAACACTTTCTTTTTTCATATTAATAATATAAAATGTAATTAATAATATATTTGGAAATATATAAATGTTTATACAAAAATAAATAAATAATAAATAAATACTAAATAAATAATAAATAAATAATAAATAAATAATAAATAAAAAATAAATAAATAATAAATAAATAATAAATATAAATAATAAATAATAAATAATGATAAATAATCAAACAAAATATAAATTAATAGAAAATAAATTCATTTTAATTTAATTAATTTAATAATTAATAATTTTTAAAATATATTTTGGAATATTTAAATTTATGGAAAAAGGTTAATTTTCACATTATAAATATAATATAATAATATCTAATTAATAATATATAATAATATTTAAATAGATATAATATAATTTCATTTAAATATTATTAAAATTAATTAAAAAAATTATTTAAATTAATTAAATTATTAAACAAAATAATTTAATTTTCAAATATTTATTTAAATTATTTATTTAAAATTATTACGTTTATCACTAAATTTGGTCATTCAATATTTATGGCTCAGGTACACAAATAGAATTTTCATGAATACATCGTATGTATATATATATATATATATATGTAAATACCTTTCTATATCTCGTATGCAAGTCCAAATTTCGTATCTTCTTGCTGTCGTTCAGTTGCAAACAAATTTCCGCCTAATTGATTATTTATGTTTATTGCATCAATATGGCATATGCAAACACCTATGAATGGCCTCTAGGTGAGTTGTGCATATTGGAAACTATCTGATTTAGTTTCATATGCGTACAGCAATCGAAATATTTGTATATTTGCTATTGCAGTTCCAGTTGCCATCTGTAGTTGATGTCATGTTTGGAAGTTGGGCAACGCCGCGCCGTTTAATATACCTCGCAGGGGATTTTAATTAAAAGCAAATATATTTGCTTTTAAGTTAGCAAAACCACACAAACATTTCATGGCCAGGTTTTACGTTAGTCAAAAACCACCTTCCCGGCCACAAAATGTTTGCTTAGTTTCGATGCGAGGGCGTATGGCAAAGGGGAGGGGGAGGGGGGCGTGGCTTCAAAATGTTTACCTGATGAAGCATTCGAGCTAACCGTCAATTTTCTAATATATTGTTTGTTCTTCATCTAGTTGTTGCTGTTGTAAACAAAATTTGTTTACATAATTTTCATGTACATTTTATAGTGGATAATATATATGGCAGACATGCCAACTACATCAGGCTTAACTAGTTTATAAAAGCGTTAAATTTTATTATAGACAGCAAGAGCTATGAGCATAAAACTTACGCTTCACTTGTTTTCATTTTAAGCATAATTAGTTATGGCTGCCTGTTAAAGTTAACAAGCAGTTAAATATGGGTTTGAGATGTAGTAAACATTTTGATGTTGGTGCCATATTGGTATGAGCTGTTCTGTATGCCAAAGACAAATGTTGATAATACAGTTTAACAACAACGAAATTTCATGAGAGTAAGCAGCAGAATATATTATAGATGACTTGGAATATAGTACTAGCAGATGCCTTCCAGGCAAAATGCTGTAATCAAAAAGGAAAAAAGAAATGTATTTAGAACAGATTTTTGTTTTGTTTTTTTTTAAGGCAGCATGTTCTATAAATATTGTAATTTATATTCAAAAGGCTTGTATTATTTTTAAAATTTGTATTTTACAATTTTACTTAAGAAATGAAAAAAGTAATGTTTTTTTTTTTTTTTTTTTTTTTTAGATATACATATATATATGAAAATTTATTAAATATCTGATATACCTTATGAAGTATAACTATTCTGAATCAGATTGAATTTTTTAAGTCTGAAAAATGCAAATTTTTTCGTAAATATTATTTGAATTATTATAATTATTATTATTTACTTATTTATTTTTTTGTTAAATCATCCATTTGTTAATATCGATAATAATCAATTAAATTCATTTATTTAAGTTTTTCAACATAATTTAGAGTCCCGAAAAGATGCAAGTTTTACATTTGCTGCAAAACTTCTGTGAATCCAATTTCAAATAACTTCAACCCATTCCTCATCCTCAAAATGAAATCATTCATTTCAAATTACAGACATTTTGACTGTGGTCAATGCACACAGTTGAAAAGTTGATTAAAGAAATTCTATCTAGAAGAAAACGCATTCAATAATGAAATTCCGATGGTAAAACCCAAAATGCAGCAAAATGTAAACGTAATCGTTGCATAAACCTGTGCATTTAACAGAATGAATGCTGTTGTGTGTGATTGTATGAGTGTATGTGTGTGTGTGCATGTTTTTCATGCTTTATAAAAGATGATGGGAATATCAGTTCTGCGCTGGGATGAGTATCATAGAATCAGGCTTTAAAGCTTCATAAAACTCTACTTTTGAAGAAAACTGTTTCTATAATTTACGTTTATTATTATATTATAAATTAACAAACACTTTATATAAAATAAAATCTTTTAAAATTATGTTTTTTAATTATTAATTTGGAAATTTAATTTTGAAGACGTTAGTTTTGATTTTATACTGACTAAAAAAAAAATAATTATAATTATTTATTTAATTATTTTATTTATTATTTATTGACCAATATATGTAGGAATTTAAACTTAAATAAATATTTTAATCTTTTAAATGAACAAAATTTAGAAAAAAAAAATATTTTTATTTATGTACCACAATAAATTTAACAAAATTATATAAATAAATATAATATACATTTATTTATTAAATATTTTTAATTCTGTAAGCTAAGTTAAAATTATCTTTTAAACCTTGAAAAAATAGATAAATTCTGATAATAAATTCAAATGCTCATAGCAATAAAATCATAAATAATATTCGCTATTCATTTTTCTCAAATTAGAGTCATTTATTCACCGACTGAATTACATATTACGTACAAGATTTATGATATTCAAATGTTCTTCAATCAAATTGCACATATTCAGGCTCTATTATGTATGCCACACATAAACATAATTCATCAGTTTATCGGCTATTATTCATATATTGAAGACATATTTATGCGAATGCCTAGTCCAGTGCATTACATTTTCGTAATAAATCGCATAAAACACAATTCGATTTCTGATGCTCCTAATTTTATGCCCAACACTGAGGGAGACGCCCATAGCCATAAAGTTGCAACAGCTGCCAAGTAGTAATCAGTAATCAGAGGCAGGAAAAAGAAAAGAAAAAAGAAAAGAACAAAATACAGCCTCTATAATACAATACTTATAAATACCTATATACATAATCACATTTTGGCAACGTCCAATGATTTTTCAGAGCATTAGATACTTTTTTTTTCTGTGTTGAAAATGTGGAATTTTAGGTATATTCATTTTGTTTAGAAAAATTTATATAAATAAAATCGATAGTGTTTTTTTTTTTTTTTTTTTTTTTTAATATATATTTTGAGAGCTAGAGAGCAAAAATTTAACTTATTGAATTCTTTCAAAGCTTAAATAAAAATGTATCTCTATCAATTGCGATACCCAAAAAAAAAAAAAATTTAAACAAATATAGAAATATGTATATGTAAAAGTATTCTTAAGAAATACTCAAACTTTTCACTTTTCTTTCTATAATCATTTTTTGTACAGCAGCTTATCAAGGGTATCTGCGAGTCGATCAGTTGGTGACTGTCCTGCTTTGCATTGTATTCATAATTAGATTTTTTGATTCCTTTGCTAAGGCTTGGCATTTGCTTAGTAGCCGACCGGAGTGCCACAGTGATGAACTACAGCAATATCTGTGCAGCTTCTTTTTTTTTATTTTATTTATTTTTTTTTGTCCCTTCTTAAAGGAGGACAGGGACATGAATTATGGATTTCCTGCCATTATCATGGCTAAAATGTTTTTCCTCTTGAGATTTGAGGGTAGTGGAAAAGTTTGTTGTGCGACGCTTTTGACAGAGCTTATTGTTGTCATCTTTATTTTTTTCGGTGTTTTTGGTAAGTTTTGCAAGTATTTATATAAATATACTTGATGAAAGTTAGTTTGAATTTGTAGGAAAATATTGTGAGAGATAGTGTATAAATATTTGTGAAGAAAGAGAAAGGAACGTATCCAGTTATAGCTTATATATATTCAATTTTAATATTTTAAAATAATTATATGTATATATATTTTATTTTTTTTAATGTTTATTATAATGTGCATAAATAAAATTTTCTCTTTTATTTAAAGCTACATAGTTAAAAAAAAAACATAAATATTCTCTTTAAAGTAAACATTACAAATTATTAAAAAAAAATATATATATATATCATTATTGAAAAATTTAGTTAAAACTTTTTGCAGAGTTTTAAATTTTTTTTAGATTTTTAGTTTCTTTATAATATAAAGCAAATGTTGCTCTTCATAAAACTTACCGTGACCTGGCAAAACTTTGAGCTACAAGACGCCTGACTAGTAATAGTTAAATATAGCTACAAAGTGAAATCCATAAATCAGAAAATATTTGTTACTTTCATTAAGTTATATAAGTTTTGTGTAAACTCTAGAGACTTAGCGTTACATAAATATTGCATACAAAATTTTGCATAGAATCATTTAATTTTTTACTTTGTATGCTGTATTTGATCAATCAATATATTAAGAAGTCATCAGGTTATTATTGTTCAGCACAAAATACATTTAGCTCTAACAAAGTTATGTAAGTTTGAAGTGAAGCACTATGAAATAAAATCTATTTGTGCATAGATAAAATGCTTTTCAACAGAGATTCAATTAGAATTTTGTCAATTAGGCAAGTCAAATATAATTAAAAGCATTTCTTAAAATACATATAAAACAAACAATCATAATATATATTTGGCTTATATATTAAGTTAGTAATTCCATTTTAAGCTTTGACTGTTCGAAAAAGCTTTTTTTTTTTTTATTGTTGTTGTGTTGTTGTTCCTTTGATAAAGACAGATAAAACTGATTTGCTTTCTGGTTATGGCCAAATGTCTCTGTTGCGGCTAATGGCGTTTTGGCCTTGTTCTGCAGTTGCGGCTAACTGATACACAGCAGCAACAACTAAAACTTGCCATTGATTTTAGCTTTAATTTGGTAGCCAAACAATGCGAGATACAAACTTGTATATTTATGTCTGTTCAGTCTGATCAGTTGCCAGTGCAAGCTCCCCTTTTCACTTTTCCGCTTTCCACTTTTCCCCTTTCTCCTTTCCACTTTCCCCTTTCCGCTTTCCACTTTTTCGCTTTTGCCATTATTTTGTTTCATTTGTGTTGCTTTTGATATTTGTTGTTTCTTTTTAGTTTCTTGTTTAACTTGTAGTTGTACAATGTTTTTTAGTTTTTTGCGTAATGCCAAACTTTTAGCCAGGCATCTGGCGTTCGCTGCATTGTTTTGCCAAATGTTCTTTTTTCATTTGCTGCCAGAAGGCAAAGAATACACACACACACAATATGAATATTAAGATATTTGTATATGTATCTATTTGAATAGATAGTCCGTTGCATAGTTACTCAGTTACTTATTTACTGTCAGCAGCAGCAGCAGCAGCAATTTTGTTGATTTGGCTAGCCTCAAGCTAAAGCAGTGCTTTAAAAGAACTTTATATGAACAATTTTGTTTGCATATTCTATTTATTTAATTTTTTTTCTTATTTTAGTTTTCACTTTATACAAAATTGAAATGAAAAACAGAGCTTATCAAACGTTACTAGAAATGAGTGTCGGGAGTTCGTTGAGCATTTGTTCAAGCTCAAGAAATTTAAGAACTTATTAAAATAAAAATATTTTACCATTTTAATTGGAACTTTTGGAAGACAGTTAATAATCCACATTGCCAAAAAATGTATAACATCAATGCAAATCTAGTTTATTGCTCACTCAATATAAATATTAAGAATTTACATATATATATACATTTTTTTCAATTAATTATTTATAATGAAAGATTAAAAATAATAATAATACAAACGGTTCTTACATCCTTCCGATATTATTAAAAATATTTTCCAATTATATATTTTGTGATTATATCATATTATTATTATTATAATTATTATTATTATTATTATTATTTTTTTATTATTATTATTATTATTATTATTATTATTATTATTATTATTATTATTATTATTATTATTATTATTATTATTATTATTATTATTATTATTATTATTATTATTATTATTATAATTATTATTATTATTATTATTTTTATTATTATTATTAGTATTATTATTATTATTGATATATTTTAAATATTATCATATATATACTTGAGTTTTCTTCATAAAAAGTATTATAGTAATAAAATAGTAACAAATAAAAACTCGATTAAAATGAACTGCATATTTCATATATTTTATGCAAATAGTAAAATATATTAAAAATAAAAATTAATCAGAAAATAAATAAATAATAATAAAGAAATAAAATAAAATACAAAATGAATAAAAAATAAATAAATAATAAAATAAATCATAATACAAAAAATAAAATAAAATAAATTTAAAAAATATATACAAAAAAATAAATTTTTCCGATTCAGCTTTTTTGCCTCCTTAAAACGATATTTTATCGCTTGTTTTTTTTTTTTTAGCCCCATGTAGCATATTTCACAAATTTCTTTGAGAACCCTTGAAACTCGTTTTTTCATTTGAATATCACGTATTTAGCTTTTGTGAACTCTTGGTTATTCAGAAGGATCACATGTGAATACGATTCGTATTAAATGGATGTTCAAGTGAAAATTATTCAGTCCTTCAAGTGGCAATCAATGAAAGCCTCAACGAGCTGTTGATTGACTGAATGTTGAGGCCAAAAGTGCCAGCGACAGGCGGTGCACAATGCGGCTAAGACAAAGCGCCAATGGAAAGCACTCAGCACTCAAGCACAATTCCCCTCCACTCTCTGCTCGTCGTCAATCGTCTGTCTGTGTCCCGGTCACGATGTTGAAGCCCAGACTCTTCTCAAGTCAATGAATGAAAATTTCCTGCGCAGCAGAGATTGATGACGCACTTGAAACGATGCCAGAGCATCAGCATCAGCTACAGCTTCAGCTTCAGCTTCAAGTCCAGCTGCAGCTGCTGCCTAGATTCGATTACTTTTACTCGCTCTCGTACTATCGTACTCGTTTATATATTCAGATAGTCTGACTAGTCAGATATATATGGCCGGTGTAAGTGCTTCGGTGCTTGCGAGTTGATTAACCATCAGCCAGCTGAATGGCCTTTTCCCCAGACTTTGTCCACAGTGCATCGCACTTAACCAGCATTTTGTTATTTTGACATCGAGCACATGGCCAGTGAGTGAGCCCAAGTTGGCTTGAATGTTATTACCGGAATGTGCACAAGTGCGGCCAAGTAAAAAATTTGCATACCAAGCAAAGTGCTTGACAAAAAATAAAAAAATAAAGTAAAAATAAAAAAATGAAGGGAATAAAAGCAACCAACGAAAATGTTCATCGTTAAAGGTGCTGCAAGTGGCAACGATGCCCATTCGACTGTTGGCCATAAAAATGCCTCAACGACGTGATATATACTCTCCTGATTATATACATATTTATATCTATATGCATGTGTATGTATGTGTGTGTGTGTGTGTGTGTCTGTATGTTTGGCTGCCTCTGTTGAGAGCTTTTTCCCCCAGCGTGGCATTTGTCTTGTACTTTCTTTTATATATATATATATATATTTTATTTTTACTCGAGCAATTTCTTTGAAATTAATTCTCTTGGTTTTGTAATTTTCATCCAGATTGACCTCGTGCTTAGGCAATTTTATTGTCATGCAGCAAAAGTGAAGCTGGAAGCTGCAATTTATTTAATTTAAGTAGAAATTGCAGTAGAATTTCTCTCTTCCACAGCAACTATTTCTCTAGGTCTTCAAGGACTGCTTTAGGAATTTGTTTTCTTTATTCTCTTTTAGTTTTATTTTCTCTCATTTACTCTGTCTACACTTCTCTGTAGTATCTCTGTATTTTTCTCTCTTGCTGACTGACTCTGACTCTTTTAATGTTTACTCTTCTCGATATTATCTATATCTCTCATTCGTCCCCGTAACGTCTTTTACTATTTTACTTTTACTACCTATTCCCCTGTGTCTTTCTCTATATTTCACTAACTCTGTCTTTCTCTCTTTTTTTATAATATCTCTATAATTCCCTCTCTCTCTCTCTCTCTCTCTTTATTGCTATATTTTTCGCTTTATTTATATTTCAATCTATCTCCATATATATTTTTTTCATATTTTTCCCAAGAAACATTTTTATCATTGACAATAGAAACTCTCGGAGATTAATTTGAATATATTTGTCTATCACAGTCAAAACACATAAATTATTTCTTTCGCAACTATTTATTATTTCAAATTACGCGAAAATCTAAAACTTTGACAATAGAAAGTGAAAAGCATTTTTCTCTTTTTGTTCCTCAAAGAACCATTTGTCAGCTTCGCATCTATGGCTGACTGCCATTTATTTGTACCACAACTTTTGCTCATGTTTCACTGACTATCAATCAGCACAATCTAAGACAACAAAAGTTTTTGCCCATCGCCTCGCTTCAGCGTCTCTTGAGCCCAACTTTTCTGTAAGCAATAAACATTCGTTCATGTTTAATGTGGGCTGACTGTGGAATTTCTTTTAAATTCAGGCCAAAGAACATGGGACGTAGCTGTCGAAGCAGCTGTCATATTTACATATCTGTGGTGTCTCTCACATTATTTGGCATTTGATACTGACAATGCTCTCCCTCTCTTGTATATATTAAATTAATGGAATGTCGATGTGGAAGTTGAAGCCGTTTATGTGACTTTACTTTGTCGTTTATTGAATCTATGACATCTCACACTCGGCTCGACAGTTGTTGCCAAAAGCTGTGGCGTCCCAAAAGACCTTGAGAGACCTCGACATGAATCGAATTTTCAAATCGAATTTAAATATGAATTTCAGAGCACGAGTATTGAAAATGGCATATTGTATACCAAGTTTAATGTGTAAGAGATTAGGTAAACAAATTTTTACTTTTTTTTTACATTTATATTATTTAAGTTTCACATCTATTATAATTTATTTTGCATTTATTTTGAATATTTTCTATGTATTTTATTTTATTATTAATCCAATTTTTTAAATCCTATTTTTATTCAGTTAACAAATATTATTATCTACTTTTTACTTTTATTTATAATAGTCTATTTGTATACATATATATTTATTTTAAAAAAATCTGCTGCCCTTAAATATTTTCTTTAACGTTTTATTATAAATTTATATTAATCAAATAATATTTTATAATATACATTTCTTGGGACATATTTTATTATATATATAATTTTACAATTTAAATTTATATTATAATTTGTATTTATTATTTATTAATATTTTTATCAATTTAATTAATTTATTAATATTTGTATTGTTTTATTAATATTTATATAATTTTTATAATTTAAATATATCATTGTTATTTTATTATTTAGTATTTATGTAATTTTTATAATAATTTTCTAGTTTTAGTAAAACAAAATATTTTGTATTTTCATATTTTATATGTACCAAAATTATTATTTTTAATATTATATAAATATTAAAAACATTCTTTGTAAATTTGTAATAAAAAACCTAATATAATTTTATTTTATGTACTTTTTAATTGATTTAAAAAAAAGAAGAAAAAGAAAATATAGGTTTTAAAAAGAAAAAATTTTGAACAAAAATATATAAAATTAAAATTACACAAATTTGATTCTCATAATATATACATAAAAGGAAAATCATCTATTAATTATGCTCTAACTAAATACCCTTTACAGGCAAATATCTGTATATTCATTATTTATATATGTATCTCCTAGAGTAAAAATTTGTTTCTTTAGTTTTTAATTTATTCCCAAAGCTCCAAAAAGTATGCTACAAATATTAATATAATATTTGAAATAATTTGACTACGATAAAATATATATATTATGATGCTATTCCAATCAAATGATAAGGTGTTATGTATAATACGAATGCTAACACTTTTCATTTGAATTATAATTTTAAATTATTATAAGTTTGTTTAGGGTTATAGAAGTACTAACAGAATAACTTGAGAACCATATAATTATGCACTGCATTACGCTGTTACAGAGTGTTAAAAATGTTGAATACAACATTTTTAGTAGCTAATTATTTAGTTTATTATAACACATTTACTCTTACTATATTTGCCAAAGCCCAAATTAATTCCAAATTAATTTTTTTCTGCTTAAAATGCAAACCTGTATCACATAAAGTTGCGTTGACATAGTAAAATTTTATGCTGAGCTTAACAATTTAAGCACATAAATGATAATGTCCATTGCAAGAGTATAGTAAGAGCTCTTGACCCACATATTTTATGCATTGCACTCATATCTCTAAGCACACACACGAACACACACATATCACTTTAGGCTAAAACCCAATTTGGGTTTGCGCATTACTTAACAAAAAATGGAGAGAAAAAAACCTCAACTAATGCAGCATTTCACATTTATTCCCTCTTTTTTTTTTTTTTTTTGCAGTCAAAGGATATGCAAAGCAAACCAAAAGGACGT
The DNA here is from genome assembly GCA_035047405.1 of Drosophila stalkeri. Lineage (NCBI taxonomy): Eukaryota > Metazoa > Arthropoda > Insecta > Diptera > Drosophilidae > Drosophila > Drosophila stalkeri. The sequence continues at coordinate 22,763,336 of JAWNPR010000039.1, forward strand.
GAAGCAGCTGCAGCCAGCGGGCTTTAGGGGATTTAACTCTAATTAAAAAGCATTTCGCGTTTGTGTTTTTGAATTGAAAATAATAATAAAAAAAATGCATATATAAATAATAAATTTTAATAACAAATTAACATTAATTCAACAATGTGTTTATTTGTTTCATATGTGCGTATTAAATGATTAAGGGATTTGTGAATTCAACTCCTTAAATAGTGTTTGGTCAAGTGTTCATAATTTTGGGTATGCGGCTGCTGTTACCACAACTGTTGCACGCAACATGGATGGCGAAAATCGGATTATATTAAATGTGGGCGGCATTAGGTAAGTGTATTATAACTATATTTTCATATTTTAAGCAAATAATTTAAAGAATAAAATATAATGTGCTGCGTATAATCAAAATAGGTTTCAATCAAAAAAATAAATAAAAAAAAAAAAAATTGTCAGCAAGCATTTTCAACTAAAATTTTCAGCCATCATCTATCAATCTATATAAGCTATATTTAATTTACCTTAAAATAGAGAGAGAGAGAGAGACAGCGTGAGAAAGAGAGAGAGAGAGAGAGATATACATACATTACAATGAAACAAATTTTTCAGATAATTTTCGCAATGCGGTTGCGTAAAGCATATTAATTTTTATTGCCACCAATATACATGTCACATGGTCCATGTTTTCTTTTTTTTTCTGCTAACCGCATTGTAAAATTAACTACATTGATTTTGCGTATATCTGTTTTTTTTTTTTTTTTTTTTTTTTGTGTTCAGTTGAGAAAACAACAAACCACAAATTGTTACAAAAAATTAAGTGGGATGTGTAAATCAGATTGCGGAATTATTAGAGTAGAAATATATATTTTTTTAAATATGTAGAAAATATTGCTAATCTAATTTAATTCTTATTCTAATTAATCTATTTTAAAGAAATAAATATTTTTGAAAAATATTTATTGAATTTTTATCATTTATATTTATCATATTTAACAAAAATTTAAAAAAATATATAACAATATTTTAAATATACGTTTCTTAATAGAAAAAAGAAATCAACGAATTAAGGCATAGCTTTACATAAAATATTTCAATTTTACAATATTATATAAACAGTAATAGTTATTTATGAATAAAGTTATGTGTCTGTGAGTTACAAAATTAAAAAAATAAATTTAAAAAATATATATATTCAATATTCCAAATATACGTTTCCTGATAAATCAAAAATTATATTTCTGAAAATATTTGTGATTACAAGATATATATATATATTTATATATTCCTATTTATTTAATAATTTTTTTTTTTTATACCCTGAACCCATTGAAAATGGGAATTCAGGGTATAATGTTTTTGTGAAAATGTATGTAACAGGCAGAAGGAGACGTCGCAGACCCCATAAAGTATATATATTCTTGATCAGCACAAAAAAATAAGTTGATATAGCCCTGTCCGTCTGTCCGTCCGTCCGTCCGTCCGTCCGTCCGTATGAACGTCGAGATTTCGGAAACTACAAAAGCTAGAGAGCTGAAATTTTTCATGAACACTCGTATCTTAGTTACGCAGTACAAGTTTATTTTGTTTTTTCGATAACTCATCCCATTCCTTAATTATCGATAAAAATAATCGAAAATTCGTTTACGTTTTTTAGGTTTTTCGAGCATAATTTCTACACCGTTTTAGCTAGAGACTTCAAATTTGTATATTTAGATAGATATTATGGATACGCAAATTATGTAATTTTCAGATTTTGGATGCCACGCCCCCTTCGCCCCCAATTTGAAAAAAACGTATTTCAACTACTAGAGACTTGAGATTTGGCAAACGGACAAATTTGAATGCTATTAATATATTGTGAAAGTTTCATAAAGATAGTTCACCTAGAAATGGAGTTATAAGCGTTCAAAGTACAGCCCATCCCACCCCCAACCGTCGGCAGCAACTGCGCGGTTAGCAGAGGGAAGAAGAAGAATATCTTTTTTTCGGCAGGGTTCAGGGTATCTCGTAGTCGAGCCGTCTCGACTAGAGCCTTCTTACTTGTTTACTTTTAATGTTATGCTTGCATAAAATAGGTTTTTTTTTATTTAATATTTATTACATTTCTACATATAGTTTCATATAAAAGTTTACGATAAAGATATCAATAAGTTAACTAAACTGAAATTCAGTTTGTAGCTCTAAATAAAAATATTATTACATAAGTATATATAAAATACATATATACCCAGATTAAGATAAGTCACTTGAATAAGATAAACAATATACTCGATTTTCCACAAACACAAGCAGAGCATAAAATTTTATCTTCTAAAGTTTTGCACGAGCCTGAAGACTACTTCAGCTATGCTCAGGCTAAAAATGTTTTAGCTTAGGCTTCATATCAAAATGGCTCAGCTCAGTTCTCATATATAATATATATGAATATAGACATATACATATATGTAGTTTCTTTTTTTTTATTGCAATATTGATTTACACATGAAAATCGCTTCACGTTGCGTTTCTTTTTCCGGCCCAAGTGGAACACGCTGGGAAGAGTACTAAGTACTCTGTGTGTGTGTGTGTGTGTGTGTGTGTGAGTAGAGGGGGTAAGTGCTGCAATATGTATATGTCACACTACTCGAATGTTTGTTCAAGCATTGTGCACAACTTTGCGACTGCATAGGGAGAGAATCTATTTGTGTGAGTGTAAGTGTATGAGTGTGTGTGTGTGTGTGTGTGTGTGTGTGTATACGTGTCTGGGACTTCTGGCTGTTACACCGTGACATAAGGGTGGGAGGTGAGCCGCATGCTTTTTGTAGCATACTTATGCGGGTCAGAGCTGCCCGACTCTTTTGCCTGAGCTACATGGCATCATGCTGTCACATCACAGATGTTTTTAGCACAAATACAAACACACACACACACACACACACACACACACAGGCTCATACACACATGTACAGAGCAACTCAGTTACATGGCCGAGCTAGTTCTTTTGTGTGTATATGTTTCGCTAAATATTGTTTGCTATTTGTTAAACTTTCACATTGAATAAAAGTTTTCGCTTTAAACTAAACGCAAGGGCAGTCACAACTGATGTAATTGCTTGTATGTGTATATGTACATATGTGTGTATTCATCATGCTCTTATAAAAATGGTATATTTATTTTGTTTTGAATTTTTGACTTACTTTAGCTCTGTTGGTGGCACTCAGAAATCTGATATCATTACTTTAGCAACTTCTGAAACATAGCTGCACACGTTTGTTCATGTTTGTTTGTTTGAGCAGATTGCCCAATTGCTATCCCGTAGGGTCAATCATGAACTTGCATTAGCAACGGCAAGGCTTAAGGTTGGCTGTCCCCAGTTGATTGGCATCCACTTGCGTTGTAAGCTATACACATAAAATAAAAAATGTAGGGTTAAGCTAAAATTATAAAATACAAAAATAATAAAAGCTAAACCAATTAAAAAAAAAAATGTATTAATAATTTTATTAAATTAAAAAAATATATAGTTAATAAAAAAGACAAAATAGTTAATTCAATAAAAATTTTGTTAGATATTTAAATAATATAAATAATAATTAAATATATGCAAACATTTATTATTATTAAAATATATTAAAAAATACAACAATTTATTAAGAAAAAATAATAAATTATTTTTAAAAAATATTTTATAAATATATTAAAACACTTATGTATATTTTGGCAAAGCAAAAATATTTTTAAATATTGTTATAAATTATTAGTTACACATTAATCAGTATAATAAATAAATAAATAAAATTAAGATTAAATTTAAAATAAAATATAACAGATGAAGGTGACAGCTTTGTCATTTAAAGTATCCGAAAAATTAGATAATAAATTATATTAATTTTAATTTAGTTTTTTATATCATTTAAGAATTTAATATATTCATATATTAGTTTTCCTTTATGCTATGCACTCTGAACTCAGTTGTCCTTGACTTAAACTCTTTTATTTACATGTATTTACATTCATATATATTTATATTTATTACTCTTCCCCTTACTTGTATTAATATTTAGTATAATTTGTTTTTTTTTTTTTTCTTTTTTACAGTTTCATTATAATCATTAACCAAGACCTTGTTTCAGATCAGAGCACTTAATCGCTTAGCTATGGGCAGTAAAAGCGTATTTAATCATGCCGTTTTTTTTTTTTTTATATTTATTTTTTATTTTGTGGTTTGTTTGCAAACTTTCACTTAATCATTATACGAAAATAATTCATTTCCTTCTTTTCCACTCTCAGTATATTTTTTTCCTCTTTTTTTTTGTCATACAAAAATAATTTTGGTTTTTGTCATTCGGAATGTGGCTGTCAGTAAGTCTCGCTGTTGGGATGCGTGATTCTTATCATTGTGATTACGTGCTGCTGCTCTCTTTGTCATAAAAAGAAAGAAGCGCACAGTCAATGGGCGTTTGCTTTGTGGGCGTGCACTGGACAGGGGAGTGGGCGGGGCAGAGGTGGTTGGGTGTTGGTAGAAGGTTGAAATGGCATACATGATGGGCGCTCCATTGCTTCGCTCATCAACGCAGACAATTGCGCTCTGATTGTATCTGTGATACAGCAGACACACACACACACACACACATACACACATACACACATACATACACATACTTACTCACACATGCAGGCAATAAAGTTTCTGCTGTGGTTGCTTTCAACACAAATACATTATACTTAGTGCCGTTAGTTGTTGCTGTGTTGTTGTTGTTGCCTGTGCTGTGCCATTCGTTGTCGCCTTTGCTATTTTCATCGTTGTTGTTGTTGCTCTTATTTTTTCTTTTTGGTTTCGCTTCGCTTTTGCTTTTCTAGCTTTGGCTTTGGCTCTGGCTCTGGCTGCTGCTGCCAGTCTTGGCTTTGCCTTTGAATCTTTGATATTGTGTGCGAATTAAACGAAATGGCTAATGAAAAGTTTAACAGTCAATAAATAAAAGAGGGAGCATTCACGAATAGCACAAAGTGGGCGACCACAGACTGTTATCTATAGCCTTCAAATAATATATATATATATATATATATATATATATATATATATATATATATATAACATACATATATATAAATTTTTCTATATATAAATATATACATGATTGTGTGTTTATTTTTGTCTCTTCTAACTTTTGACTTTCCACACAAATTCAATTCGTATTCAATTTTAAGCCTAGTTTTGCAATTAAATTCAATTTGTGTGCAATTCAACTAAATTCTTTTCACACTTTTATTTCTCATTCATCAAATTCATTTGCATATTTTAAATTCTTGTTCGATTTAATATTTATTTATTTCATATTTTATTTATTCAATGTTTAATTTTATTGTGCAATCAATGAAAATATAATTGCTTTTCATTGCAATTTGTTGCTCAACATGAATATTTCTTAAATATTTTTCTTCTTTTTTTTTTTTGCCGTTAATGTAAATATAAATTTTGCATTGGTTATTGATTGAGCTCAGTTTTAATTAATATTATTGTAATTTGTACAGGTAATAAATATTTTTGAATAATTTTAAATTTTTGCTGCTATTGACATAACTTTTAACATATTTAAGATAAATTGCAGATGTATTTCTATATATTTCTGTTACATTAATCAAAATCTATCAAAACTAAATTTTTGTTAGCTTCAACTATTTAATTAGATTTGAAAATTAAAAACAAAATATTTTTAACTGAATAAAAAATATATTTTTTATATGCTTATTTATTAATGATAGCTTTAGTAATAATATTTATAATTAAATTTTTTTTTATTATTAAAAATATATTTTTCTATATTTTTTGTATATTTTAGATAAATGCTCAAATGTTTTTTTTTATAATTAAATTATTTTCAAACTTTGTTTATATTTTATTTATTTAAATTTAATTCGTGGCTTAACTAATATATTTTTAAATATAATTTTATGTAATGTGTATATATTTTGTATATATATATTTAAGAAAAATGCTTCATTTTTTATTTCATTTATTTATTTTTTTAATTAAATTAAGTTTTAAATTTATTTCATGGCCTCACCAACCGAGTCACATAATACACTTACTCCAATTACCCTATCAAGTTTTGTCCTCTTAACAAAACGGCGAGAAAAATTGCTGACAAGGATCTTGCGGTAAAAAAACCGCTGTAGCAATAGAAAGAAAAAGAAATGAAAAAAAATTCAAATATGAAGAAGACATAGAAAATTCGTGGCATTTTAAGCGCTGAAGCAGTCGCTTAGAGCCAAGTGTCAGGAACAATGGCTCCAAAGACAATGCCCAAAAACCAACAAGCAACAACCAACAACCAACAATAGCAACAATTGCAACAACAAAGATGTTCTCTATTAGGAGGAGCCACGTTACAGGACCACGTCGGTAACAGGAACAGGCACAACGCGCTGACTAAACCGCAGGCAACAAGGAGCACAATTTAAAAACAACAGCTGCGCATTTCATTCTACAAAAGTGTAACAATAGAAAGGAACTCAACATAATGATGAGAATGTTGATAAAATTGCTGAATACCCTGCATTGATTAACTAATTTATTCTTTCTAGTGAAAAATTTCAAGTAAAAACAAAAAAACTATTTAAATTATGGTAAAAAAAATATATAAATATAAATAAATAAATATTAAAAATATTAATAATAAATAAATAAATATTTTTTTTTTGTATATTACAAATATTAAAAATAATGATTTCAAAGAAACTCAATTTAAAACAACAAATTTGTAATTGTTTTTAAAATAGTCATAATACAAATTTTGTATAATTTTTAGATGATTTTTTTTTCAACAAAACAATGATATTTAATAAAAAAATATTATTCCTTGCTATTTATACATATATAAAAATGAAATTAAATCAAAAAATTTTGAGTAGATACAAAAAATATTTATTAATTATTTATTTAATAATATTTAAAATATAAGTCAAGCCAACGCAATTGAAATACCTTATAATACAATAATTCAAGTACGCCCCTTGTATAAACCACCTTAGTTACAGGGTATATCAAAATGAAACAAAAGCAAAGTGTAGGCGCGAATATGAGTAATAAATAACTTGGCTGCTACTTGAATTGTTTTTTATTCTCTTCTAGGGCTTTGCTTTATTGTGGTTTCCTTTTTAGCTTACTAACTGTTTACAATGGGCTACTCGGCCCATGCCCCTCCTCTGGTTGCCATCCCGTGTGGCTGTCAATGTGTTTGGCTCCACGCTTCATTAACTTCTTGTTATTTAATACACTTTCCTTTCGAATTTCCGTTGCGTATTTTCCGGCCTGTTGTCAGTCTATCAGAGGTTCCTTAAATGCCAAAAGTCCTGCGGGTAGTAGACATAGATGAGTTTAGGGTCTATGATAAAATATTTGTGGTGGAAATTGAAAAAAATAAAAAGTAAGTTGGCCAGCAAATGGTTACGAGAAAAAAGGGTCTCACAACAATAATAAAGTCCTTTAATATCCTTTAGTATGAGCAACTCTTTAGATGTCCGAATATTCAGTTGACATATTTTGGGGCCTGTGTTAAAATTTTAATGGAACTTTAGTGAATATTTATCTATATGTTTTTTTTTAAGAATAAACTAAAATATAAAATTTGATCAAATTTTAATTCAATACAACAATAATCTTGTATATTTCAATAAATAAACATAAATATATACGAAAATATGAAAAATAAAGAAAATTTGATACAAACATATTAAAAATGAAAAAAATTTAAATATGTATGTATGTATTTATATACAAATGATTAATTAATTAATAAATATATATTCGTTTAAATAAAAGAAATGAAAAAATGAATTAGAAATTGAAGTTAAAGAATTTACCAAAAATGGTAAAATAAATTATTTAAACAAAAATTAAAAAAAAATTCATTACAAAAAAAAAACAAATTTTAATATTAAAGAAAATATTATTATTTTGTATTTAATCATAATTTATAAGTTATTTATTATTGATTTATTTTTTATGTAATATTTATTTTCTTTAAAATTTCAATTTAGAAAATTAGCTCAGGCATTACTTTTTTAAATAATTTCATAAAAATATATAAAATGTATAAATTTTACCCAAAGCTTTTTAAATTTTCATACATGAAAAAGGTTGAGAGTGTAAAATATTAAAGCACATAAACACATATTTTTAGATTTAAAAAATAAACAAAAAAGCGTGGAATTGTTGCTTTCCATTTTTTTTTTCTTTCTTTTGATGCAGTCTGAAAAAAAAATCTGTATGTATTTATATAAATACATACATGAACACATACGTGCGACAGCTTCCGTTATACAATACTTTGGGTTAACAGGCGTATTGTTGGTAACGTTTTTTTTTCCACTCGCTTTTTTTTTTTTTTTTTTAGATTGCTAGCGGGCGTGGCTGTTGTGTTGGCCATGTTTCCCATTTTTTTGTTGTTGTTGTTTCCTTTTATTTATTTTCGTTGCTGTTGCACGCACAAAGGCAAATAACAAAGGATACACAGCCACAAAATCATGTTGTAAGCCTTGTCAGCTGGCGCACTCACATGTCTCCATGTCTCCAACGGCCTTGTGCCAAGTAGAGAAGAACAGAGCAACATTCCCCAAGTTGTGTGCCTCAATGCCATATGGCCACACCCACGACTCTTTCAGGCCAACCCCCTTCGGTGTGTTCGTTGTGCGTGTGTTATTTTAACAGCAATTTTAATGAAGCGCAAAACCGTTGAAATACAATTTGTAAAGCAAAGCAAAAAAAAAAAAAAAAAAAAAAAAAAACAACATGCAAGCGCACAAAAAAAAAAAGAAGAAGAAAAGCAAGCAAAATTCCCGAAGAAATTTTCGCAGAATCTTTCGAGGCTGGCGGCGCTGAGGGCAGCTTTTTTTTTTTTTTTTAACCATGCCAGCAGCCAAATAAAATGGCTTATAAAATGTACTTTTTGGCCCGTTTGTTGTTATATTTGATGATTTTTTGTTGCTGTTCGCGCAGTTAATTAAAAAGGGTTCCCGCATGGGAAACTTCTCTTTGTACATACATAGACCTGTGTATGTATGTATTTTCTTTTTGCATTTCAATGGGCCTTTATGTGGGAAATCACAGCGCGACTAACAACTGCTACGAAAAGCTACATAAAGTGTCAGAAGGCGACAGCCATAATTGTCAAGCACTGATTATGTTGTATATATTTGTGGTAATGTGACTTTAGATTAAGATATATAAGGTGTTGATTTTGATTTCAACTGAAAAAAGGACTTTTGATAATAATAATAAATAACACAATATTTAAATATGTTGTTAATATAATGTGAATATAATGTTATGGTTGTTTGTAGAATTTCTATTTCTTTAATTTATTACAGAGACCGTGACGATTATAATTTGTTAGAATAATTTGATTTAATTTTGTAATTATACACTTTATTAATTATATTATATATTTATTATATTATAATATATTTATATGTTCATAAATAGAAAAAAGATAACAGAGTCAAACGATTTCGGATTTTTTTTATTACTTTTCAAATATTTAATTTTACTTTTTATTTTAATTTAAAGACCTATTTTTTATTTATTTTTTAATATACTACATATTGTTATAAAATTTAATTAAACTAATTTTTTAAATAGAAATGATAAACTGATTTCAAATTTAAATATTTTTTATCTAAATCGAAAAAGTCAACATGAAAATAATTTCTTTGTAAGAAGCTTTGCTCTTCATTAATAGAGATTCACAGAATTTTACGATTTATTTGGCAACTACAAAGCTTCACTTGAAATTTAAATACAAACTCCAAGCAGACTATGAATAAAATCAGTCAGAAATTAGTTCTGCATTTGTAAAGTAATAAAAGCAGCTTTCTCTGAACTTTAGTTAAACATTAATAATATGCTTCCAGTACTTATCTAAAAAGCTTTGAATAATCTCATAACGTATACGTACAAGCATATTGTGCGCTTGTTGTTGTTTTTTTTTTTTATTTTTTTTTTTATTTTTGTGGAAATCAAACAGAATAGCTAAATTAAAAAAGAAGGAAAAAAGGAAAAATAAAGTATGTGAAGAGGAATGGAGCAGCTGCCATACAAGACTAGGTCCCATCATCATATTTCATTCGTTGTGCAGTCAAGTTTATTACCTGTTGGCAGCCTGTATACAGCGTTGTGTATGTATTCTGATACCCTGTATGCATGGCGAGCACATTAAGGGATGACGTGAGAGTAAAAGTATTTTTGTGTTTTGGAGCTGCAAAAAAAAAAAATAATATGAAATGTTGCCTTAAAAAGATATTTCTACTATGAAATGAATATAACTTTAAAGTTGTTTCTAAATGTTGATTAGTAAAATGTAATAAAAATGTAATCGTGTATATTATTAAAATATAAATAAAGATTTTGTCGTATTTTTATTTTGAAACTGTCGCACCTTTAAAATTTGTAAAATGTAAAATTTGCTTTTTCAAAGTCTCTCACCTTTAAAAATTAAACAAATATATATGTATAATAATTTCTTATTTTGGTTTTTTAAATTAGAGAGAGTTTAAAAAAACAAAAAAAAAATTTTTTCTAATAAGCATTTATTATATATATAAAATTAAAAAAAAAAATTATTATAAATTCAGATTAAAATTCTTTATGAGAAGTTTAAAATTCAAATTATATATTAACATTAAAAAATCTTGTTGAGTTTTTTATTTGTTTTTTTTTTTTTCAATTTTCAAACTCCAAAATTCCATGATATAAAATATGTTTTATAAACATAAAATAAAATTTAAATTTAAATAAATTGGTTATTAATTATGGGTTATTGCTCTATACAAATTTTAGAAATATGAAATATAAAAATTAATTTATAAAACTAGTTAGTTTTTGTATTAATTAAAATTAAAATTCAAAGATGAAAACTATGTTTTATTTTTAAAATTTTTATATTCTATATACATTCTTTAAAAAGGTTTATTTATATTTACTAACATACAGGATATCTTTCAGTCGCATACTCTTTAACATTTGAGCTTTTTCGCTCTCTTGTTCATATTGCTTAGTGTCTGAATTCAAAAAGATGGTTAATACTACGTGTGCCTTGAGTGCTTCTCATATATAGTCATGTTGCTGCTGTTGCTACAGTTGCTGCTTTTGTTTCTGTTGTTGCACATTGCACATTGCCTGGTTGCTGCTGCAGCAGCTGCTGTTGTTGCTGCTGCTGCTGCTGCTGCTATTGCATGCCGCCGCATTTGTTTGTCTTGTGTTTGCTTTTGTGTTGTTTGCTGTTTGCCAGTGTCTGGTGCTGCGCGGCTGCCTATGTAAATATTTGCTACAGTTAATAGCCAAGAGCCAAGCCCAACAGCATCAGGGCTCGGCTGCGTGTCTAGCCTGTCGGCCCTGCAGCGCCGCCCCCAAGCAATTGCTGGCGCACTCATCACCACCACACCCACCAAACGTCACTATCATAGCACATACATACATACATATCTGCTATGTGCAACGCATCTACACTCTATACCAATGCGTCCTTCACTTTCGCTTTGTTCACATTTCCGCATCCGCATCCGTCAAATGGCGCGTGCATTTGCGACATGTGTAAACATCTACAAAGCCTGCAAAAACAAAGTGCGGGAGTTCGAAAAAAAGAAGAAAAAAAAAACTGAAATAAGAAAAACTCAAAGACTGCATCGCTGCATTTTGCGTTTACATTTCCCAATGGCATCAAAATTCATCAGCTTCGCATCGCCATATACTTTTCCAGCTAGCACTTACTTAGTGCCACCTCGTTGTGTCACATTTGTATACCCTAAAGTGAAGCGATGCAGAGAGTATATTAATTTTTGACTTCTTATTGAATACATACATATATATATCAATTGCCTATCTGATTATAGCTAGACAAATGGCAATAAGTATTTATAATATATTATAATCTTATTCATATTATTATTTTCTTTAAACATCTTCTATATATTACAGAATTTCCTATATGCAATATATAATTTTTGTTCTCTTCTCATATTTATATACTATATATTATATATTAAATTATACTATAAATATTAAAAATTTGTAAAACTATAAAAAAGTAATGTTCCCATCCTTAAAAAATGTAGAAAATATATTCGAGTGTTTATAAAATAATTAGATATATATTATTATATTTATATTACTGATAATCAAATATAAAAATATTATTATATTAAAATATAAATATAAAAATTCAAAAACTATATTTGAATAAAATATTGTAATAAATAATAGTACAAAAAAAATTTTTTTAAGACTTAAATATTTGTCAACAATTAACTAAAAAAATTATCATGAAAATTACTTAAAATTTAATATATTGCAATTGTTGACTTTATTTATCATTTGCTGTCAAAATGAAAGCTTTTTCTAAATTAACTTATAAAATTTCAAATATTCAAATATTTTTCCTTAAGCATTATAAATATATTTTTTATATTATTAAACATCTTATTTTTCCTTATTTTAATTTTTTTTTCCGATTTTTCCTTCAATAGTCTAGAGTATTTAGTAGTCGTTTTTTTTCAGTTGTACCAAAAAAGCCGAGTGCATTCCTTGCGAAATTGTAGCATAAATCGATAATGCTTAAATTGACAAAAAGATGTAAAAGCTAAAAAAAAAATAGAACAAAAATAATATACTTATAATATGATGACAGAATTTTTAGTAAAATGTCTTTTTTCTGTATCCATAAAACATGAAGAAAATGAAATAATATAGACTTTTCTTAAAGTATATGCCTTTATAATATAGAGTTTTCCTAAAATATATGCCTTTATAATAAGTCTACATTATCTTTATATTTTCTTTATATATATAAGGAAGTTTTTGTACATATTCTCCTGCTAAGAGTTAACAATTGATTAATGAGCCAAGCTCCCTCCGTTATTAGCTGTGTTTTTCGAAAGTTCTTTGAAATTAATTACCTAGAAAATTAATAATGTAAATTAGCTTTAGATTTAACAAAATTTGTGTTAAGCGAAAGCAAACAACTATGCTTATGCTCCCTATATGTATATGTATGTGTAGACAATTTTTAGAGTTGTTCCTCCCTGACCCAATATTATTTGAGTTCTAATTATGCTCGAACTACGAAGCTCAAGCCGAAGCGTTGAGTGAATAAATAAGCAATGAGCGTATGAGGAGAGAAAAGGGCGCAAATCTCTTGATAGAATTTCGCGATTGTCTCTCTTAAGTAAAACTAAAGTCTAAAAGTTTTGTTCCGAGTAAATGCTCTTATTCGAAGCTCTTATTATATTTATTTTTAGCTTATATTATATTTATTTTATATATTATATTTTTGTTTGCATGTGTAATTTATAATTTATTTCTAGATTATTAAATAATTTATATTTAAACATAATTTATTTAATTTGTAATATCTCTTCAGACTTTTAATAAATATTTATATAATTTATATTTAGATATAATTTATTTAAATTTTAATATCTCTTCAGATTTAAAAAAAATTTTTTTTTGTTCCACCAATATATTGATGTTTTCGATGTTTACACACAATTGAATGTGGCCAAATTTATGCTCTATGCGTCGCATAAATTTTTGATTCCATCGATCAAAATGAGGTTAGAAAATTGCGCATTAGATGTATACTATTTGGCTGTGGTTTGAGCCGAGTGGCAGAGGCTGCTGTGGCTTGTTAGCCAAGTAGAAGTGGCACTGAGTGTATCGAACGCCTAATGCTGAGTCGCATTGATAGACACTTCAAATATATTGGGTTAAGTGCGATGCACTTATTTTGTAAATATATGTCTATGTAAGAGTGTGTGTGTGTGTGTGTGCATGTGTGTATGTGTCTAAAATGCCCACTAATGCGCACTTGAACCACATTTTTGTGCGCATTTTTAGGTCAACCAAAACACGCAAAAGCCCAAACAACAAATAAATATGAATAAATTGCAAATAAATCGCATTTCTGTTGACAAAAATGGAATTTTTAAATAATTTGTAATCCATTATTAAATTAAATATTCCAATTTTTCTGTTATTGCTTACAAATAAATAAAAATATACGAAATCAACCAGAATATGTACGTTATTTCAAATATTTTATTCCATTGTTAATGAAAAAAAAATAAGTATTTTATTACATTAAATAATGAAGATTAAAAAATTATTTTGAGAAGCTTTAATATTAAAAAAATAGAAATGTTAATAAAATTCACAAAAGTGTCTAAAAATAACTTGAGACATTGTAATAAAAAAAAAAAATAAATAAAATTTTAATTTAAAACTTCTCAGCAAAAAAGATTTTCGATAAAGATAATTTAGCAGCTGATTAGCTTCTTAGCAATTTTTAGCTGTTTAAATAGGTTTTACCATTTGATTCGAAACTATATCATTGAGAATAATATAATATTCCTAATATATCTATAATCATAATATATATATAATCATAAATTTAAAAATGTATTAAAAAAATCCTGCTTTAACAAATTTTTTAATTTAAGAAATTTTAAGACTTGGACAGCTCACGAAGCGATTTCATCAAGCCGAGTCATTCACTTATTCCTTAAATCCCCTGAGAGTTTTTAGACTATGACAGCAAAGCCCAAGCGAAGAATTGTATGAGGCTATTCTATTAATAGCAGCATAGATAAAGCTTTAAAAAAAATCCATACTGAATGCAATAACATTTTTTAGAATATTTTTTTAATACTCTTATTGTTGTCTGATTGTCCACCTTCTTTATTGTCAAAACGTCATATTTTCTTTTCAAGAAATTCAAAGCTTTTTTTTTTAGCACCACAATTACAATTTAAGCCTAATACATTTTCAATTTAATTTTCAATTGAAATATATATGAATGAATTTTTTATTATTAAAAAAAAAAACCTTTCAGAAAAATAAAATTTGAGCAAAGCATTACGCATAAATGTATATGCATATAAAAAGAAAGGTTGAAGAAGTAAAGGCATTAGTAAGAAAATGTTGATGCGACTTAAGATGTCAGAGTTGTGGATGATGGCGCAAATGTCTTGATCTGCCTTACTTACACAGCTAATCCCCGTGGGTGGCGTTTCCTGCTGGGCTGATGTCTAAGCCTTTGTTAAGACAAGCTATTCCATTCGGCTATCGCTTCGTGCTCTTTGTGTTTGCATTCTTCTTTATCTGCAGCGCAGCGCGACGCGTCCCTAGCTATTTGATGGCTAATGATCAAAGTCAGGGTATTTCGCCCCTATTTTCTTTTTTTACTTTTATTTCATGGCTTTTTCATAGACTTAATGCGAGTATATTGGTTTTAGGGGAAGACTCAACTCGGTTTATTAGAAATTTATTAAAAGCATATTTGTTTTGAATATGATTTGTAAATATAAAATGATTTCTTTTATGAATTTAAAATTTTTCAGATCTTCAAATTAATAAAAATAATTTATTCTTAGAAAATTGTAAATATGAAATAAATAAAACCATGAAATATTAAAAAAAAAAAAACAAATTAATAAAAAAATCATGAAAAAAATATTTAAATAGACAATTCTAATACAAGATATTTAAATAAAAAATTATTTTATAAAAATTTGGGATGTTTAATTTAAATACGAAATAATAATAAAATTATGAACATTATAATAAAAAATATTTGAAAAACAAAAATTGTATTATATAACTTTGAGGCATACAAATTATAAAAAAAAATAAATTGTCATAACTATTTAATAAAAAAAAAAAAATAATAATTAGATAATTTCAGATCCACATAATTAAAAATAATCGATATCTTCATATGTAACAATTATTGTGAACGAGTATTATGCATTCTTTTATACCCGTCTTGCAACATTACCAATTTACTTTAGCTCTTTTGCTTTAGCTAGGCAGGTGGTGGCAGTTGATGGCAGCGAATAGCTAAAACTCTAAGTATTCCTCTTTTTTTTTGTTGTCCGGTTGCCTCATCTAAGTTAGGTGCTCGCCATTGGCTCATTTAGACCTTTTGGCAGTGCCATAACAATGTAATCGAGTGTATACAATGCGATAAAGTCGAATTGCTGCCGCACTCAATGTCTGTCCAAAAGGCAACAGCTACAGCAACAGTAACAGTAACAACAGCGAAAAAAAAAAAGTGCCGGCAAATTGGCCAACTTGGCGTTTTGCTTTTTTCCACCCGGGCTTTGGCTGCCCGTGTCGCTACGTCACCTTCCGCTGGCCTTTTAATGAAGTGCCAAATGCTAAAATATAGTTGCGGTCCATAGGCATCATAATTGTAATTGGCCCAAAATGTAGTCGGTATAAGTTCGTGGTTTGCGCAACTGAAATAGTAGAGCGCCCAATCGGCTTTAGTCATGAAAATTTATGCTGACTTGCTAGCGGCTTAAGTGCAAAGGGGTATATTAGTATTCTAATGAGATTTGACTATGTATTTTTATTATAATTAATAATTAATTTTGATAACAACAAAAATATGCACACAGTTTGATGTATATATAAAAAAAAAAGAATACAAAAAAAGTATTTATGATAAATATGAAAAGAAAATATATAAAAAAATATATATAAATATAGAAATCTATTAAATATTTTGAGCTTATAAATTTTAAAATATATAAAATGAAAATACAAATTATTTAATATATAAGTAATAATATTTATAATAGTAATAATATAAATACATAATTTAATCTTAAATTGTATATTTTTCCAATTTATAATTTATTTAATAAATTTTATATTTTTATAAATATATATTTGTTACTATTAATATTTTATTTTGGTATGTACTTTGAAAATATTATTTATTTTTTTATTTTTTACCATTAAAAGTTTGTATTTTAATTTTCTTATTTTAGTTTTTTTTTGTTAACTTATAATTTATGTAATATGTTTTTTGATATATATATATATATATATATATTTGTTACTATTTATATATTTAAACGTACTTTTCAAAATAATATATATTTCTTATCGTAACAATTTTTTTTTTCAAATAAAAATAAAACAAAAATGTTTAATTACAGTTCATTTTAAGCCTTTCTAGCTTCAAAACATAATTATAAATTATATTAAAAAATATTTTATATTTATTAGAATAAAAACTATTTCAACCCCATCAATTCTAAATGCCATAAACAAAGTCATAAATTATTCAAGTCATTCAGCTAAAAGTGATTTTTTTATACACCCTGTAATGTGGGGGTATCTCTTAGTCAGGCACTTAATCACCGTCGCCGTGTTTTTCCACTTTGTCCTTGCCAACGGATTTGACACATTTAGTGTGCATTAAGCGTTGTTTTTTTTACTTGCAATTTTTTTTATTTTTATTCTGAGGAAAAATGATTTTCAATTATGTTTCGTGCTTCAGAGTCAGCTTCTTCTTCTTGTTTCTTTCATTTTTTTTTTTTGCCGGGCATGGGCCATTCGTAACGCTCTGTCGTACCTGTGCATTCGGCTCATTGCGCACGGCTGCGCTTTTGGCAGCTCCTCCAAGCCTGCTCAGCTCCTCTTTAGGCACGCCCACAAACGCCCTTTGGAATCATTTACAATTTGTTCGTATACATTGTGTAGGAGATATTTGTCGGTGTGTTTCATATTTGAATATGCATGAAATTGGCATTGTGAAAATCAATTTGGAAAAATAAAACGAATGCGAATGCAATGAAAATAATTTCGTATACAACATGTGTGCCCTGGCAGCAGTTGGAGCTGGATTTTTGGGGTATTTGATTATTGAAAAAAGAAATATATATGTATATATATGTTGCATTTTGCATTGGCAGGGTATTAAGGGTTGCCAATGTGCAAATAGCGTAAAAACTACTGAAGTGGAAAGAAAAATTGAAAATATAAAGCTTGCAGAACTTGACTAACAGATACCCTGTAAAGTGTAGGAAATTGAATTGGTATGAAATAAATAATTAAAATTGAATATATAAAATCAAATTAAATATATATTATTTAGAAATATTTAAAGTAGATAAGTTTATTTATTTTAAGCTTTAAGTCACGTATTCTTTTTATCCTTTATATAATACGTTAATTCATTTAAAAAACTAAAACCCAAATGTATTTATCCTTCTATGAAAACTTTATGTAAAATAAATACATTTTGGTTACGAAAAACAATATCTATTAAGATTATGAAATATTAAATATATATATAAAATACAAATTTAAAATAAAAACACATAAAATATAAATAAAAAAAAAAATGATGAATATATTAAAAGAAAAAGAGCAGAAAAATTGATTTTTTAAATACAATAAAAATGAAAATAAAGAAAAATATATATATCTATTAAGATTATGAAATATTAAATATATATATAAAATACAAATTTAAAATAAAAACACATAAAATATAAATAAAAAAAAAATGATGAATATATTAAAAGAAAAAGAGCAGAAAAATTGATTTTTTAAATACAATAAAAATGAAAATAAAGAAAAATATATATAATAAAAATGAGAATAAATTGAATACATAGAATAAATAACTAATAATAAACGAATTATATTAAATTATATTATATTTTTTCATCTAAACAAAATTTAGCAAAATAAATAATATTATTGTATTAGTCATTTTTTAAGTTTTATAATTTATGTTATTTATAGTTCTTATAGAGTTATGTTAAAAAAAAAAAAATAATAGTAATAATGTAAACTTAAAAAATTTGTAGTTTAACATACTTTTTAGCTCAAATAATAATTATTTTTTAAATAAAAATGCAATTAATATTTATTTTACTGAGCCATTAAATTTAAACTGGTTTTTATCTGACCTAAAAATTTACTTTTTATTTATTTATTTATTTATTATATTAAACATATTTTATTTATGTATTTATTTTACTGAGCCCTTAAATTTAAACTGGTTTTTTTCTGGCCTAAAAATTTATTCAATGTTATTTCTATTTTCTGTCCGTTATATGCGCAGGGTATTTTTTTCATTGTTAAACCTTATTTATATTTGTTCAGCTTAAAGAAAAAACAATAAACAATCAAGTCAAAGCTCGAGCAAATATCTCGCTCTCTTCTCTCTCTCTCTGTCTGTCTGCCTTTTTTGCTCCATTTCTCTCTGGCTGGTTTTTCAATTATTACATTTTATTTTTTACATAATATTTCAAAGAAAAACTCACTTAAAATTCAGTCAGCTTTTCAAGCACCTGCAACTTATCTCTTGTAAATAAATCAAATGACTCGAAAAGCACTTTGCCATGGCGAATAAATTGTAGTCCAGGCCAGAGCCAAATGCAATTTACTGATTTTATATATATATATATTTATTTATTTATATATATATAAAAGGGAAAAAGACAAATTTCCAAATAAATTGCTAACAAATGCTTTGATTCAATTTCAACAACAACAACAACATCAACAATGATGCAAACAAAATAAGCTGCAACTTTGCAGTGACCGCAAAACACTTGACACGCTCAGCTGCTGTCCAATATAAATGCAACAACTTTTGAACATAGAAAGGATGAAAGGAGGCTGCTCGCCCGTCTCCTGCTACTGCTTCGTCTTCTGCTTCGTGCTGCTCCTGCTGCTGTTGTGTGGCTGCTATGCGGCTAAAAGCAACTAAACAAAACAGCTCGCTCACATACACACATCTAGAAAATTACAATAAATATACAACGTGTAAGCCTGTGCTACCCTGTATATAGAACACTGCAGCTAGATGGGTATTTTAGACATCATGAATAAATATGTAAATTAAGAAAATGTTTTGCATTCGGTTTCATTTTGTATGCTAGATTTCTAAGCGGACTTGAAACTTGGCTGTTTATGTGAGAAGGCGAGGGAGAATATAGATTAGGTGAGAGAGATATGGAATGAAAGAGAGAGTGAGAGTAAAAGATAGTGAGAGAGGGAGAGAGTGATTGAATGAAAGTGAGAGATATTGTGAGTGAGAGAGGAAATTAAATAGAATGGGAGAGAGAGAAATAAAGCGATTAAAATAATTATATTTAGGGGGAGGAGAAGATGACAGAAAAGGAGAGAGAGAGAGAGAGTACTTCATATCAATATTTGAATTTAGCTCGTACATACAGAAAGTAAATCACATAGAACAGAATTTTATGTAAATTGCCGAAATATAACAATTTTTTTTTATATAATGAATAATATTGAAAAAGTTTTATGCTAACTTTCTCAATATTATTCATAATATAAAAAATTTGTTATATATTCGATAATTTATATAAAGAGAGATATTTTCCAGTATTATATTATTATATACTTAAAAAAAAATATTATTATATCCTGATTTCCCACTTTCAATGGGCTCTGTGCATAAAATATTCTAATTTTTCTTAATTTCCATTCAAATTAAAATCAGACAGCAAATATATTGTACAAAAAAAATATAATTTCAAATATATTTCAGAGTTTGTTTTGTTGTTCACTAAAATTAAATCAAATGGAAAATACACAGCAATGCCATTGACGAGTTAATAATGTTTGCGTAATGCTAAAATAGAAAATTCAAATTCAAATTCAATTCGAATATGTTTAAGCCGCAAATTAGATTTCACATTCGATGCTGCTGCGCTTAGGAGTTCTTCTGTGGCACCTTGACAATGACACTCTTCACCTCCGTATAGTTGGAGAGAGCATATTCGCCGTTCTCACGGCCATGGCCAGACATCTTATAGCCACCGAAGGGTGCCTGGGCAGCCAGGGCATTGTAGGTGTTCACCCAGACGGTGCCGGCACGCAGACCGCCCACAATGTAGTTAGCCTTATCCAGATCCTTGGTGAAGACAGCGGCAGCCAGACCATAATCTGAGTTATTGGCACGTTCGATTACCTCGTCGAGCTTCTTGAAGCGTATGAGCTGTTGCACCGGACCGAAAATCTCTTCACGTGCAATGGTCATGTTGTCCTGGACATCAGCAAAGACCGTGGGCTGGACAAAGTAACCGGGCAGACCTTGTGGGCGACTGCCACCGGCAACGAGCTTGGCGCCCTGCTGCTTGCCCGTCTGGATGAGACCCAAAATCTTTTCCATTTGCTCCTCATTGACCTGAGGTCCCTGTTCGGTGTTTAGGTCGAAGGGATTGCCAACGGTGCGCTTCTTGGCACGCTCTGCGCTGCGCTCCACAAACTCATCGTAGATCTTGTCCTCGACAAAGGTGCGTGAGCCAGCGCAGCAGCACTGGCCCATATTGAAGAAGAGTCCGAAATGAGCTGTCTCTACGGCATAATCCAAATCCGAATCGGAAAGAATAATGTTGGGCGATTTGCCACCCAATTCTAGGGTGACACGCTTCAGATTCGTATTGCCCGACGCCAGCTGAATCAGTTTTCCGACCTCTGTGGAGCCCGTGAAGGCAACCTTATCGACATCGCTGTGATTAGCCAAAGCGGCGCCAGCCTCACCAAAGCCAGGCACCACATTGACCACGCCCTCGGGGAAGCCAGCTTCCTTGACCAGTTGTGCCATGTAGAGAGCAGTCAAACTGGTTTGTTCGGCGGGCTTCAGAATGATGGTGTTGCCGGTGGCCAAGGCAGGTCCCAGTTTCCAGGCCATCATTAGAATTGGAAAATTCCAGGGTATTATCTGGCCACAAACACCCACGGGCTCGTGGCGTGTGTAGGTAAAGAAATCACCATCCATGGGAATGGTCTTGCCATGATTCTTATCCGCCCAGCCGGCAAAATAACGCAGATTCTTAATGGCAGTGGGCAAATCCACATTGTAGGACATGCTATAGGGCTTACCATTGTCCAGGGTTTCCAAGCTCTAGATGGAAAGGGAAAAATGATTGATTAGCAGTGCCAATTTATAGTGAAACATTCACAGCTTACAGCCAAATAGACCTGATCACGTTCCATCAGATCAGCCAGGCGATAGAGCAAGCGTCCACGATCCGATGCATCCATGCGACGCCAGGGTGAACCCAATCTTTAAAAGTATAAAATTTCGTATTATATTTAAATATTTTAATAATATTTGACTTACTTGAATGCCTGACGCGCTGCCTTTACGGCAATGTCGATATCCTCCTTGCCACCGCCCTGGACTTCGGCAATGGCCTGTTCAGTGGTTGGGTTGATGGTGGTAAAGGTCTTGCCCGACTTGCTTTTGTGCCACTCATTGTTGATGAAGATCTGGAGTAGATGAATTGAAATTGAGATAAAGATATAGTAAAGTTGTAATATTTAGTAAAATTCTATACTGTTTAGGCATGAAGCTATGAAGGAGGAAAAGGTTTGACAACTTAATCTGTAGTTGATAATTAATCCCAAATGTTTCTTGCTTTTACCAGAAATGATCAGTGATCAGACATAGTTCAACTTGTTCTATATTTTATTATGATTTTTATTTTCTTTGTATTTATTAAGTTAATCAGTTTTATTTATTTTTTTCATCACTTTTTTCTTTGTTTTAATTATTTTTATTTATTAAGTTTTTTTTTAAATTAATTTTTATTTAAATTTGTAAATTAATATGTTTTTAATTTATTTATTTTCATATTGTTTTCCTTGTTTTAATTATTTGTTATTTAATAATTTGTTTATCATTTTTTCTTTTAATTTTATTTTAAAATATTTTAAATTTATTTTTTATTTGTTTAGCACTTTTTTCTTGTCTTTAATTATTTTTATTATTTATTTATTTATTTTTATTATTTATTTATTTATTTTTATATTTTTTTTTTTTTAGATTTGATTTTATTTTATTTATATATTTATTTTTTTTTATTTAGTTTTTCAATTCTTTTTTATATTTTATTTCGATTTATTACACACTTTTATGCTAAACCGTTTAAAGCATATCCTCTAATCGTTAAGTACTTAATAATCCCCTGCCAATTCGTTTACGCTTTGTGATTGATATACCCAGTCCTATTGTGCACACAATTTGATAAACAATTTGAGTTAAGCTGCTCTAATATTGCCGGAACAAAGCT
Source organism: Drosophila stalkeri (assembly GCA_035047405.1). Taxonomy (NCBI): domain Eukaryota; kingdom Metazoa; phylum Arthropoda; class Insecta; order Diptera; family Drosophilidae; genus Drosophila; species Drosophila stalkeri. The sequence goes on from JAWNPR010000039.1 coordinate 22,786,211, forward strand.
AATCAATAAGATTAATTAACTGTTCTGGTGTAATCGAGCTGTTCTCTAATTAGTTGGCTTCGATTAAAACTATGCTGTTTACACAGCTGGACAGGCAGAGAAACTTGTTGACTTTTCTATATATATATATATATATTGTATTTGTATAATATTTATATATGTATGTATATGTAAATATATTTAAATGATTCTCAGGTTCCCCAAGTGGTTTATAATCAATCTCAGCATGACGAGGTAAATTGTGAAATATCGAAAAAACTTTCCGCCAGACAAAAAAAAAATATAAAATAAAAAAAAATACTAAAGCAACACGTGTGTGGTCGATGACTAGGCGAAGCCCTAGATAAGCAGGTTAGCTGTATAGCCGAAAATATTTGCGAGTAGCTAAAAATAATAATGTTATTTCGTGTTTAGAGATAAATATATACGGATATTGTTAGTGATAAAAAAGCTTGTATAGAAATAAATAAAACGTGAGATTGGACTGAAACATATCTGAATTAACAAAAAATATATAATATAATATAAATATATATAAAAAAAAAATTAAATTTACCTTGTCTTGAAAGCTTAAATATGTATATTATTTTAATATTGTGTCCATTTATTTATAATTCGAATCACTAATAATAATTTTAATTAGCTTTTTAATATTTTTGTATGGAAATTTTAAATATTTTAATATTCATTTTTTTAATTTTAATTAAAGTCATTATTAATTTATTATTTATATATATATATATATATTTTTTTTTTGTTTTATTAATTTATATCATTTTTATATTTTATATACAAATATATATATTCTCTTTTTATTATTATATTTTAATATACTTTGCATATGACTTTATTAAATGATAACATCAATCTCGCTCTCAGATTAAATTGACAGGTAAAATGAATATACATATTCATATTTAAACGCAATACACATATTAAAAGGCGCTTATCAGTAGCTTTTTTTTTATATGCATATAAAAAACATATTGACAGCAGTTCATTAATTGACAACAAAATGCCACAAAAAATACGTATAGATTTAGTTCCATATACGAACATTCGAAGGTCATGCTCACGCAAAATATTTTACTCTTATCAAATGATGCATAAAATAGAGCCGCTCTTTTCATTAAACAGTAGCAGCTTAAAATGTCAAAAAAAAAAGTTCTATAATGCGCTTAAAGCAACAGCATTTATTATTATAAAGAGAGCAGCGCGCTGCTCTGTCAATGTGAACAGCAAAGAGAGCGGCGGCTGTGATATAACGAGAGCGTCAGCAAGCAACAACAATATCAACAACAGCCGGCAGTAAATAAGCACGATATATTTTTTGTTTGCTTTGCTTCTGCCTCTGCCTATTCGCCGGTTTGCATGTGTGTTTCGCGTTTCTTGTCTGGTTATTTTCCTATGCTTAGAAGTCGCACATGCACATATAAACAAACATATGTACGTATGTGTGTACATAGAGGAAGGCAAATGTTTATCTAATGCGACATGAGAACGCCTGTTTTCTGCATGTAAGCCAGGAATTTGCATTAATTATAAAATTCAACTCAGTATATTTAAAGAGTGCGTTTGCAATTTTTTTTTCCTCGCTCTCTCACTCTCTCTTTCTTTGCTATTGCATAGATTTTGTTTGTGCCTGTGGTTGAGTAGCGGCAAATGCGGAAAAAAGGGCAGCTGCGCTTTGTCAAGGTCAGGCAAAACTGACGGCGAAAAAACTTGCAATTTTACTTAGTAAATAATCAGTTTTCAAATCAAATAAATAGGCATACATATGTATGTGTGTACAGCATATACTTATAGATTATCTTGCTGTTATCAAGATATAAGGCGTGTTATATATGCATACATGTGTACATATGTACATACATATATATATATATTTATATATAGAATAAAAGTACTTACGCCAGTGTAGAGCACATCTGGAGTTGTTTGTGGTTGCGGCATAGCCGAGTATGCAGCAGCAGCAGCAATATTTTTGCATTCCGCACGCAGCAATCCACTAGTTCTCAAAATACGCAACATTGTGAATATATTATAATTTTTATTACTTTAATGTATAGAGAAATAAGGCAAAATTTAGCACAAATCTAATTGATGGAACGCGTGCTAGTCGTGCAGCGGTCAACTAGCAACTGAGCAACTGTTGCTGCGACACTAAAGGCGAAAACTATGGAGACGGCATGCTGCTCACTCACACATACATTCACCTCTGCTTATCAGCTTGTGAGAGCGAGAGCATGAGAGCAATTCAAACAGTTGCTGATCGGCAATTTACTCTTCAGCAATTAAAGAGAACTGAAGCAAATGAAATGTATTAAAATAACACTCAAGTCAAGATGATGTTGTGTATGTATATGTTTATCCTACTTACATGCATGTGCCATTGAATTGCTTGCTCTTTAAGATTGCCAACAACAATAAAGCTTTCAAATAATTTGTCAACTGGGATAATAAAGCTGTTTGCAAACTGAAAGTACGTGGAAAGAAGAGGGTGCGCTGTCAAAAACACTGCCAGTGTGTGTGTGTGTGTGTATGTCAGAGCGAGACAGGCTGTTAGTGACTGTTTCTCTTAAGAGGGGAATGCTAAATAGAGCTCTTTACAGACTGAACGTGGGGGAATGCAAACGCGAAACAAATAACAAAATAAATGGAAGAGAATAAATAACATTGAATGCGCACTTTTAGAGAATTATTGAATATAAATTGTTTGTGATTTATTTATTAATTTGAATGATTGAAAAATTAGTTGTGTGAATTTTATTTATTTATGAACATATTTTAAGATTTAGAAGTCGAAGAAATGTATCAAATATATTATGAAATATTTGTAAGGCATTTATCACGCATACGCAGCGTCACTCAAATTCCAATCAGAAAATCTAATTCGCTGGCAAAATGAATGAATGAAAGAAAGTTTTTGTTGTTTTTGTTGTTGTGTATCCCTGTCCACTTATCGATAGCCGCCTGTAGCTGCCAGGGTCAATTACCATAATCAAACGGCCTTAATAAATGTTAATGGCAATTGTTGTGCGTCGGTTGCCATTTGTGTTGCCGCCTGCTTAATGCCGTTGCCATTGCCATTGCCATTGCCATTGCTGTTGCCGTTGCTGTTGCCGGCTGCTCTTAACAGTCACATGAAATATTTAATTTATCCCATACAAACAATTTGACAATAAAACACGAAACGCATCTGAATTGCCTTCCCCAAATGCAGGATGTCAACACCGATATTGAGGCCGTGGCCCGTGTTATAAATGCGAAATTAAATTTAAAATAAATTGCTGTAAATTAAGTTAATTGAATTTAATTATATCTTGCGAAAGTCGGAAATTCAATTCGTTTGAGCAACAATGTGGCATCGGTTAGCACAGGTGGAAGTTTATCGACAGCTTAAAAAAAAATAAATATATATGTATATAAAAGCAGATGTGGGTAGGGTATTTGAAGTCTACAAAGGTTTGCACAAAAGATAAAAAGTTTTTAAATAAAATTTGGTTGCTTCAATGGAAAAGTTCAGCTTTGCAGGTGAAGCACGTGAAAAACCTAAAGAGAATTATAAATAAATGTGTATTTATATACATAAATGCAAGTATGTAGGGTATTTAAGGCTAGTTCTATAAAAGTTAAAACTATCTTTATTATTATTTTAAAATTAATTTATTATATTTTAATTTTTTAAATTGTATTAAAATTATGCTAACAGTACAAGCGAACATTTCAACATAATAAATATAACATATATCAATTTGTATAGGGTATTCATATGATATATAAATTTCTAAAATGTTTCCACTGAAAAAATTAGTATTGTAAATATTCATAAAGATACTTACATATATAGGCGAAAGAGCTGCAATTAAATTTTCAATAAAGTTTTACAGTAAATATTCTGAAAAATTGATTTATTACAGTTGAAAGTTAAAAGAAATAAATTTATAATTTTTTATGCAGGGCATTTACGGTTGAACAATTTAACTTTATAAAGGAAATATACGTATATATATTGCACTTCCTGTGATGCCTAGTAAACATAAAACAATAATTAAATAAATATGTATTTGTTTTAATTGTAAGAATATGAATAATCATATATGTAAAAATAATAAAAAAAAAAATAAAAAAAATTTAAGGCAAAGAAAAAATAAGTTCTTGAATTAAAAATTTAAAAACTTTTTATTTTATTTTATTTTTATATTAAATATATTCAATTTGTATATTATATATTTATTTTAATAGTTTTTATTTATTAATTTTATTTTATATTGTTCGAAGTAATTTGAAGAGTATTCTACATATAAATATATTTTAATAATATTAAACTTTAAAAAGATAACGCCTTTGAAAGACTTACATTTGTATTTAAATTATTTTTTATTTAAAGTTGAGTATTAATTTATTTATATTTAATTTTTTTAATTTTTAAATTATTATATAATTTTTGCATTTGAAAGACTTTCATTTGTATTTTAATTATTTGTTTATTTAATGTTAGGTATTTATTTATTTATTCTAAGATTTTTTAAAATTATATGCATATATTTATTTAATTATTTTTATAATATAATGATTTTTAATAGGAGATGCAAGATTTACAATTATTAAATTTTTCCCATTTACTTAATTTCTGATTGCATTTGTATTTTATATTTATGATTCAACAAAATTATATTTTGCTACGAAATTTCCATTTCTATTATTCATAATTATATTTAAAAAAAAAAATGAAAATACTTACTTTGCGCATTATAAAATACAAAAATAAATATATACATATTTATAATTCGTAATATCAACATATATTTTTATTATAAAGCCAATGCACAACTTTTATTTACTTAGCATGAAAACATTAAAGCGAAATCATCGCTTTTGCGGGCCAAAAGCTAAGCTAAGCAAAGGGTTAATGTGTGCGCATTGCACGAATCTATGCATTATATATAAATGTGGCGAAAAAATAAAAAAAAGAAGAGGAAATATCTATGATGGCCAAAAGAGCAAAAAAAAAAAAAAAAAAAGGGTCAGCACAAATGCCGAAATGTATGCAAATGGCTTATGGCTGGCTTTACTTACACTTAGCCTTGTCCTTCCACTTTCTCATCCCCGCCAGGATTTTTTATCACTCACTTTTTGGTAGTAAGATTTCGACCGAAGCGAATTGTGTTACGTATAATTTTTTGTGGCTTGATTTAATGGCCAATGCGAAAGGGTCAAGACTGCGCACAAAGAGAGAAAAGAGTGAGAGAGAGAGAGAGAGAGTGTGAGGGAGAGAGGCAGATAGAGTTATGACAATGGTAATTTGTAAAGTTATATTGGGCCAACGGGGCGTATGCGTACTGTAGTTAATTTGCATGTAAATCCAGTTGAATTTATTGGCTCGCTTTGCTCCTTTATTACAGATATGAAACCTATAAGGCAACACTCAAGAAAATACCTGCAACGCGCCTCTCACGCCTGACCGAAGCCCTGGCTAATTATGATCCCGTGCTCAATGAATATTTCTTCGATCGTCATCCGGGCGTCTTTACGCAAATACTCAATTATTACAGGTGAGTTTATATGCTTTTTAAATTGGGAATCGAATAATGGGAATATTTTATTATAAAATTTATTTTAATTATTTAAATTAATATTATATAAATTTATATTATAGACATTTTTCAAGTAGCTTTAACTATTTTAAGATTTTTAATTTACACAATTTGATCTAAGCGCGAACAAGAGTCTTCAGCCTTCGTGCTGTCGTGCATTTCACTATATTCACTCGAGAGCAAGAAGGCATGTAGAGAGAAAGCAGAACGAATGATTGAAATCTCTTTCTAAATATAAGACTCTATTCTATTCTCTATTCTCTTTAATTCTTATTGAACACAAATATGATCATAGCTCGCAATTAATAGCTGTCCATAGTCACACGCACTCGCTCTCTGAGTAAGAGGCTTCGTTTTAGTTCATTTTAGTTTTCGGGTTATCGACTTGAACTCGTGTGAGCGAACGAACATCATATAGGGAGCGCTGCAATTGACGATTGCACAATGAGATTCGGTAAGCGAGCAGATAAATCAAAGAGTCTATGCAAATGATCTTCACATTCACATACATAGGTACATTCATACTTTTGTACTTAATTGAATTGTTTAGCGAACATGACACACACATACAAACAAAAAGTTTTATTTTCAACGCGAAACAGCTCGTTGAAACATCCCCGCAATCGATTTCCCTTTGTGACTTTTCTCAAAAACTGTAAAAACATGTAAAGTAATAAAAAAAAGAATGAAAGATGAATTTTGAAAAATTTTAAATTGAGCTTAACTAAAAAAAAAAAAAAAAAAAAATAAAATAAAAAAAAATAAAACAATACTTGAATTAAAAATAACTATTTCAAAATGATTCTTAATATAAATTAAAAAATATAAGCTCATTACAAATAACAAATCTATCTTATTTTTTTTTTATTATTATTTATTAATTTTTTTCCCGTTAATTATCATTTAGTTATATTAGATTTTTAACAGTGGAACAAAAAATATATAAATATAAATAATAAAATAATTGTAAACGAAAATATAATACAAAATAAAAAAAATATTTTATGCAAATTTTAGTTTGTATTCTAATTACTTGGAGATGTTAAATTAAATTTTCGGACTTGATTAAACTACAGTTTTATTTAAAATTGTTTTTTTTTTTAATCTCAAAATAATTTTATTTAATTTATTTTTCAAAAAAATTTTTAAAAATTAAATTTAATAACAATCATAATTTCACTTATTATATTTTTTTTATTTTATGTATTTTTATTTATTTATTAATTGCTTCAAATTGTGTTTTGTTATATTTTCATAAAAATGAGTACTAATTTATTATTAATTTCTAATGGAAAACAAAAACAATTTTCTGCTCCAAAGCCTCCAACATAATCACTCATAATATATTTAGTTGCAGTCATTATCACACGAATTACATCAAAACCTTTTTAACTTTGCATACAAGCATACCAAAGTTGGGCCAAGTTTCGCAACTTTGTTGAAGAACAGATGATGACAACTCCATCGCTATGGCCACTTTGGGAGCAATTTAATTAGTATATTCACCAGGGTAATTAATCTTTGGCGACTCCAACGCATTTACCTTGACTTGAAAGCAAGCAAAATAAAATAAAATAAAATAAAAAATAAAAAAAAAAGAAGAAGACGAAGCGTAAGCTTATATTTTAATTATGCACCTCAAGCTAAATACAAGCAGTCATAAATCTAAACTTTTTTGGCTGCAAAGTTTATCAAAATTCTTGGGCTTGGCTTTCGCTACAGAAGCCCAACGCTCATTAGTTGGCAAAGATAAATTGTAAGCTAGTTGATGGGGCCGAAGGCTTGGGGGTTGGAGGTTCGTGGGTGGGCGAGTTTTTCACCCTTCGATAACTTAAGTTACTGCAAGATTAATGACACGATTTTTTCCCCTTTTACTCCAGCGAAAACTTGTTGAAATCAACTTGAATGCCGCTTACACAGGTCAACAGGATTCAATAATTAAACTAAAATAGTTTAGCCAAAGTTTGCTTTCAAACTTAAATCAGAAAAGCGCTCTTGGTTTACTAGAAAAATTATGTGAGAATAATATGAGAAAATCATATTCAGTCGATCTCGCTCTCTGACCTACAGACTTAATTTCTTTTTGTTTTGGTTTTCAATTGAGCATTTTAAGTTGAACTATTCGTCACATACTCTATTATCAAACTTCATTTAAGGAGCGATTTAATTTATGATCGCACAATGAGGCTCAGTATGTGAGCTAATACTCAAGCAAATACTAAGCACATGCCAACGACCTTCACATTCTCATACCATGCACACAACACTCAATTTAAATACGCTTTTGATGTATTTAACGAAGACAACCCTTGCATACAAATGTATGTATCACACAGGAGATTTTTTGCTTTATAAAAAAAGTTGCTAGTCAATCGAAAACGAACTTATTGAAAAACCGTCGTTTGCTCTCATGAGCTTTTTTTTTTTTTTTATCAAAGTCAGAGTAAAAGACATTGAGAAATGCGAAAAAATGTTCTTATAGAGCTTTATATACTCCCAAATAATCCATATGAATACTTTTTGAACGGACTATTTAATAGGATCCACCTGAAATCAAAATATTTCGATCAGAATATTTCCTATCTAAACTAAAATAATTTGTAAAGAAGAGTGAAGAGAAATTCTAATAAAATAGTAAAGACATTTACCCTTAGGAAGTTCTTTTTTTTTTTTTTTTTGTTATTATAAACTTTTTTCTCTTAGTACTTTAGATTTAAATTCATCAAAAAATTTTGCGGAAATATACTCTTTAAGTATTACTACTATTTCTTTACAAATTTTGTTAAGCAGTGTAATTATTCACATGCTGTTGCTCTACACATGCATCACATATCACGCACATACATATATATACATATATATATATATATATATAGATCTAAGGGTTATCTGCACTATTGATTAGTGGAACCCTCTTATAGCCAGCGGCACTGGCAAACAGTTTTTCCAACTCAATTAACTCGCAATTGGCAAAAGGATATCAAAGCAAGGCAGCGCCAAAGCTTTGAGAAAATATAAGCAAGCTAACCCACACCAAATCATTTATTGAACTATATATATATATATATATATATGCATATATGTATATATGTCTATATATCTGCACAGCGATTGCACAATCGAATTATGTACACGCCAGAAGCATTTTGCAATTGTTAAAGCAATTTATGTATTTTTGCTTGCTTTCACAAGAATTCCATATTTATGACCCAAAAATTGAACTTGGATTCACAAAAACAGAATTGTGATTAGATATGAATATTGAATATAAATATATTATATATATTTATATACTCATATATATATATATTCATATTGGAAAATACAGTTTTATTATCGATTTGAATTGAATACAATTGTAAATCAAATTTATGTTTTCTTTCACGCCTTGGGTTCTATTTGCTTTTCTATGCGATTTTAATTTTTATATTTTATGCAAATATTATTTTATTTCAAAATGGGCTGCGATTGTTGTTGAATGAGAGAAAATTTAAAGAAAAATCTAATATTTGAAGAGAGAAACTTAAAAAAAAAATGTAATATTTGAAACTTAAACCAATTTCAATTAGGTCTATATGGGCAACATATTTTGTTTTATATATTTTATCGAAATAAAGACCGCTTTTGTTATATGGACGCAACTGAAAATAAAATGGATTCTTTAAAGCTTTAAAATAATTTAATTTGTTTTAGAAATTGCATAAATGGAAACAGTTGGATAGCATATAGCAAAAAAATAATTTTATTTTATTTAATTTAATTTAATTTAATATAATATATTAAATATAAATAATATAATTTATAAATAATATTTGCAAAGCAAATTGTAATTTTTTAAAATTAATAATTTTTAATTTAATTAGTATTTTAAATATTATTGAATTGAATTTTATTAAATATTAACTATTTAGTTTATTTTATTATAATTATAATTATAAATTTTGAAATTAAATTATTAAATTTGTTAATAAAAAAGTTAAGAAAATAAAAGTTAAAAAAATAATTATTTTAATAAGTAATATATTATATATAAATTTTTATTATCAATTATTAAAAATATGTAAGTAAAAAAATGTTGAAATAAATAAATAAATATACAACTCGACATTTTAAACTTTCTTCGCTTTCTTAAATTTCAACAGAGCATTTGCTGCCCTTCTATGCAATTCTCATACATAAAAATTGCACATATATATTTTCCTATAACTAAATTTTAATGTTGCTCCATTTTTTATTCAAATATTCATATTCTGTTATTGTTTCGACACCTGCCACCATATAATCCCCAAGTCTATATTCTCTGCTAAAAATAATCCTTCAATATAAATACCTTTCGAGAGTATTGAAATGCTTTCTTAATTGCGCTATCAATTTAATTAAAAACAAAAAAAATACGCTGCACTGCAGTTGGGCAGATCAAATGGATTGGGCTGCCGTGGAGGCTTATGTGTGTGTGTGTGTGTGTGTGTGTGTGTGCGTGGGGGCGTCACAGTGGGCTGCTGCGGCTCGCGCATAATAAAAGCCGCAATTCACATGTCCACCCGCATTCATAATGGCCTTGAGCATTCGTTTTGGGTCTCATGGCACGGTTCTTAGCTTAATTTCATATTTTTTTTTCACTCCCATTTTATGGGTTTTTATTTCTTGTTTTTCTTTTTTTTCCACATTCGGAGCACGAAATGATTTGGGAGCTGGCAGCGCAACAAAAGCTACCAAAGAAAAGTTGCATAAAATATGCACAAAAAGGAACCAGCCCAGGATGCATATGCCGCATATGGCCATCAGCCTGGCCTGGCTGGCTGGCCAGGACATAAAAAAAGAAAGAGAAAAAAACATATATGAAAAGAAAAATATATATGTATAGAAGCCAGTCGAGAGATGCGATTACTTTTATTTCGCATAGCTGCCGCTGCCACAAAGAGACAACGGCTGTCCAGTAGCTGATATGGTATTACAACTTGGCCAGTTGCTGCGGACAGGCCCATGTCCTTGGTTAGCCAAAAAAAAAAAAAAAAAAAAAAGAGCCGTAAACCCCAAGCCTTACCAACGTTCGCCTCATCAGGCAACATGCCTCACGCACGTGCAACCATTTGCAGCAATTTGCACCACATGAAAAACAAGCCGCATTTCAGTTTCCTCTTTTTTTCTCACTCTGCTTTTTCTTTTCACCTGCAGAGGTCATAATAAAACAATGGACACAGGCGTTGCTGGCATGGGTGTGTGTATGTGTGTGAGGTGTATCTTAGCAATGAATATGCCCGATATGCATATGCATGTGATATATATTGTGCCATTTGTGAATTGCAATCATGCTATCTCTTTAGAAGCTGAATGATTTTAGCACGCTTTTCTCTTTGCTGCTGCAGTTCTTAAATTGATTATGTGAATAAATATTTATGTTTTTATGATTTCATCAGCAATTATATATTTTTTTTTTAATTTATTATTATTTTATTTTATTTCAATTAATTATAAAATTAATTTTTAAATTTTTTAATGGGAATTTGGTGTATAAAGCTTTAGTGAAAATTTATGTAACAAAATTAATGCAGGAAGAAGCGTGACAGACTCCATTAAGTATATATCTATATATTCTGGATCTGGATGACGAGCTGAATTAATCTTGCCCAGTCTGTATGTCCGTAATAAACATATAAGTATATAAGCGTAAATTGCATAGCAGCTTTTCGCAGCCGTGTCTCAGTCGACCTCTTTCCACTGGAATACCCCAGTTTATTTTTGTTCTCTTTTTGTTTCCATTCACTTTTCATTTAAAATATAAAAACATATATATATTATTATATATATTATTAAATATATATTATAAAATTCTATAAATCCAACTTACTTTTATGATTTATTATTAAAATAAAATATATAATTTATTAACGTATTTATAAATTTATATATTTTTTTAAATATTTTCTTTTGACATTCAACATTGAAATAGTAGAAATTACGCGTACTCTCACTACTCTGTGCAATAGTTGAAAGTACTCGTACTCTCACTATTCGTTATTGTCTAATGATCGATCGTATAAATTTAACACAAGAAAAGGCTGAAGACCCGAGCTCTCTCAAGAGTCGGACCATCGCTGCCTATATTAAGGCGAGCCAGCTTCCGTGCTTCTGTAGTCGTCTCCCTCAGCTACTCGTGGTCAATCGACTGTGCATTGTTACTCTTCTTCTTCTTCTTTTTCTTTTCTGTGTGGTCTATATTTAAAAAATTAAAAATATAAAGCAGAGTTGAGAAAATTATACTGATAATTGTTATAAATCATTTTAATATTCATTATAATAAGAATGTTAGTAATATTGTTATGATTGTTCGATTTATAATCATTGTGCGAATAGTCATTAAGTATATAGCGATTAAAATTAAAAATATAATGATTAAGTACTTCAATTAAATAGATGATGATCATTGTGCTAATCATTCTTAAGTGTATAGTAACTAAAATAAAAAACTTTATGATTAAAAGCTAAAAAATAAATAATTTATATAAGTATAAGGATTATAAGAGCACTTAAAGTAATTTTATATTATTTACTTGAGAATCGTGAACTAATTTCTAAAAATAAACTATGCTGTTTCTTTTCTTTCTTTCTTTTCCTTTATGATAAGTTTTTTATAAAATATATATATTTATTTCGTTTCACATAAATATGTGAATATATTTTCTTCTACTGAAAATTTCGTAATTTAATAACTAAATTTAAACAATAATAAGTATAATAAATTGGATTTTATAAGGAATAAGGAAAATAAAATAAATAATTTAACTTAATAAATAATAAAAAAAAATTTAAATCAAATACATAATTTTATTTCATTCAAAAATTAAACTGAAATAAATAAATAAATATAAAAATAAAAATACATACATAAATATATCTTTTATATATACAAACGAATATATTTTCTATAATATATAATGCAACATAAATATTTATTAAACAAATTTTTTTTTATTATTTAATTTCAGAACTGGCAAACTGCATTATCCCACAGACGTTTGCGGCCCGCTGTTTGAGGAGGAACTAGAGTTCTGGGGCCTGGATTCGAATCAGGTAGAACCATGCTGCTGGTCAACTTATAGCATACATCGCGATACGCAAGTGAGTAACAATAACTAAATATATATAAAAACTTTCAGAATATAATTAGAATTTGCTTATAGAACACCTTAGCTATATTAGATAAACTAGATATTGAAAATGAGAAACCCACGGAGGAGCAAATAGCGCGTCTATTTGGCTTCGAGGAGGCTTTAAGCAACGGCGAGCTTAACTGTTGGCAACGTCTCAAGCCCAAGATCTGGGCCATGTTCGATGAGCCCTCTAGCTCAACGGGCGCTAAGGTAAGGTTAAGACCGATAAGATAAGATAAAATATATTAATTAAAATATATAATTGAAAATTTCGTCATTCAGTTTGTTGCTGGCATGTCGGTATTCTTTATATTTGTTTCTGTGATATCATTCTGCCTGAAAACCCATCCTGGTTTTCGCGTGGACCTGCCCACCAGCTACAGCGGTTCCGCTGGCCATGATCCGCTTGCGTCCCCCATACCTCAGCAACAATCGCAGCTGCATCAACAGCAGCAGCAGCACCAGCAACAACAACAACAACATCAATATCATCAGCATAGTATAACGCCACCTAGCGGCAGCATTGGTCCCACATTTCGTGTCACGAACTATACGAGCTACAGTAGCGGCAATCTGAGCGCTGCTCAAGCCACGCCCATAGCCAGCATGAAGGGGCGACAGCGTCTGAAACGTGATCTCAATATGACCAGCAGCTTCAATGAATTTCTCGAACAGAAACTTTTGGGTCACAATGGACGACGACAACATGGCTGGATCGAGACCTATGGCCAGCCACATAAGGCGTTCTTCTATGTGGAGCTCGTTTGCAATGTCTGGTTCTTTATCGAGGTGGTCATTCGGCTAATTGTAAGTTTGTTATTAATATTTAAATATTAAATATCATCTGAATGGGGAAAACTTGTTGAATATTTTCCACAAAAATAAATAAATAATAAATAAAAAATATATAAATATAATCTGAATGGGAAAAAAATTGTATTTAATTAAAAATAAAAACAGAAGACGAAGTCCACAAAGCCTGTATGAATTAATAAATAAAAAGAAAAAAAGAAACGATAAAATTTTGTTACTTTTATTTTATTAAAAAAAAAAGATTTTGAAGATTAAAGACGTAAAACTTTTGCTCAAATAATATAAAAAATATACAAATTCATGTCACACATAAGATATATATATATAAGATATATAATATATTCTTATATTTTTCGAACTCCTTTTCCAGGTCTCGCCCAATTTGTGGCAATTCATTAAGTCACCGGTGAACATAATTGATTTTACGGCCACGCTCAGCTTTTATACGGATGTTATGCAACGCATGGGCGAATATACGGGTCTATTGGAGGCCTTCTCCATTGTGCGCATTATGCGTCTTTTCAAGCTAACACGTCACTCGCCCGGATTACGTATACTCATACACACATTCAAGGCCTCGGCCAAGGAATTGACGCTGCTTGTGTTCTTCCTCGTTCTGGGCATTGTCTTCTTTGCCAGTCTGGCCTATTATGCCGAAAAATTGCAGGTAATTTGAGCTATTTATAGAGGGTGACCCAAGAAGAGTGATAGGAATTTGAATTATTATATTTCTGCAGCTGTTTAAGCTATTTTACTGAAATATTCTATAAGTTTAGCCAGTTGATTATGATTTTTTTTGTTTAATATTTGGCAAACGAATGGATGTTATTTTACAATTTTAAGAAATTGCATCTTACTTCACCTACAACTTAAATTTTTTATATATATATTAATTTTTTTTTAGTTCCAATCTTTTTTTTTTTTGTTTGTACTTAGTTTGCATATAAGGAAATATTCATTGCATTTATCTCGTTGTTCAGCTACTGCAAGGATTTCTTTGCCATTGTTGTGTTCTATTGTTGTTTTACAATGCCTCCCAAATGTATACTACGCAATTATGTTCGAACATATGCTCTGAGCTCTTTACTTCCCTAGCTAGTTAACTAGATTGACTGTAGCTGACTGACTATGGATATACCCTAAAGTATTTTAAATGCAAATATAGTTATTTATATAGAAGGCAAAGTTAAGAGTTATAATAATAAATTTTTAATATATTTATAACATTTATTTTTTAATTTCAATATTTTTTTAAAATATATATATATTTTGTAAGATAAAAGCAAGAATAACGCTAGGGACAGTCAACAGAATTCTCCGCATTTATGAATTTATTTGAAAGATATTTTATACATTCAAAATTGGCATTAATTTACAAAGGTTTTCAAAAAAGCAAAATAAATAAATAAAAATAAATTTAAAGCTTAAAATTATGTTAAACCAAAAAACAGTATAAAAATGTTAAATTTAATCATTTTTGTAAACTTATGAGCAAGGGTTTGTTAGCTTCAATACTCCAAATGTAAATGCTTTTTTTTGCTTAAAATTAATTTATTGGCTTGAGATATAGAACAAAAAAAAAAAAAAAAAAAAAAAAAAAAAAAAAAAAAAAAAAACAGCAATCAAACAGCTAATATTAATTAAATAAATAAATAAGAAAAATAAATAAATAAACAGTTCACAGCGCTCTTAACATAGACAACAATTTTTCTACTAAAAAACTATAAATCCACAATAAATTTAGACTAGGGTATGTTAACTGTCAGCCAAAAAATAGAACTCTGTTTTTTATTCTCATAAGTCTATATCATTCATTTAAATAAATGTATTAATAATAATAATAATAATATAGACTTATAAGAATTTATAGCAGAAATTGAATGAAATATAATAAAAATATCTATATATATATATATATAATATAATATAAAATATTTATATATTAATTATATTTATATTTTATTTATATTAGTTAATAATAATTGAAATTAGAGCTAACTGGCTGTTAGGGCTTTCAGCTTGGTCTTTCAGAATAATAAATATTTATGCTAGGGTATTTTAGCTTCCACACATATATCATTTCTTACTCCCATTTCATTTATGTTTTTCTTCAATTTCTTTTGGTCTGCAGGACAATCCAGATAATCAATTCAAGAGCATACCACTGGGCTTATGGTGGGCTATCGTCACGATGACCACAGTGGGCTATGGCGATGTGGCGCCCAAAACCTATCCGGGCATGTTCGTTGGCGCACTGTGCGCCCTGGCTGGCGTATTGACCATAGCACTACCCGTACCTGTTATCGTTAGCAACTTCTCCATGTTCTATTCGCACACGCAGGTAAGGGAAAGAGGGAAGGGGAATGAGGAAAATTGTTAGAGCACTTAATAATTGTTAAAACTCTCTCTCTCTCTCTCTCTCTCTCTCTCTCCCAAACAGGCCCGCTCGAAGCTGCCTAAGAAACGTCGCCGTGTTTTGCCTGTGGAGCAGCCGCGTCGCAAACGTGAGCCACCTCCGCCGCATCGTGGCCGCACGAATGCCATCAAACAGACCACGCCGACGGTGGGGGGCGTTGGGGTTGGTGGTGCACATACCACGCTACAAACGCCGGCGCCCATGTTTAAGGATGCATTTGGCAACGCCAAAATTGGTAAGTGCCAGACAAACTTTCTCTCTCTATCTCTGTCCCTCTCTCGCTCTGTATCTCTTTCTTTTTCGCGCGATTGCCTATCCCATTTTCATACGCCCAGCTGTTATTGTAGTTGTTGCTTAAAAGTTGTTTATAATTTCTTGTTGTTTTTTCTTCTTTCTCTTTCTCTTTCTCTTTCTCTTTTTTTTATATTTGTTGCTGTTGTGTTGCATTTTTTGTTCGTGTGTTTAGCCAAAAAGCCAACAGGGCAACAACTCTCTACAACCAAAACATAAACAGACAACAGAACAGGCTCAACTTAATTTGCTCCATACACACTCACGCACACACACACACACACGCAGACATACACAGACACACTCAGACACTCTCACACACACATGAAAGCCAACTGAGTTCTCTCGAGCGACAAAAACAAATTTCATTCAATTTATTGTTTAATTATTTTGATTATTTATTTTCCCTTCACTGGCTCAGTGCATCGCCCCCATTTGGGCTTCGTTGCTGGCGCCTCCCTGGGGCGTCTTTTATGCCCGAACTATGCAAACTATGCTCCAACTATTACTCAAAAGCAGCTGCGTATGTGTGGCTTAGCTTGGCAGTTATTAATTCTGAGTGCTTTGTTGGCCTCGAGCCAAACTCCAATTAAAGTTGACTCAAAGGCTTTTCGCATCAGAGTTAACTGTTTTCTTATGATTTTCTTTTCGCGCCATACGCATTTTTTTCTCTTTTTTTAAATTCATAATATTGTATTTAAATATTATTTGAATTTTAATATTCATCATCCATAAGAAAAATATAATAATAATATAATAAGCAATAATTTTGTATACAAAATTCTTGCCTTAATTTGTAATTTAATAATTTAAAAAAAATATATATTATTTCTGTACATTAATATATTTCATGTTATGTTTTTATGTCGCATAAATAAAAGTTATTATTAATATTAATTTATGTTTAGAAATAATTTTGCGTTGAATTTTTCCACAAATATATGCAATATGGTATATTCATTAACTAATTAAAATGTTTTTGCTTCTTGCGATTTATCTTTTTCTATAATTTTGTCCCTTTATGCATTTCGCATTTTATTATTATTTTTTCAATAAATTGGCATTTTTAGTTGATATTTCTCATTTCCATTAATTAATTTATTTTTAATTTAATTTAATTTTTGTATATATTTTTTTTATTTTATTCATTTATGTTTCTTTATTTGCATTAATTCTTACATTTATTTTACTATAATTATTATTATTTATTATTTTAAAATTATTATTTTTTATTTTTTTAAATTTATTTGAACTTAACAAAATATTTTATAAACTTTACTTTAATTTTTTTTATTTTATTTTATTTAAAAAAGTATATTTTAAATATATTTTTTGGCTTTACTTAAACTTAAGTTTAATTTTAAAATAGATTTTTTATATATGTCTCCATAAGTTTATGTTATATTTTAAAATCATAAATTAAATTAAATTTATAATAATTTTTAAATTAATATTCTAAAAATTTTCTTATTTTTCATTTTAAATCGAATCGATAGAATCATTTTGATTACTTTATTATTTGCTAAATGCAAATATTATTTTTCAATAAAAATTTTTTATTCAAAACATGCAAATCAAAGTACAATACGCAATACACTCACACCAACACAATCACATATCAACAATATCCATGAGCGTGTGTATGTTTGCTTTATGATTTGTGTGTGTGTGTTGGTGTGTGTATGTGTTAATACGCTATATTGAATATTTTGCATATCCTCGCAATCTTTTCGATGTTGTTTTCTATGTATTTGTTTGTTTGTTTGTTTGTTGGCTTCCTCCCGCTTTCCTCCTAAATTACATGCATACATTTACATACAAACATATGTGTGTGTGTGTGCTTTCATGTAACTGCAACTCGTAACTTTAACTGTAACTGTAAATGTAACTCGTAAAATTGTAACTGTAACTCGTAACTGTAACTACAAATGTATGCGTGTTTGTGTGTGTGTGTGTTTGCGCTTGTGTCTGTATGTGTGCGCGGCAAATGTTTAGGCAATGTGAACGGTGTGAATGTCATTGGCCTGCATCTGCACAGGGCGCCGCCAGCGACCTGCGCGGCCAACTGCCACGCCCATACGCCGGCATACGCCCACAGTCACGGCCAAGCTGCGAGTCATGGACATTGTTCACAGACGACGCTGACGCTGACGCCGACGCCAACGCCGACGACGCTGTCGATGACGCTGACGACGCCGTTAAACGGTTGCTACACAGTAACGGCAACAACAACGACTATAACGACGTCGCTGCCGCTGTCGGCCGCTGCTTCTGCTGCAGCTGCTGCTGCTGCTGCCGCTGCCGCTGCCAGTCCCTCGTACATCAGTTGTAAGTGTTGTCTTGGCCACCCCCCCACCCATTTCTTTGCTTTCAACTTTCCTTTCACACTCACAGACACACTTGTTGTCCCACTCGCACCTAGAGAAGCGCCTGCATGCCTGCAACGGGGATTGAAATGTTTGATCAGTTCTTCTTTCTGTTGTTGTTTTGTTTTTGTTCTTTTTTTTTCGCAAAGACACACAATGAAATTTCATTTTAATGGCTTTGCAAAAACTTTTATGATGCCTCGACGCGTTCGCGTGCCCTCTCTCTCTTTCTCTCTCACTCTCTCTTTCGCAATTAGCTGGTCATGGTGGGCTTGTTAAAATTTATCGCATGCTATAAATTTGAGTGCTATAATTTTGTCACTTGAGCATTCGGAGTCAATAAAAATAAGCACAAAACTTTTCTTTTATTTTGTTTTATGTTTCGTTAGCATTTTGAAAGCATTTGCCGTATTTGGCCCGTATTTTCAACATTTGTTCGCTGCACACAGCCCTTTTATCCAATTTTATATTTAATTTTAATTACAATTTTATTATGATAGCAGAATGCCTCTTTTATGCCATATTTCAAATGCCCAGCTTCGTCTTTACACACACACACACACACACACAAAGAGAGACACACTGAAGCAAAGGCTTGGAAGCATAGAAAAGTTCATTTACCGTCAAACAAATTGAAAAACTTTTTCCATTTGCTTCGTTCGGTAAAGCTGTGGAAAATTTGCCAAAAAAAAAAAAGTGAAAAAATGGGAGAAAAAATAATAAAGGGAGCAGAAAAAATTTGTACGTCCATCCGATGTAAAAACGTGTCCAAAAATTTCAGCTTCACACAGCTCGCTCGATGTGCATTTTAATTAAAGGACTTAAGGACTGCAGCGAGCAAGTCAAGCGCAAAGTGCTTTCCGAAACTTCTCTAGCTGCCCGGCTGGTCCTTCGGGCCATTTCACGCTGTCTCTGATTAACTTGACGAGTGGCAAAAGGGTAGATAAAACTGCCCTTCCTCTTCTTCTTCTCTTTCTTCTTCTTCTCAGTTTATTACTGAAAAGTTGATCAAATTATGAATGAACTGACTGGCGGCAAATACTATATATGTATAGAGAGCATCAACTGTATTTTTGCATTAAAATATATATATATATATATTTTTATATTTCAATATTTTTATTTAATTTTAAAGTCACTTCTTATCGCAATTTATGAAAGATTTTGCGCAGTTTATTGCGTATCAAATTATATGAATATATATGCAAATGTTCTTATCGCAATATGCGAATATTTTTTGAATAACTTATGAACTAAAATAAAAGCGGAGAAAACAAAAAATGTAAAATATTTATCTATGCTTATAATATATATGTCTGTATATATATATATTTTTTTTTTTGACTGGATATTTAGAATAGGGCATACCTTAATTAGGCATACATGTTTTTCACAAAGCCAACTTTGAAAAAAAATGCACTCATCAATAAATACCTTTATTTAATTCATCGATTTATATCGATTTTCTGCAAATGAATTAATATGTATTGAATGTATTATATTTAAATATATTTTGAATATATATATATTGATTTTTTTATACATATATATATACGAAAAATAATATAGAAAACTACATTTATGAAAAAAAAAATATATATATATAAAAAATAAAAAAATAAAGAAATAAAAAATTAACCTTAAATTATAAATCATAAATCATAAATCATAAATTCAATAATTCAAAATTTAATAAATTTAATATATATCGATATTTAAGAACTGAAACTGTATATGCGATTGATAGTCTTGTTTATAAGAAATAAAAAATAAATATAGATTACATAATTTATATTAATTTCTAAAATAGAAAATGTGAAACTTAATGTGTAATTAGATATAATTATACTAATTATAATATTATACATATAAATATATTATATATTATAAATATTTATATATATTATCGGTAATTGTTGTACACATTCCGAGAGTCTTAAGCATTATGCACGGATCTTTACGCTCAGTTCTTTGCGAGCGTTAATCGTGACTGTTTGTAAAATGTTGGAATTTATGAAACTGATTTTAATTGTGCCATTTATGCTATATATAACAATTTGTTTCGCTGTAACTATACAGAATCAATATAATAATAATTTACATTTATTGGAAACTGAGCAAATAATAACAATGATGAACGATTCGGAGCAAGATATCGAAAAGAATGTAAAGCAGTTAGCGGAGCTTGAAAATCAGTTGAATGAACTGCTGTACTGTGACGATGTGGACAGGGCTACAGAATCTGGCTATGAAATTTCTGGTTGCACAGCAGAAAACGAATCGATAAACGAATTACAACGAATAGTCAAGGAGCAGAATAAAAAACTTATAGAGCAATCATATAGTTTAATTAAATGTGATTCACAATTGCAATATTTGCCCAGTCAATGTACGACTCAGGCTGGCATCTTGGCGAATAAACAATTGATAAGAGTTGGAGATTTGGAACCTCAGTTAGTTGTCTGCACACATGTTGACAATGAGCCCTATATGATTATACAGAGACGTTTCGATGGAAGCGTGAAATTCAATCGCAGCTGGAAGGAGTATAAGGACGGCTTTGGTGATATCAATTCGGAATTCTTTATTGGCCTCAATATGTTGCATCAGCTGACAACGCGACAGAAGCATAAGCTCTTGATTCTACTCACAGATCAAAATAATTCGAAACTTTATGCCAGTTACAATAATTTTGTTGTAGGCAGCGAGAGTGAGGGATATGAATTAAAAGATGTGGGCAACTTTCAGGGAAACATTATGGATGCCTTGAGCTACAATAAGGGCATGATGTTTTCGACCTATGACAGCGATAATGACAGACATCTGAAGAATTGCGCTAGTGTTTACAATGGCTGGTGGCACAATCAATGTTCCTACTGGTAGTCAAATTACAAATTAATATTTAATTTATAATATTTTCATTTTCTATTTCTTTCTTACTGCTTTTAGTACTTTAAATGGCAATTACACAAAAAATTTATTTTGGATTTCAAATGGTTATGGACATTTTCTAAAGGATGTTCTTATGCTAATTCGACCAGTAATATAACAAAATATCTAGATAGATTTCATGTCATGGACTATATAGGCGCGATCGAAGCATTTTGATAATATTGCAAATATATTTTTAGTATTCTAATTTAATTAAAGAGTTTTCAACTAAATTAATAACGTCAAAAATTTCTTTGTATTTATATATAATCTTAATTTAATAATTTTTTTTTATAAATTATATTTATTTAATAATTCATTTAACTTAATATTTAAATTCATTTTATCTAAGTTTTTTTTTTTTTACTAATATTACTAGTTCCATACTAATTTTTTATTGGATGTATTGCTTTGTACATTAGACTTCCATCCGTCTGTCTTTAGGAACGCAAACCATTTTCTCATTATTGAAGCGTGAGACTTAATTTGGAGTATATTGTCAAAATTTTTAATATAGCCCAATATAAAAAATATTTAATGGATTTATTAAATACATACTTCTATACGTTTACAGTGTAGATTATAAGTTACAAACTACTAGCTTATAAATTGTTTAATTGAGTACTCAATGCATGCCCAAAAATAATTTTTACGTCTATTTGGGGGCGTGTCATATTGAAAAAAAACCTCAAAATTTTCACTGTTAGAGAGTACAATGATACGCATAGTTATGTTAGCATAGAATCCTTTTAAGCATCAGCCAAAAATAATATGTCTATACTTATAATAATTATAATCAATGCTCGTCTTAATTTTACTTTTCCTATATCAATTATTATTCGATTTTTGTTTAGAGTTTTCAATGTGAACTTAGTGAACATAAAAACTAGAGGGAGAACAAATTTTATATGAATTCTAGTAAATTTGCATATATTTAAATATATTTTATATATAGAATTATGTTATTATATGCAAGCAAAATCTATTCAACATTGCAACTAAAACTTAATCCTAATTTAATTATAATATTTAAAAAACGTCAAGTTTAAAAGCCGCTTTGACATTTGGCGCACTTCCTGGGCAAGTGTTAAGTTGTATTGCGAATGCTGTGAAAAATTGGATTTCTCTTTGGACCGGAAAATGTCGTAGTACGTGTTGCAGTCAAAAGTATTTGGCAAAAGTTTATTTAATTTTTTTTTATTTTCAACACATTTCTTGGGCATTCACTTAGGTGACTGCCAGACTTTGGACAGAGTTCACAGCGAACCCTGACCCCTTTCGGCCAGGCCAGTGCCATGCTACAAAGAGCATAAAAATAGCAAGTAAATCATTAGCAGGCATAGTTGGTGGGCGTGAAAGTGTGGCAAGGTTGCTCTCTGTGTCGACTTCTAGTGGTCATTAAAATGGGCAACATACCGCCACGCAAATGGTTGGACGTTGCTGCAATTTATGTGTGCACAGTGGTGTGCACAGTGGTGCATGGCCCTGCAATATTAAATGCAATTTCGTCAGCCAACATTGCAAACACCTCGGGGCGAAGTGACGATGCGAATGGATAGAGACGAAAGGTAGGCGAGGCTGCTGCTGCTGCTGCTGTTGCTGCTGCTGCTGCTGCTGCTGCTGCTGCTGCTGCTGCTGCTGCTGCTGCTGCTGCTGGGGAGTGTTCACATTTCATGCCCCTATTTATTTTGACGCCCATTTGTTGGGCGTGTCGGTTGCTCCATTTGGTGCGTGTTGGCTGGCAGCTGTAGCGTAAATTAATTTGTATACCCTAACACAGAAGAGAGAGCGAGAGAGAGAGAGAGAGAGAGAGTCCTTATGCCAACTCAAGTCTTCATATGCCTAATTTAAGGCCTAAAGCTATAAAGTTTTCTTTAGCAGAACTTTATAAAAAATTCCAATTTGCTAATTGTTATTTATCATTTTGTACAGCATATTAAGTAGTCGGCTTATCGATCAAAATATTTTTTTTTACTTCTTAAAATTGTTGCGTACACTAGAAAAAAAAAATGCGAGGGAGAGAGAGAGAGAGATAGAGAGACAGAGAGCAAGAACTGCAAAAGTAAAAATATTTTCACACACTTCTTGTTGAACGAGTTTTGCGCGCTTCTGCTGGGCGCATGTTTTCCAACGTTTGCATTTTTAATGGCTAGCGAAAAGCCGCTAAGAGCCAGCGTCGGAAAATGGAAAAACTGCGCAAAATTGAAAAGAAAATTTAGTCGGTAATGGGATATATAATGGGCACGTATTTAAATGTTATAGCAAAAGGGGAAATGAAACAGGCTAAGCTAAAGATATATATAAAATTCCGTTTGAATGGGCGCAAAAAGTATTTGGATTAAGGGTAATCAAATACAAAATATTAAAAAAAATATATAATAATAGTAATTATGAATTGGATAATGTTTGGATTTTGAACCGCTTAATGAAAATAAAATATTTATTTCTTTTAGATAAAAATAAAAGAGTACAAAATATAATACAAAAAATTATTAATAAGTAAAAATTGCAAAAAAAAATAAATATAAATATACAATTAATAAAAAAAATAATACTTTATTAAAATAATAAATAAATAAAAAATTATAACTTAAAAAAATTTTTTAAATAAACTAAATAAATAAGTAAATAAATAAAAATAAAAATAATAATAAAAATAAATAACTAAATAAATAAAAATAGGTATATACAAAAATACAATAAAAAATAAATAAATAAATAAATAAAATAAAATAAAAATGAAATAAAAATGTAACCAAATTTTTAAATGTAAACAAAAGATAAAAAATATTTTTATTAGAATTAGCGAGCAAATTATAAAAAAATGGTGTATGCGAATTTGTGAATAAGAAAAAAAAATAGATATATAAGTAAATTAGAGAGGGTAAAACTAAATAAATTAATAAAAAATAATTTGCTGAACAAAAATATAACTCTTGTTATCTGAATTGCTTAAAGAGGTACAGATTGAGAGAGAAAGAGAATGAAAGGGTAAATGAGTGTGAGTGAGGCAGAGTGAGAAAATATCATAGATTAGTTCAAGAAATGTCTGCGCTAAGAAAAATTCTATTTAAATATTATATTTATTAATTATATTATATTTAATTATTAAATATTATATTATATTTAAATATTAAGAAATCTTTTATCTTTGAGCAATGACACTATTAGATATCTTAGATGGATTTTTAATAAAAAAAAAATATGTTGCTCTAGCATCAAAGTTGTTTTGAGCTTTTACTATGAATATGATATGATGCATTAGAGTTAACTTTGGCATGTTTAAAACTTTAGTAAAGTTTGACCTCTAGATTATTAAATTTAATCAAATATAGTTGGCATGTTAAATGTAGATTTCTTAATTTAAGGTAAATATTTACTGTCATGCTCAGCAGTGTAAGACTTTAATACATGTATATTTATATAAACATATATTTTGTATATTATGTTCTTAATGTACTTATAGAAAAAACATGCATGTAATAATTTGAGCTTTACGCACTTATTACCAGAAATTATGCACATTTTCACTAGCTCAAACTTTATTTTTATTTCTTTATCTGAACAAAAAAAAGAGCAAAAACTAAATTTGATTTCATAACTTTTTTAAGATTTCTTTAAAGAAACTTTTTTTATTTTTTTTTTGCTGAAACTTTTATTAAAATATTTTACAAGAAACTGTTAAAAAAAAGTTGAGAAATTTCCTGCGTGCCTTTTTAAAGTTTTTCGCATGGCCACGAAGGCTTTGTGATTGTTTGCAAATTTCTCTTCTCTTTATTTGTATTTGAATTTTTTTCTCACTTTTTTTTCTTTTCTTTGTCGGTTCAACTTTTTGTTAACATTATTTACATTTGGGCTGAAGCACATTTAAAAAAAAAATAAAAAAAATATAAAATAATTCAACTGCTTTTGGCATTTTAGCGGACTATTTAAGTGTGCCCGCTGTGCAGAGCCTGCAGCCGAGGGCGGCAACAACTGGACACGACTTTATGCTGCCTCTGCAGCCAAAAGTTGCAACGCCGCTGGGTGAGTCGATGATTAGACTAAAGGCCGCATAACTTTCCGATAGATAATTGTGTTAGCTGCCGGGGCCACATTGTTGACCTTGGCTATGAATTGGCCATTGTTTGCACTAGCACAAGCATCGTGTGGCAACAGCAGCTGCAACGACAAGTTTGCACTGATAACAGTTTCGGTTCAATATTGGCATAAAGCGAGCACACAATGTGCCCGGCTGATAGCACAATGCGCTGACATGCGCTTACACTTCCGTTTCCGACACTGACACTGCCTGACTGCCTGACTGCCCGACTGCCTTTCATTTACGCTACTCAACCTCAACACAATTTTTTTTTTTGTCGCTTACAGAACGCAAGGATCAGCATCCTCTACAGCTGACCGCCCAGAATTTGGCCTCCGATACGCAACAGCTGTATGGCAGCCATGGCCACAGCCCCAAAGTGGGCACCGTGCTGAGTGTGCCGCCCACCATCAGTATGACGCACACTCAAATGCCGCCGGGCATGGCCAGCATGGGTCAACGCACACCGAATCTCAGCTATCGAGCGACACACATGCATACGCATGCGCCCATACAGCAGCCCATACCGCAACACTATCAGCACTTGGAGTCATCGTCCACGTCGAATAATTGCAATATCAAAATCTCTGTGGCTGGTGCGACGGGCCCCGCCAGTGCCGCCGACGAGCATGTCCCGAGCATGGCGCCCAAGGTGACGCTGCTTGATGATCTGAGTGATGAGATCAACTCATCGACAGATGACTGTGCCGAATGCTGTCTGGTGGATGACAGCGATACGTATGAGACCAGCAATAATAATGGTGGCTCTTGCGGCAATCGGCCAGTTGAGCCGGAGGAGGAGGAGGAGAGCGCCACAGCTGAGGATAGCGGCGACAGCTCTGGTGGCATTTACGTCGGTCCCAAGCATTGATTATCGGCCATCAAATGGGAATTTCCATGCTAGTTGAGGTATATATACATCTATATATTGTTTGTATAAGATTTTTGATATCAAGTTGACAGCAAACAATATCTGTCATGTCATTTGAATATACCCTGTAAAATGCTGATGAGTAACTTTTTTCAAATTTATTAAAATTTCTTTGTGAATATTGTGATTTCATAAAATATTTTATTGCATTATCCAGTTTTTTTTTAGACTTAAATTATTTATTTATTTTTTTTTTTTCAAATATATAAGATTTTCTTAAAAATATATTTCTTTGTGAAATATTGTAATTTCATAAAATAATATTTTACTGGATTATTTAGTTTTTAAAATAAATTATTTTTTTTTTAAATAATTTAAACAAATTGATTTTTTTTTATTATTAAAATTTTCTCAAAAATATATTTATTTGTCAAATATTGTAAATAAAAAATTTTTTTGGGATTTTTTTTCAGACATTTTAATTATTTTGTTTCCAATTTATATGAAGTTTTTGAAAATATATTTCTTAAAACTATTTTAATATATTTAATATATTGCTTGAAATATATTTTAAAGAAATTATTATTTTATAAAATATTTTATTGGATTAATTATTTACTTTTTTGACGTGTAATATCATTTTGACTTCTTCAAATTATTTGAAAGATTTTTCTTGAAATATATTTCTTTGTCAAAAAATAGTGGTATATTTATTCATGAAAAGATATTAATCTTTACTAAAATATTTATTTAGAATTTCATGATTTTTATATGAGATAAAATTAAATTTTTCCTTTTTTTGTTATAGGTTTTTTTAATTTATAATTTTTCGATACGTAAGATAACTAACGAATTTAACGAATTCATTCAGCTATTGAAGTATTAATGAGAAATGTTATGCCTAATTAAAAAAAAAAAACAGACAAAGCATTTTCTGTATTTTTGGCTCTATCATTTGCATAAAAATGATCATATAATAATTATTTTAATTTTTAGCTTCAAAAGAAATGTAGAGCTCCAATATTGTCTCGTATAGGTAATTTTACCATATCATGGCTTATGCTTCAATCTTTTGTCTATTTTTGAGCATTTTCTTAAGAAAAATGTTTTTCCTATTTCCTAAGCATATTGGCTTGCTTTAGATTATTGTAGTTACAAAGAAATCATATTTGAAATTCCGTTAACTTTTCCTCTTCTCATCTAATAATCAACAATAATTCTTGGCAGCAATTTAGCAGAGTATTCGTAATAACAAATGCTTTTTGCTTCCCGACATCAGTCTGTTGTAAATCATAGTTTTTCTCAAGACACGCCCCAGACTTGTTTCCAGAGCTAAGCATGTCTCGAGCATGGAGGCGAACTTCCGTTACATTTGTGTTGTCCCTATAACTGTCATGTTGACAACTGTCATTGACAGAGATATATGTAGCCATGCATCCGGCAATGGCAAAGGAGGGCGGTGTTGGTGGCGATGGCAATGGCGATACTGAACTGGACCCGACAGTCTATTTTCATGCCAAGACAAACACGAAGCCAGACAGTGCACAAAGGCAAACATATCATCCAAATAAACGTGTCCACTTACATGTCTGCCTGATGAGGTGGGGGAAATCAGCGGGGATAGATTGTATGGGTCAAGCAGTGTGAGTTGTTATTACTATTCCGCTTCCGCTCTATGGCTTAAGTTGCTCTCTCCAGAGAGTCTGTCTGTGGCAGCAGACACTTGCCAAGGTGTTTATTATATAAATCTTGGCTGCCTGTAAACATGCAACTATAAATTTTAACACCCGAGTAAGCTTCATCTATTTCAATCTTTTGTCCCTCTCTTCATCTGTGAAGTTTAAATAAAAAGCATCACACGGAATGTTTGTCGTAGAAATTCAATGAACTGAGAAGTTATAACAGCAAAGATTGCACTAAAAAAAAAAGGGAATATTTAGCTTATCCTAGAAACGGTTAAGCAATTCTATGGGGTATATATGATGATATTTTTATTAAAAAAAAAACAAAAAACATTTTATTACAAATAAAAATGGTTAAAATAATTTTATATTTTTTTACATTTTTTTTTGTATTTAATTTTAAATACTTAAATATTTTCTGTATTTCTATGATAATTGTCATAAGAATAAACAACTTTTTTCAAGTAATATAATATATTTTATAATGTATATTTATATATATTTTTTCTTTTACTTTATTATTTATTTTTTAATTTGAAATATTAATTTATTATTATTTTAATTATTATCGTAATTGTAAGAATATTTTCTGTATCCTATGATTATCATAATAATTTATAATATTTATAAATTTGTTATATTTTTAATTAATTATTTTTTAATATTAACCAATTATTATTTAATTGTAGGAATAATTTCTGTATCTCTATGATTATAATAATAATAATTAATATTATTAATTATAATTATTGTCATTGCCATTATTAATGGCAATATCATTAGCATTCTTCTCTTTTTCATTGAATTCAGTTTTCATATTTATTTCGTAAGTAATATCTCGTATTTTTTTCACAACCATACTCTCTTTGGCTGCCATGAGTCTTTACAGGGTATCGACACAATGGCGACCATTGCTAAAAGTATATTGGCGCCAAACTTAATTTCATTCTTTTTTCTTTTATGCCCTTTGCATTTCCTTGCATTTTTGCACATACAACGACATGGCTACAAATCCTATACAAACATATAGATGTATATATTATACGTACACATATATATATAAGAGAAAAACATATATCTTTGGTCAACAGTTTTTGACCATTTAACATTTAACTCAATTTATGTGGTTTATCTAAATGTAAAATCGAAAGTGTCGAATGTAAAAGAAAAGCAAAGAAAAGTTTTTGTAAATATTCGTTTAGGTTTTTAGGGCAAGGTATCAAGAAAAGTACAGAACTTATATAGCGCATGTCCATTCAAACTTATCTGAGGTTCAAACGTAATTTTTGGTCCAATACTTATAGTTTTTTGATGTGAAATTGAAAATAAAACGAAAATTGAAGAATTTGCAAAAACATTTGATATGGAGTGAAATCGAAACACCTAAAAAAAAAACAAAAAATAGCGAATAGTGAAGAAGCAGAAATATCTAGATAAATGTAAACAGAATTCAAATGATGCATCATAGGAAATATAGTAAGTAGCTAAGTAAATAAATGATTAGAAAGGCTCAAGCGACTCGTTTAAAGTAAAGAAAGTAAATTTTAATTATTAACTAATTACAACATTTAATGAAATCTATTTAAACAAAAAAAAACTAAATGAAAAAAAAATGCATATAATAATAATTGTTTTTATTAATTATTGAGTGGTTTAAATAGTTTATGCTGATGTTTCAATATATTGTTTAAAGCCTTCTCAACAGCCGCAGTGATAGTTTTTCCTATATAACCCAAAATCTATTTGATAATTTAAGAAAATTTAAACAAATCTCCCCGAAGCTCACATATTATAGAAATGAAATAAAATAAATATATATATATAAAAAAAAATGTAATTGAACAGATTTAATTAAAATTTTGTTATTGTACATTGTATTTAAAGTTATGTTAAAAAAAAAAAAACTAAAAAGAAATTAATTACGTTATTGCATAGCAAAAATTTAATTTGATTAAATCTAAAAAAAAATAATAAATGGGCAAACTATGCGAATTATGGCTGGCGGAAATACAGTTCAACGATTTCTATAATTACAAAAGTTTAAAAAAAAAAAACAAATTGCATCCGCTCTTTGCGAATGAATAAAAACCTTTGAATTAAAAACTGTTTGTAAAATATCTAAAAGAAATTTAATATTTAAACACAACAATTTGCATTAATTGATTGCACAAGGATAAGATGAAACTGTATTTCCATAAAACAAAATGCAAAATAGCAAATTGTAATAAATATACTATTACAACATAAATATATATATATATATATATATATATATGTATATATATATATATATATATATATATATATATATATATATATATATATATATATATATATATATATATATATATATATATATATATATATATATATATATATATATATATATATATATATATATATAAATTGTTTACAAAAGAGCCCAACAATTTGAGCAAATTTTTAAATGTTAACAGTAACACAATTTACATTTAAACAAACTAAAAAAAAAACAATTTGTGGTGTATGTGCGACAACAAAAAATTTCCAATTTTAAAAATAAAAAATACAATTTCTTTGAATACACATACAAAGTCAAGTATGACAACGAAATTTCATCAGCGGTCTACAGAAAAAAAAAAAAAAAACACGTACACCCATACATATGGTAATTTTTTCACGAGGGAATAAAGTAATTCTATGCTTGCTTCTCTTTTTTCAGCACACAAAGGTAAAGGCAAAACAACAACGTGTCAATACCCTTGCACAATGTGTTTGGCCTTTTGATAGATATTAGTGAACTTTTGATAGGGTCACCAGCTAAGGTAAGAGTTAAAGGAAAATTTTTAGGTAAATCCAAAGCTCATGCAAAAATTGATTATGAATGAAATTGTCAGATGAATGGCATAGTTGATTGTAAAGTTCATGGTAAAGTTCATTACAAGTATTAATTTTGATGTTAGATTTGATTTTGATCATACAATGAAAATTGTTATTAACGTTAAGGTATAAAAAATGTAGAGAATAATATACTTTTAAGCTGATTAGCTTAATTAATTCAGCTTATTGGTTTATTCTTATCTTAATTTTTTAAGTACATGAAAAAGGTAGCATTGGTAATCAATCTAATTCAAAATATATTGGCAAATTTAATGAAGAAGTTTAAGATTATTTATTGGTAGAGTTTATTGCAAAATAGCAGGAATTTTTCATTTGTAGTTAACTCAGTGGTAAAGGGAATTTCAATGATAAAATAAATGTCAACATTCATGGCATATTTCATATTAAAATGATGTTTGGTATACTGCTTGGAAACTCAATTAATTAATGTCAAATTTTATACTAAAGGTAAGTTGATTTGATGATGGTGTATTTAAGTAAGCTAAATGGTAAGTTGAATGGCCTAATGCCTTAATGGCATTAATTTTTACTAAAAGTTCTATAAAGGTAAGATGATAAAGGTATTGTGATGGCGGTATAGTTTATGGTAAGCTCAATGGTAAAATTAAAGTTTATTTTAAAATTCTCGCTATAGTTGTTAAAGGTAATTTATTTTGAGCAAACATAATTTAAAAAATAAAATAATAATAATATTAAAAAAATTATAATAATAAAATAAGAAAAAATAAAAATAATAATAATAAAATAAGAAGATAAATTTCATAATAAGGTAAGAAAATATACATAGCTTTAGTTATGGCTAAAACTTAGTGTTAAGTTATATATATATATAGTAAAAGTTGACGAGACGCTGATGTCACGTAAGAGTTGAGAATCTCTCAAATTTACTGACATAAATTTAATTAAATTAAATAATTTATTTCAACATATAAATTTATTCATTAAATTTGAGCTACAACATGCAATAAACTCTAAATTCGAGGCCAAATCAAACATTTAAATTATGCATTTAAAGGGTATCTAATCTTTTGCATATCTATAGCCCCTATTTCTTGTTAATTTGAAAAGCAAACGCAGCAGCCACCATTTGGCTATTAACAACGTATCAGCTGAGGCTTAAAATTATGGCCACATAGCCCTCATATGGCCATTCCGAAGAGAAAGAAAGCATGAGAGAGTGGGGAGAGAAGGCTAGGGGAAAAAAAAATAGCACTGAGGACTGCAAGTGATGGTCTCTAATGTCGACACTTAAATACACACGCACACAAACGCATCGTCACTCAACCCCACACACGCACACAAACGTAGGCGTAATACGGTCTAAACCGTTTGCACATCAAAGCGCAAATCCATTAGGCATAAAACCGCCAGGCAGGTAAGAGAAGAAAAAAAAGAGGGAAAAAAAAAGCTGAAACGAAAAGTGAGAAGCTTATCTACGTAAAATGCCTGTGCATAAGCGAGTGCCTATGTGTGTGAGTGTGCGCCTCTAGAGTGTGCTAAACTAAGCGGGGCATGAGAAGCGCCGAGAGAGGCAGCTCTAAAGCAAGCACAAGATTAATGAGCAGCACCTGCCTGCCGACAAATTATATAGCATAATTCACTTTGAGCCTCATTCGCATATGTTTACCTAAATATCTTCAAGCTCGGTCGCTCAGTATTTCATGGCCGATTTAGTATGGCTATGCATGAAAATAAGTAGAAGTTCGGCTAACAAATGAGCGCTGGCTAGACATTATCTAAACAAAAATAAAATAAAATAAAATAAAAGAGAAATTCAAAATTATTTTTAAAGGTTTTCATTACAAATTTAACGTGTCACAAACAAGTTTTCTTTTATTTGGTAAAATGTTTTTTCTGTTTAGAAAAAAATTTTCTAGAAAAAAAAAAACTGAATGCCAATCAAAATTATTTGCCATATCAATAATATCCACTCACAATAAATGTCTGCGTATAAATATATCTACATATATATATATATATATTTGTTTTATTATATTTGACTTAATAAATCCTTAAACAATCATCAATTTTGGCATCAGTTCTCCTGGCTAAGCCAATCAAATGTTATTTTGTTTCGTTCGCCTTTTTTTTTTTTGCCAGTCGAGTAATCAAAGTTAGCAGCTGTGACCTGTTTGTGTCCCTGGCCTGCTTGGAAATGCAATACAATCTGTGAATGATTCGCTGCTTTTTTTTTTTGGTTCTTGTTTTGTTTATACTTGTTTTGCGATTGTTTTCATTCGCTCTTTTTGCCCATCTAACGATGATTGACGATGATTGAAAGTTACAGTGGCAACAAAGACCACAATCGCAATAAAAACACCGCCAGTTGCAGCTGGCTTTCATTTAGCTACCAAAGTTTTTGGCAAACCCCATGACAGACAGTCTGTCCAACTAAATTATTATATAGAGAAATGCATTTGAATCGGCAAAATGCTTTAAAACAAATTAGATTTATTAAAGGGAAATGAAGGTACTACAAGTAAGCTGTAGAAAATAATGATGAGAAAAACATTATAATTTTACATTATCTCTAAACACTGTTGCAAACTACAAAGATTTATTCACCGTGCAACTCTGAATCAGCTAACTTTGATGAAGCTCAAAACATTAACGGATATCTTGAAAATTTTATAAAAATTTTTTTTTGTTTGTGTTTTTGTCTGTTATAGGAATAGCAATTGAGTTTAAATTGTGTCTTGAATCATCAAAATTAGTTTCGATTTTTGTATTCGATGCTCGACTAGTGAAGTGACGGTGTTGGTAGTGGCTGTTTCTCTAAAGTTGGGCCAATATTGAGGGTTTTTTTTTTCTTACTTTTGACAAAAAATTGATAGTAAAGATGCGATATGGAATGATGCAAAGATATATTTTTAGTGGATAACTTCTAAGCTTACACCACTACACACAATTTGATATCTATAAATAAAAAATTACATTAGAAAAACTATTAATCAATATTAACCAACATCAATTTTCTTTCAATTGTAAAATAGATTAAGCAATTAGTCGCCTTATCCATCGGACTTCCACATAATTGAACTACCATATTAGAGAACTCCATGGAAAAACTGTCATCCAACAATGACCACAATCGTTAAGGATACACAGGCCATAGACAGTTTCCTCTCGTCTCTATAAATAATTGGCATTCAACAGTTAAATAGCTCAGTGATTAGCTCACATTTGGGTTGGAGTTCTCATTCAACAGTTGAAGGCCAGTCTAGTCATTTAGGGTCTACAACAGCCAGACAAAAGTCAAAGTCGAACTTCACAGTCAGCAAACGCAAATTCTCTTTATTTACCGCCTCTCCGTGCGTTCGTGCAACAAAATTTATTGTTACAGATAGCCAACAAAAAAAAAAAGAAAAAGAAGAAAAGCGAAATGGTTGTTGGGGGCGAAATGTGAGGAAAAGTAAATTTCCGTTGCGTGTGGCACAGAAATCGTGTCGAGATATGCAGCAATCGCAATATAAATTCCAAATAGATGGAAAGCAATGCGGGCTAGCGAATGCGGGGACATGATTTGCTTAGTGGGTTAGACACGCAGCCAGAGACATTGGGTTCGCTCCCAATCGCTATTCATCTTCATCTTCATCCTCATCATCAGTCCCCTCGGTAACATCATCCACGTCGTACTCATTCTCAGCTTCGTCTTCATCGTCGTCCTCATTGTCATCCCCATCTTCATCCTCATCCTCATCTTCATCCTCATCTTCATCCTCATCATCCTCATCCTCATCGTCAAATCCATCGGCAATCCGAAATCTATTCCTATTCCCATACCCATTGACAAAATCATCATTCTCATCGTCAACCCCATCCCCGTCGCCATCTTCCTCCCCCTCTGAACTGATAGGCTCCACGTATCTTGAAAACATAGCCCGCCTGCAGGCTCTCAGAGTGCGTTGCCTATCGCCGCTGCTCATGCGACCAATGCAGCCAAGGATGCGCAGCATATGCTGCCCGTTGCGCTTCATCTTTTGCACGGAACAGTTCAGATAATGGAGTACATTGGTTGCTCTGATTATAAACCACAAAATGGCTAAGCTCACCGCCACGCTGGTCAACCCGTGCAGACAGTACTTGTAGAGTCCATAACGGCAGCTCTTCAGGCACAGCTTATGAATTAACTGCTCCGTCAGCCAATAGATAATTTGTTCGAGTCCACACCAAATGCGCAACGTCGCAATCTCGGTCAGAAATAAGCCAGCCACAATCTCGACTAGCAGCTGCCATTCCCAGGCCATATGCATGAATCGACGCGGATATATGCTCATGTCCCACAGGAAACAGAGCGTGGCCAACAGAAAGACCCAGCTACCCAGGCACGGAGATGGCGAGCAGCGATCCTTCGGTTGAGTTAGAAAGTACGAGTAGCCCAACAGCTGCAGCAGACCAATAATGCAGATGGACAGTGTATCCATTTAATATCTGCATTTATTTCTCTCTTTAGCGAAGGCTTGAATCTTCTGATAGTTGTATTTAGTATTGTTTTATTCGTTCTGATTTTAGTCAGTATTATTTTTATTTTTTTTTTTTTAAGAATTTAAATGACGTTTAAGGGATGACGAAAGAATTTGTTAATGTAGAAAATCTCTTTAAAATTAAAATTTTAAAAATATTATAATCAA
Organism: Drosophila stalkeri; assembly: GCA_035047405.1. Classification (NCBI taxonomy): domain Eukaryota; kingdom Metazoa; phylum Arthropoda; class Insecta; order Diptera; family Drosophilidae; genus Drosophila; species Drosophila stalkeri. Next base: position 22,821,921 of record JAWNPR010000039.1, read on the forward strand.
TCTTAAGCTCACTCCTTATATTAATATTTGTCAATGTGAATATGTTTCTGAGTTTGATTCTGTATCTGTATCTGTATCTGTATCTGTATCTGTATCTGTATCTGTATCTGTATCTGTATCTGTATCTGTATCTGTATCTGTATCTGTATCTGTATCTGTGTATCTGTGTATCTGTGTATCTGTGTATCTGTGTATCTGTGTATCTGTGTATCTGTGTATCTGTGTATCTGTGTATCTGTGTATCTGTGTATCTGTGTATCTGTGTATCTGTGTATCTGTGTATCTGTGTATCTGTGTATCTGTGTATCTGTGTATCTGTGTATCTGTGTATCTGTGTATCTGTGTATCTGTGTATCTGTGTATCTGTGTATCTGTGTATCTGTGTATCTGTGTATCTGTGTATCTGTGTATCTGTGTATCTGTGTATCTGTGTATCTGTGTATCTGTGTATCTGTGTATCTGTGTATCTGTGTATCTGTGTATCTGTGTATCTGTGTATCTGTGTATCTGTGTATCTGTGTATCTGTGTATCTGTATCTGTATCTGTATCTGTATCTGTATCTGTATCTGTATCTGTATCTGTATCTGTATCTGTGTATCTGTGTATCTGTGTCTGTATCTGTGTGTATCTGTATCTGTATCTGTTCCCGTATCTACATCTCTAGCTCTACAAATGACCTCTATCTATTATAACTTATTTATGGCCTCGTCTGTCCACCTGCAAAGTGCCAACAAGTTAACATAATATTAACCGCTATTAATCAATTGGATGCAGGACGAAAGCCAATTACAAGATGCCAACAATTTGCTGGCCATGTTATCTGCTATCTTGTTACCTGACTCAAACTGTTGGCTTCAATTTAAGGCTTTGCTAACTGACAGCTAATAGGTCTACGACTCTGAGTTCATACTCCCAATTACACACCCCACCACCCACTCACACACACACACAGAGACACACATACAGACACCTTTATAGATTGTGTGAGTGGCATTTGAATAGGGTTCATTGTTGTCGCCGCTTGACATTGGGTTCGAGCTCTGCTGTCTAGGCTGTCTGTCTATTTAAAAATTGATTTGTTGTTATTTACATGCCGCATTATTTATCAAAGATCCCCCTTTAAAACATAGCTCTTCACTGCCTACCGAACATTATCATTGTCAGCGATGATAATTGTGGGTAAGGAAGTGCCGCGCCCACCCACTCCCCCGCCCATCGCCTATCGCCTGCCTGCTGCCAATGAGAATTCAATTTGTAAGTGTCAATGACAGTTTAGTAGATGTCACCTATCTGCTTCTTCGTCTACTTTTTTTTTTTATTCGTTTTTCTGCGTCTTTATCTTCTTTTTTTTCGAGTTTCTCACATTTTTATTGGCATTTTGTCCAGTGAACCGAAAATCCCCAGTTGATTTGGAAGAGCAACAAGTTTAGCTAAGCCTGATGACCAGGACAATCAATGGCTGTGCGGGGGTAGGTGTACATGGAGAGGAAGATACGAATCGGTATGCGATAAGCTAACACCGCGTGACTTTTTGTGTCACTGCGAATGCGATGTGCAGCACAACGGGACATTTAACTGGGGATGTTAACGTATTTATTACCATAATTGCTACAGTTGAAGAGATATATGTGTATGTATATATAGAAGTCTGTAGGTGTGCGTGCGATGTGAGCTTAGCTTTGGGTTTGTCTGTAATTGAAATCAGTCGCTTAGAAAAATCAATCAAAATTTGCCAGATGCATTGCCATGGAAATAAATAACAAATATCGAAAGATATGCCCTATACAACTGTAAAGGTTATAAATAATGGAGAACAGAATTGAAAAATGTTGGCTGCATCGTTTTCATTATGAATAGTTGATGATATCGTTCGGATGTTTCAGTTTTGCAAGCTCACTATGCTAAAAAGGGTGTATTAAAAAAAAATAAAATAAAAATTTGTTGTGAAATTATTTAAAACTTTATAGAGGTATATAAAAGTAAATAAAAAATAATAATAGTAAATTTAAGATAAAATCCTTCGGATGGTTCAGTCTTACAAGTTTATCAAAGTAAGAATTGAGATTTAATTTTTAAGATTTAATATTTAGTTGAGTTTTAAAATTTAATAATTTATGCATTTAAAGTTAGAGCTAAAGATAAACGAACATCATTATTGTCGCTGTACTGTAACAGCTATGTATGTAGTTAACTCCCGATGAGCTCTCATTTCTCTCCTCTCTCCTCTCTCAATCTCAAATCCTTTTCTTAACACTCGCACAGCACTTTGTGAGAGCTCGAGGCGTACATTTGAGAGAAATTGAGTTATTTAAAACTCGAACCTATTATTGAAGCTCTGACAGCAGAGGCAAAGCTGCTTGTTAGGGCATTTAAATTACTGCACTGTATGTAAGAGAAGAACCTCAATGCAATAAGTACACATATAAGAGCATATTATAGCACTTATATGCATTCTCGTTATGCTGTGCCGTTTATATTTTTGCGATAAATCAGTGTGAAGATGCCATGAGTTGCAGCTTTATTCAAGCAGAGTTGGCTGAATAATGTTTTATGAAAAATGTGTTGTATAAAATACACATTATAACAACATGAGTCTGTGCATTTGTTCGTTTCTTCATAAAATACAAAGCATCTTAATGCTAAACAAATTTTATTTGTGTTAAGCTTTTTACCATTTGATTCAGTGTGCAATAAAAGGAACTTCAGAAAATCTCTACAGCTTAGACGTCAAATATATTAGCCATTTAAACTATGTATTTCTGTCTTCGATAATTTATTTTGAGGTAAAGGAAATATCAGGCGATAATGTTGTTATATATTTGATTAATAATATCGATTAATGAAATTGAATTGCGCTATTCAAGCTAGAGAACATATTGATCGTAGCCGTTAAAATTGTAATATAGTATAACCAAAAAAAATTTTTTTAATTTAATTTTTAATTTAATATTTATTAAATTAAATCAATCAAGATTTGTTACCTAGAATAGCACAATTCAAAAGATTTGCAATCTCAAGCAAGCAAACTGTCAAAATATAATTACAAATAGGAAATAAGCTGAAGGCAATAAATTATGCATAATTTATTGCATCTAAATCAATATTTCCCTAAACATAGTCAATTTTAATTATAAATAGTATTTTTTATATTTCTGTAATATTAATACGTTCAATATCAAAAGATATTTCAATAAAATTTTTTTTTCTTCTTTAATTTTTTAAATAAAAATCAAAGCATAATTCTTATTTTTGATTTTTATAATAAAAATTGAAAATAAAAGTTATGATTTAATTTTTATATACAAATTTATTTGTAATAATTATTTTTTATCACAAATATCAAACTTAATAATTAAAAAATATTTTTTTATATTATTAGTTCTTAATTTTTTTTTTATAAAATTAAAATCTGTTAGAAATTGTACAATTGTATAGAACAGAATTTATTTATTTATTTTTTATATTATTATTATTACATTATTTTTAAATTTATTTTGTTTTTTACTTTATTTGATTAGTTTTTATTATAATTATTATTTTTATTTTTATTAATTTTCATTCATGCATTTATTTATTTAATTTTAATATTTCTATCTGTGCTCAACAGCTTATAAAATTCTCTCATACGTGAGTGCTTAATATTGTTCAGCTGAAAGGAATGTGATAATGCATAATGCATAAGCTAATGAGAAATTAATGACTAATGACGTTGACCCAGCCATTAACGGTATATAAAGACTCCGCAGAAATACAGAAAAAGGTAAAGAAGACAGAAGAGAAATGAAAAGAGTTTTAATCGGGATTGTAACAGACAAGTCATGCACTTAAAATTACTTCTACACGTATACTGATTTATATATGTATGCCTTTAAATATGTATGCGTGTATGTATGTAACTATATATATTCATGTAATTTCGCACGTGCAATTTTAATGAACTTTTCACACTCATTACACTCAATGGGAGCATACAGACAGCGCAGAGTTGCGAGCTTGGCATTCCATTACCCACACACTTACAAACGACACACACACACACATACAACTTCACACTCATACTCACACACACACGCACATGCACTTCCATATAGGGCGTCGTTTAACTTCCGGTTTTGTCGCGTTTTTGTAACCGCACGCAACATCTGCAAAATCATGTCAGAATGCAACAGCTGCTGCTGCGCGACTATCAGATACCCTGTAAACATATAAGAGTCTTTGTTTTGGCTCTATTAAACTTGAAAAATGGTCGGATATAAAGATAAGCTGCTAGGTTAGGTTAAGATCTTCTACAAAAAATTTCCTTACTTAAATATACCCCATTCATTGAAACACTTTGGTAGAGATTGCCAAACTGAAAATCTACCTTAAAACTAACCTCAATTTAATTCTATATAAATTGACAGACTTACAGATACACTGGAAATTTGCTTGCCAATAAGAAAAACCAATTCGAGTTTTTTTTATACGAAACTAAAAGACTATTAAATACCTAGAAATATGCTGTCAAGCTGTCTGTGCAAGCATTTGCTTATGGCTTAAGCTTGTAGATTTCCTGCTCTTTCTGTTTCGTTCAACTCAATTTTGTAGAGTGTTAATTATTTGAAAGGAATTTTTATTGATAATTAGTCAAAAAATCATTATGGAGTTTTACTTAACTTTTGAGTTGATTTTTATATATATTCTATTCATTTAAGTCTTTCAATACAATAATTGAAAATTAAATAAAATTTTTAATATAAGAAAAATGAAAATATATAAATTTTTATTTACTCTGCCATTTTGTAGAATATTTAAAATATTGCATACTTAAAAGTTTCATAAAAATAAATAATTTTTTAATTTTTTTATGTATTTATATTGTTCATGTGAAAAAAAATTATAACTGAAATGTTTAATCTGAAAAGAGTCTATATTTATTTAATGTTCATTATATTTGCTTTGTATGCAATAATAATCGGATTACATATTATATATATATAAAAAAAAATTATATTAGGTGTATAAATATTGTATAAATTATTATTTAGCTTAAGTCAATGAATGTGGTAAGTATAGGAGAGCAGCCAGTAATTTATGGATATCTTTAATTTAACTAACTAAATTCTAATTTTAATTTATAATTAAATTCATTTATTCAAAATTGTTGCTTTTAAAGAGTTTCAAATTCATATGTTTATTTTGGTTAAATTTATTTATTTTTACATTTATAAATAATTCGAGAAAGTCTAATAAAATAATTAGAAAATTCCAAATAGTTATTTGAATTTAAATGTCACTCTCTGCAACAGATAATATCGAAGAATAAAACAGACTGATACACTCTATCATGTTACCTATTGCAACTGCGAGGTATATCTACATACGCAGAGATATAGAGAGAAAGAGAGGTTGGAAGACAAGCTTGTCTTGACTTGTCAAATCGTGCGCATAAAACTTTGGCCATGAAAAGTTTTGTTGTCTTCCACCTCGAACCCGATACGTGTGGCGTTCGAGTCAGACTCAAACTCAGAGTCGGACTCAGACAGGTTGACTGATATATATCTGGGATTGGGTAACAACAATGTCGGGTGTCATCTAGTGCATGCTGAATGCACATGATGTGGCCTCATTCGCATGCTACGTGATCTGCTGAGTTTCTATCGAGACTTGTCAAAATGCCCCTTCAACCAGTTCCGGTTGCATTTTTGCTCTCTCCGTTTTCCCAGCACTTTTCCCCGTCGACTTTGACTTGTGCCGTGTCTCGAGACAAATTGAATTGGTGTATTTTTTGTGTGCAGTGCATACAAATTGCGAACCAACTGGCGCTGACGTTGACTTGCTCGTTGAGGTTTCGTTAGCTACTCTCTACTCTATAAGTATAAGTATTTGTGGGTGTATAAGTATAAGTATAAATATAAGTATAAGTATATAAGTCTAAGAATAAGTACAAATATATATCAAAGAAAATAATTGAAGTTTAATTATATGTTTATTCTCTTGTAGGGTATTTTATATTCGACTCTCTGCCATTTTGGAATTCCCTTCGTGTTTTCTGTGCCTGCTAAAAATCACGCTAATTGTCGCACAGCAAATGTCGTTGCATACATTTTGGTTGTCGAGCCCGTTGCACAGTGGTCTCTGTGGGGCTTCATGACATCTCTATTAACATAAATTTGAATAAGAAATCGTTGAATGCAACCGCTGCATTTATATAGTTGCAGAGCAGTGGTTTAATCCGCATACCACTTAAAGCTAACTCTTAAATAATTTAACTAAAACTATCTCAATAAATATTAATAAAAAAAATATATATATATATATATATATATATATGTTTTTAATAGCATATGAATATTTCTTTGTCATGTCTGAACATGTTCTCTTTTGTGGGTCCACCTTGGCCAGCTCAAAGTCCTGTCATGTTTTTTGACATGAAAATGCAAGTTGTGGAATCTAGCGCATCCGCACTTGCAGTTGGCATCTCGTTTTTAGCCCTTTGTGTGTGTGTGTGTGTGTGGGTGTGGGTGTGTGTGTGGGGTATATATTATAATGGCAAGCCCTTCTACATAAACAAAAGTCAACGCTTTCAGCTATTAGGAAAACAATAACAAACACTTCGCCAGCAGCGCCAACATCAACAAAGCATTCCAGTGCCACCTGCTGCCAGTCGGCACCCATAGCCCCCTCTCTCTCCTCTCCTCTCCCGTTCACAGTCTTTGTTACCCAAACAAAGATAAAGAGCGACGGTCAGCCACAAGCCGTACAATGATGACGATGCCGATGATGATACACAGGTCCAGGTCCAGGTCCCCAGACCTATGCATAATTTATAGGCAAGTGCAGTACCGCAATATGTAGGGGGTACTCGAGAACTGCTGATGCTGAGCTGATGCTCTTCCTCTTGCTGCTGCTCCTGCTGTTGTTGTTGTTGTTGCTCTTGCTTGTGCTTGTGGGTTTCGGTTTAGGGTCGCGGGCGCACATTTGCATTTAAACACATTTCCACACTCATGAGCAGCAAATTTGTGCAACACTTGCAACACCAGCCTCAAAGATTGGCGAACCAGCAGCAATATGTATATAGAAGAAAGATCTTAAGAGGCATTGAATAATTAAGTTAGGGTTCGAATTACAGATTAACAAGTGTATGTTTAACTAATGCTTAACAATTAGAAAAAAAAAAAAATTATAGAAAAAAAAGTGATTCTTATAATTATAAATTTTGTTCTTCAACTTATATAAATTTTTTTGATTTTAAGGCTAGATTTGCTTTAAAACTTACATTCATGTAAAAAAAAAAGTAATATTTATTTGAAAATATTGTTTCCATTAAAATAGCGTAAATTTATGAATATTATGTGTAGGGCATTACAGATAATTAAAAAATATATAAATTTTATTTGTATACAAAAGCGATTTTTTTAAATTTTAATTTTAAATAAATTATTTATTATAACAATTATATAAATTATACAAAATCCTTAACTTTTAAACATTTAATTTTTAAATATATGTGACGGAAATTACACGTGATTCATATATATATAATTTATATTTATACACAAGAGAATGTTTTAAAATCATGTCTATTTTAAATATATTTAATATTACACTAAAACAAATTATTAAAAATATTTTAATTCAAAAAAATGTAATTTTTAAATATTCGTGTTGCACATTAAATATAATTTAAAAATATATAAATTAAAACATTTAATTTTCAAATATCTTGTTTTTTTTTAATTGTTTTAAAATATATTAACGAAAAGAAAAGGGAAAAGTACAGCTGTCTTTATATTATTTAAAATAAATTTAGAAAATTCGTTTTATAATAATTTTCTAATAATTGAATTGCATTTATTTTCGATTTGTATATTTAAAAATGTATGTTTAAAAAAAAAACATATAATGCTATAAATTAAAGTTAATGTTCATTATATAATTTTCTTAAATTTATTTAAATCAGTTAAGATTAATTAATTCTCATTAGTTTTATAATCGTTTGCTATATTTGACATTCAAATGCAGCTAATATGATATGCACACATGAATCCTGCTTGATCTCTCGCTCTCTCTGACTTTCTCCCTCTCTCTCTCGCTCTCTCTCTCTCTGCCGTCTTTCCCTTTGGTCTTTTGGCAGCCATGACATTTTCAGATTGCGCATTCGCCACGTTGAACGGTGCAAATATTTCAATTAGCTGGTCTAACAAAATTTTAATAGTTGTCAGCTGCATAGACTTGATAAATGCCAAAGTGCCAGCCAGTTGCCAGTTGCTCTTAATGCCACAGCCCACCACACAGCAAATGGGGCATCGTTCTCGTGCCTAGCCATTGCCACCCTTCGTGCCCCCCCCCATCCCTTTTTGGAGAGCATTGCCTGCAGCCTTCAGCTTTCAGGCTTCTGGCTTCTGGCTTTGGACTGCTTTTTTGTTCCAGGGTTGGCTGCGCCTGACATCCAAAACATTTAAAACACGATTTTCACATTTACCTTTCAATTTAGCATTGCTTTCGCTTTTGCTGTCGTTTGTCCTAACTGTTGTTGTTGTCTGCTCTTGTTGTTATTGAAGTATTTGTTGTTATTCCGCTGCCTGTCTGAGCGAGGCGACATATTGACAAAAGTGTCTAGCTGCTTGAATTAAATTATACCCCACGGTCCCACAAAATCGATTAGGTTAAATCGAATTTTTTTGGTTTGATTATCGTTAATCAAACCACAAACTAAGTGTTGTACCACCAATATAGCATACACGAAGTACTCTCGGCAAATATGTGAAAATATAGCATGCATATATTGATCAAATCAAAGTTGATTTTTCAGTCTGAAAAATACATTTCTTTTTTTATTTTATTTAATTTTTTTTATTAGGTAGTCTAAACTTAATACATTAAGAATATTTATTTTTATAAAACTTTATCAAATTTATCTATAATAATTATAAATAGTTAATCAAATAAAAAGATTTTTCTTAAAAAAAAAGTTATATACTTTTACTTAATATAAATAATCCTCCAGTATATCTTAACGTTGCCTTACACAACATTTTGTGTATTTATTGTTTATTTCTGTTTTTTTTTTTTTTTTTTTTTTTATATTGTTGGCCACATAAATCTGATTTATAGGGGTAATAAAATGTTTCATGCTTCAACAAATTTCAACTGTTCGGCACACACCTTCTTGTCAAATGTTTCAGCTTGAGTTCTCTTTGCTGCCAAAAAATCAAGCACTTTGAAGTTAATGTGCGAGTGTGTTGTAGCCACGTTGAGTTGCCATCTGCAGTTATTTAAATGATGTATCAAAAGTATTTCAGAGCAGTTATTCGCTTGAGTTCATATTTTTTCGTTGAACACTTTATCAACGCTGATAATAAATTTATTTACATTTTTATGCGCTGTTCATGGAAGTGCTGTGGGGTGTATTCGTTTTGCTTTTAAATAGAAAAACAAATGTTTTTATATATTTATATTTGTAATATTTAAATAAAAATATAAAGAAAATGTGTTAAGTTTTATTAAAAAGTATACATTAACAAAATATTATTATTTTGATTCACATAAATATTAACCAAAAATGTTTAGTTAAAAAAATAATAATGATAATATACTTTTTTTTAGTTTTTAATTATTATTTATTTTTGTTCTCATATTTAAAAGCTTCTGCATAATGTTAATATAAAAAGGAAATTAATTAAATAAATATTAAAATAATTATTAATATATTAATATTAAAAATCCTGTTAATCATTATAAAATCATTTTTCCCAATAAATTTATATAGTTGTCTTTTCTAATATTATTTTTTTTTTTTATTATTTATTTTAAATTTATATTTATTATTTATTTTATTTATTTTATATAAAAAAGTCAATTGCGTTCTTACTCCATCTGAAATATTTTTAAATTAATTATTTTTAAATAATAAAAATTTAGATTATTTTTAATTTTTAAATTTATTTAAATAAAAAAATATATATTTATTTATATATTTATATATATTTATATAATATATATTTATAGTCTGAATAAAAAAATATATTGTAATAAATAAAATATTTGGTTTACAAAAATTTCTTATACCTCTGCCAATCGCCTTAATTTGGCTTAAACAAAAAAATGATGTGGCAAACGATACTAGATATTAATTAAAGATAATTGAAATACATATGCAAATTATTCTAATAAGCTACCATTTCGGTCTTAGTTTAGCATAATATTAAGCTTTGCCTGCAGGCAAATTAAGCTTACGAATTTTTAGGCACAACTAAAGCATCATTAAATATTAAACCTTGCACTTTGGCTGCGTTGCTCACCTTTCAATGGCAGCTAAATGGGCGTGGCGTTTTAAGTATCCGAGTTCTGTTGACGTTTGGCTCATTGTTATCAACTGAATGGGTTGGCTCATAGCTGCAGGCAAAGCTTTTATACCGTATATGTGTGTGTGTGTGTGTGTGACTCCGTGTATGTGTGTGTTCAAACAGTTTAATGCCTTGGATAACAAGGCGCATCATGTTACATTTACGCACAGATACAAATACAAATATATATATATATGTATATATGTATGTGTGGAAGACATGTGTGGCACGCGGCCAGGTGCTTAGCCTGTGGCTTGCATTGCCTGTCGTTCAGTGTACGTGTGTGTGTGTGTGTGTGTGTGTGTGTGTGAGCAAAGGATGCTCGGTCACCAAACACACGTACGCTCTAAACTGTTGGTTCTAATGCAATTTCTGTCATTTTTAATGGTTTTATAAGTTGCAGTAAAGTCGCCCGACTATGCGGTCATATACGCAACGCTTTGGCCACTTGCTCTGTGACAGACACTTGATTATTTGCTTGGACTTTGCCAGTGAGTCTGTCTCCAGCTGCGTCTGCTCTTTGAGCAATGGTCAGTTTTGAATTTTGTTTGCTCTCATTATGATGAGGTTTGCTCATGCATGTGTCCTCTGCATGCTATGTCTATGTATGTGTGCTGCATGCCCTGCATGTCCAGCATCTACAGCATTTACTCCATCTACTGTCCGCTGACATCTCTGGGCCGTCCAGTGTGGCCATCCAGTGTGGCAACTGATGGCAATTACTGCTTCGTTTGTGCCAGAGCTAAATGTGTTTAGTTTTGATTAGTTAAGTAATTGCCGGATATCTATTCAGGCGAGTGGCATTATGGACTGCTCCTACAGTGTCGCCTGCAGCAGACTCAATTGCAATTCATATGCGAAATTAGAGTTCAATTGTTGTTCTAACTTGATTAGGTTCAAAACACTAATATGGACGTATTGCATTCTGCATATGAAATATTGCTTGCACATTTAATAAAGAATATTATCAATGCTTACAAACGAAATGTCCAACGTAACATGATTTATTTACGAACAATTAGCAATCTAAATTGTGATATTTATTTTACTTATTTGCTAATTATTAGTGCTTTTGCTTAGAGATTATCTCTTAGCTTCATATAAATTATTTAATTAATTTTGATATTATTTTAAAAGAGACAACTTTAAAAATACTTTGTAAATAACAATAAAAATAAGTATTCTATAATATATTTAATATACCAAAAAATACAAAAATAAATAAATAAATAAATAAAAACAAATTCTTCTTAATATAAAGTATACTATATAATATAATTTATACTGAATAATAATAAAAATAAATATTCTTTATATATTTAATATAAACAATAAAAATTAATTAAAAAGCAAATATTAATATAATATGTATTTTATTATATATAATGTTTAACAACAAATAAATAAAAACCATACATATTATATGTATATATTACATTATTTATAAATATTATTTAACATGAAAATAAAAACTTTTTTATTTTTGTATATGACATATTGTTGAATATTTATCAATTTTAGTTTTTTTTATATATTTAATGGAATTTAATAGCAAAAATAAAATAAAAATAAATTTTAAATATAAGGAAATATATATATATATAAATTTAATTAAAGTTAAATAACAGAATAAAAATAAATATACAATGAAAAATAATATATACAAAAAAATATATAATATAAAAAAAAAATTATTTATGTTCATAAATTCTTAATTCTTAATTTATATTTACATCAGAAAAATTACATAAATAATATTTTTATTTAGTTTTTAATGAAATTAATTACATAAATAATATAGTAATTTATTTTTGAATCAGAATATTTACATAAATAATATCTTAATTTATTTTTAAATAAATAATAATATTTAATAATATTAAATAATATCTTAATTTATTTTTAATATTTAAGATAATTTTATTGTATAAAATGAAATAATAATATTAATTATAATTATTATATTAATTATGCTTATACATTTATTATTTACTTAAAAGCAATTACTTATATTATATTTTACTCTCTGTATTTATATTTTTAGTCACATGTTTTGTTCTCTCAGTGTAGCCTAACACACTCACATGCAAAGATGCTCTGGACCATACTGCGCATTCTCACCACAGAGAGTCAACTGAGTAGCAAGTCCGCAATCGAAATGAATTTTATTTTGCCGAAAGCTCTGCAGTGGCCATAGATTCCATAGAGCCGGACCGGGCGCAACATCTAAAGAAGCATTCCAATTGGAACCTACATCAACAGCAAAGCGCTTGAAATTCAATTCGACGCGCCTTAAACAATTCCAACTTATTAAAAGCGAACGCAAAAAGTTTAATTGGAACTGCGATTGTGGCGCTGCCTGTTGTCACTGGGGAGTCACTGGTAGCAAAATAGATGCGCGGCATAGGCAGTGCCCACTATAAAGTCACGCCTAGCCGCCCCCATTCGTCCGCCTAGCCCTCTCTCCTCTTCATTAAGTGCAGGCCTGGCGCTAAATGTGCGCAATTGAAGGCAATTGAGCAATTTTGTATGCTCAGAGCATCAGGCGGAGCATTTGCATAAATACATTTATTTAATATTTAAATTAGTTTTCTCGCATTTCTTGCAGCTATGCATTTATGTATATATATATATATATTTGTATATATGTATATGTATATATATTTACAGAATGCTTTCACAATTTTTACTGATAATCCCCATTGGCGCCCAAGTAATTGTCCATGACGTAAAGCACAAATGCAGCTAATCTCTGTAAAGTTACCAATTTGCTCTCGACTCGAAGACAAAAGAAATATCTGTCTCTCTGGCTGCTTCTCGCTAAACCGAATGCGTACAACAAACCCAAATTGACAAGTTTTCTAGCTCATTAATCTGACGGGCTCAGGCGAGATTTGGCTACAGCAAAACCTTTTTGCTTTGAGCTATTGTTGTGCTTGGTAAGTATATATATATTTTATGTTTCATTTATATATTTTATAATTTGAGTAAATCTTAAAGGCAACACGCCTTTAATGCTTATCTTTAATTAAATGTTCGCAAAGAAATTTCTAAATGTATTCAGGGGAAATTCAATCAGTAAATTAAGCTTTACTTTAAATTTCAAATTGTAAATTTGGCTTAGAAATTCATATTAAATTTATAATTTTAGGAACTTACTATATCATTGGGTATAGAGTTTTCAAGCTCAGCTAACTTTCAAAATCAAGTCTATATTCTAATTCAACTATTGAGATTTTTCATATAGTTTTAAGTTAATTCAAAGAAATTTAAGACCCTATTTTCACTTTATAGTTTATATTGACTTTCCACAGTTTATTCTCGCGCTGTTTGTTACAATATTCATCTAGACAATTTAGAAACTTTTAGAGCTGTCGAAGGCTGCACAGTTGCAATGATAATTAATCAATAAAGTCTCGCAAACTTTGTATTTAGTTCAGTCAAAACTCAATTCTAGTTGTTGTTCGGTCCTCTACAAATTTGCAGAGCAATCGACGAGCACGAGCTCTGCAGCTCGAAGACGAGCAGCAGCTTAGCTTGATCAAGCCGAAGCACATACATATAAATAATTGAACAGAACCGGTACACATGAGAATAATCTCTTTATAAAATATAAATCTCTTATATTGGTATTTTATACTGCCACAGCTGCCCCTCTTAAATAACAATTAGACTTTGCGCCGGTTGCTGAGGGCAACAGCTCTTCTTTTATAATATTAAATAAAATTTGAATATTTACGTTATTTTCCTTTTACTGTAATTAGAAATAATTAACCATTAATATTGTAAATTATGTTTAGAAATTACTTTCAGCAATTTATGCATTAATTTTTCCTTTTAATTAGTTTTATTATTAAATTGAATGTAAATTAATGATTTATTAAATTATTAGAATTTAACATGAATTTAAAAAGTCTTAAAAAGTCTTAAAAAAAAAAATTTGAAAAGTCTTAAAAAAAACAGCTTATACCATATATGTTTGCTTATTATTGCTTATTAATTTATTTTAATATATATATTTTAATTAATAATATTCAACATTATATTTAATTTTTGCTATAAATAATTTAATATATTTTATTATTTTTTTTATAGAGCACATTTTCATATAATTTCCATTTGCTGTTACAAAACAGCTCAGCGAAATTAAAATATGAATTAAATTTATATAAAAGCCAAATGTATGTGCATATATCAGGTGTATCAAGCAAAAACTATCTAAATAATATTATAAGCAATAGTAAGAAATTGCTGCTTATATTCTAAAACAATTTGAAATTAAAATTTTTCATAAATTCTTAAAATTGACCGAAAATTAATTCTTCAAGTATTACGTACATATAATAAGAATACACTTTGGTTATATTAAAAAATAACTTTACTATTAATATTCGAAGTAATTTCATTTAATTTAGTATTTCAAATTAAATTTTACTATATAGCAAAAATTACAAATTTTTCAAAATGAACTTTAATAATTTGTATTAATTTAATGTATAGCAAAGATTGCGTATACGCTACATATAACAACAACAGACTTTGTTATTAATATTCCAAGTAATTTTACATATTATAATGTAAAGTAAATTTTGCTTGTCAGCACTGGAAAAATTCCTTCAAATATTATAGGCCAAATATTGCGTATATATTAAAAATAACTTTCTTTTTAATATTCCAAGTAATTTCATTTGGTTGCACATTATAATGTAATGTAAACTCGGCTAGAGTAGAATTTGAAAATTCTTCGAAAATATTACGTATACGCCCGAAAAAAAAGTGCCGTACATGCCAGATATTGCGTATACGCCGTGTGTATGCGCGTGGCTGACGCTGGCAGGTGCAAATGTATGAACAGTTAACAGTTTACTTGCTTACCGTCTGCTTACCTTATGCCACCTCCTGCTGCCACTGTCGTTGCCACTGACCCAGCTGGCAGTTGTACTACTATATATGGCAGGAAGCGCGGCCAACTTCTGCGACAGTTTTTCTTTAGTTGTTTTTTGCTCAGTCTTTCGCTTACGTAAATACCCCAAAGCTCTGCGCATATTTCCATATTAAGTATTTTTATAGCTAATGGCGCTTTTTACTTAATGTCAACACACAAGCCACGCCCCATGCACATATATATATATGTATATGTATATGTATGTATATGTGTACATAAAATGCAAAAAAATTGAATATTTTTATGTTGTTTTTATAACAATTTTATATTTCAATGTTGCTGCTGCCGTTGCTCTTTGTTGCTTTTTGTTTTTGCTTTTATTTTATTTTTTTTTTTTTTTTTTTTTTGCCTTTTGCCGTTGACGATTTCAGCGCCAAGAGGCAGAGACTTCCTGTGACTCCTGTGCCACCTGTTATCTATTGATTTTTATGCCTGCGTATTACCTGGATACGTGGTAATAAGAAAAATATATCGAAGGGAATATCAACGTCAAGAGATGCCCTGGAAAACGTACATAGAATTTGCTCAATAATGTTTCAGACTTTGAATTTTTAATTGAAAATTTAATTTTTAATATTTTGTTGTAGTTTTATGATAAATTTATATTTTAATTTAGTTAATGATAATATTAAATATGTATTTAAATATAAAAACAATTCGAATTTATTTCATGAAAATATAATAAATATTTTTTAATAAAAAAGCAATTTGAAATTTATAATTAGTTATTAAAAATATTAAAAATGAAAAATTGTTCTTATTTGCATAAACAAAATTTCTAAATATAACAATTTGATTTGATAATGAATTAGAAATTTAAATTAATTAAATTTATTTTTTTCAACAATTTGATTTTTTATTTATAAATTAAAAATTATAAAATAATTTTTTTTTTTAAATTTAATATTTACTCAAAATATAAAAGCAATTAAAACTTTTATTTCAATTTATTTTCCCTATCAAATCTGAATTTCTACTTCTAAATATATAATATTATATATTAAAATAATATAATATAATTATGTAATAAAACAAAAATAAATAAAATAAATGTTTATACAATATTTACATATACACAAAATTCAAGTCAACCAATATTTCTTGTTAATTATTGAAACTTATTTTAAGTGAACTTAATTTTATTTAACTTAATTTAACTGAATATTTCTATTGAAATTATATATATATTTTTTTTGTTCTTAAATATATTTTGTAATCTCTTCTATAATTTACATATATTTTTAATTATAACATAAAAAAAAATAATAATAATATATAATATAATAATAATAATAATATATAATATATATTTTTTGTATAAATTTTTAAAAACAATTTATTTAAATTGTATTTTTACACTTTAGTCTTGAAAAATGTAGAAACAAAGCAAAACAAAGAAAGCATCCAATGCTGAAGCTGCAAACATTGCTTTTGCTACAAATATGGCATCAGATAACCGTAGAAGATATATTTAATATATTTTTATACATATACATACTCGACTATATATGCACAATAAATATATACATATGTATATAAATAAGCAACTTCACCCCAAATTCTTTTCGAAGGCAAAGTTGACAGTTGAACAAATTTTAGATAGCCAACAATGCCAGCTCACCCACACACTCACCCACACACTCACTCACTCTTTATCCTCCCCTCTTGCACTCTCTGAGGGAATTGTGAATGGGGTTTGTAGGGGTTAAAGTGCTAGAACAGCAGGGACTGTCAGATGAGAATGGTTATTGTTATGTTGTTTAGCATCCACACAGGATGCACAGGATGTTCGTGCAGCTGGCTTTGAGTGCCAACCAATTTGGGGCTTGTGACATTAGACAAAGTGTTGGCCATTCTGCTCATCTTTGGCAACATTCTTTTTGCCAAGTTTATAATTTGGGTTTTGATTTCGCATTTCTTTTCACCCAACCAGCCATTAAATAGCTGCTATTGATTCAACTTGTTTATTCCTTTTAGTTTCTTTAAGCTCTACTTTTGTTGCTAATTTGAGTTAAATTCGTTTATTTGATATACCCGCAGTTTACCCTCTCACTTGCTCTCTCTCTCTCTCTCTCTCTCTCTCTGTCACTCTCCCTCCCTCTCTCTCTTTGTTTCACTTAATTGCAACATAACGAGCTCTTTGTTTGCCAGCCAGCACTGTCGCTTCAGTGTATTGCACTTTTCTTTTGCTTTTCGAGTATTTTGCATATTTTTGCAATTTGCACCCTAGCTAAAAAGGTAAACTTTTTTTTTTCTTCTATTGCCGTAGCTGCTGCTGCTGCTGCTGCTGTTGCTTCTACTAACCAATTGCCAAAGCCATTAAATCGTTAACATTTAAATTATTTAATTGCATAAATGCTTCTACAATTTCTTAATTGTCTTATGTTTTAAATACCCTAAAATGGCATTTGGAATGTGCAATTGGGATATGATTCAGATTTTTTATTTAAATTGTAATTTATTCATTTTTGCTATTTGAATTTCTTTTATAATGAAAGGCAAAGAATATTAAATATACTATAATTTTTAGGTAACATTATAAGATTAAATATGATTTAAAAAATAAATTAAATTAAATATAAATATAAAAATTATGCTAAATTGTTTTTTGATTCATATTGTCATTTTAGCTTTTTTTCGATAATGAAAGTGGGAGAATATGAAATATATGCAGTTTGTTAATTTTAAAAGATTTATGTAATTTATAATTATATTTTTTTTGTTAAATAATTTATACAGAAATAATAAAAGTATACCAAAAGATACAAAATTACAATTCGTCATACATAATTGACTTTTCGTGATATAGATAAAAAATTAAATATTTAAGTTTTATATTAAATATTTTAAATATATTAATTTTTGTCTCGAATTGACTTTTTAAGGAAATTAAACTTAATAAAACAATTTTAATATATCTTTCTACTATTCATTGTTTATTTATATATATAATAATGTAATGGAAATAAAAAAAAATTAAATAAAAATAAAATAAACAATAAAAAATATATATACATAAAAAATAAATGCAAATTAAATAAATATTTAATAAAAGGAATAGTATATAAATAGATTGTACAATTTTTTTATTTTTTTATTGTTATTTTTTTTTAATATAAATATAACTTAACTTATCTACTTTAAATATAATACACCCTACTAAATAAAAAATAAATAAAATATTATTTCCATGTTAGGTATTACGTTAGTCAGGCAACGCCAACTCAGCTAGTTTATTGCTGTTGGCTTTTAATTGAATTCAATTATTCAGTAGTTGCTTCTAGTGCAGCTGCTTCTTTTTTCCCCGATTTTTTTTTACAGTGTAGCGCTTAATCCACTGTGGCAATATGTGAAAGGTGAAAAGGTAAATGGATTTAACGCAAACACACAGCCAAATGGTTTTTGTGACTTGTTTAGCTAACGCTTTTATTATTATTTTTATTTATTTGTTTTTTTTTTTTTTTTTTTTTTTTTTTTTTTTGTAATTAGTTGGTGCGTTGCGATAATTTTTGTTTTTGCACGATTTAATTGAATGGCAAACAATTAAAATTAATCAACAAGCGGAAAGTGTCAGGCATTGAAAGCGGCGCCACAACAGAAAAAAAAATGGTTCAAATGAGCCGTAAAAAGCGAAACAGCCACACAATCTCGATTGACCCGACTTTGTGTGAGTGTGAGTGCGTCTGAGTGAGTGTGAGTGTATGAGTGTGTTGTGTGTGTATGAGTGAGAGCGCGTGTCGTCAACTGTCATTGTCAGGCAATGATGTGCGCGCGTGTGCGCGTGTGTGTGTGTCAGGGTGTGTGTATGTGTGTGCGACGTAATTATCACAGCCGCCAACAGGCGGCGCTTTAAAGCTGCTTAGACACGGCGGCAGAGGCATCGTGCCTATCTATCGTTTAATATACTTTAAATGCTATATTGACTCTACTGTGTGTATGCGATGCACATGCGTGCTGCACATGTACATACATATATACCTATGAATGTATGTACATATACTATTTAAGCTATTTTTAAAATAACTCTGCGTATTTTAATTGAGAGTGAGAGCAACTGGTAGGATATCCTTGGCCCACTTTGGAAATGTTTACTATTTTTAAAATAACTCAAAGTACTTTTAATATAAATTGTCTGAGTATTAGATATCTTAAATGATATACTCTGAAAAAAAAAGTGTTCTTCGTATTTCTAGTATATTTCAGGACACGTATTACATTATTGAGATGTGCTTTATATTTTAATACACTTAAAGCCAATATAGAAAGTGTTGAAAGACAAATCCACTGCTTAGGTTAAATGATATAATGTATAATGATCGAGCGTGAGCAAGCGAATGCAAGGAGAGCACAAACACGTTTACGCTAAAAGAAAATACATATAGAAACTTTAAACTTGAGACTGAGACTTGAGGATGAGGCTTGAGTTTGAGTCGAATGCTGACTGAGTTTGAGTTTGAGCCTGAGCCTGAGCCAGAGTCAAAGCCTGATCCTGAGCCTGAGCCTGAGCCTGAGGCAGAGCCTGAGCCTAAGCCTGAGCCTGATCCTGAGCCTGAGCCTGAGCCTGATCCTGAGCCTGAGCCTGAGCCTGAGTCAGAGCCTGAGCCTGAGCTTGAGCCTGAGCCTAAGCCTGAGCCTGAGCTTGAGTCTACTGATGCCTGAAGCTAAGGTCTGAGATTTATGCTTAAGTTTTAGTTTGAGTCTGATGCCTGCGGCTGACGCTTGAGGCTAAGGCAGAGGCTAAGGCTGACGCTGGCGCTGACAATGAGGCCTGATGCTAAGATCTGAGTTTGAGGTTTAAGTTTAAGGGGAATCTGAGGCCGGAGACCTGACGCTGCGTCTGAAGCTGAAGTTGAGGCTGAGACTGAGGCCTGAGTCTGAGGCTTGAGTCTGATGCTGCTTGAGGCTGAGCCCTGATATTCATGCTTGAGTTTGAGCCTGAGTCCGATGCCTGCAGCTGAGGCTTAAGACTGAAAGCTGAGGCCTGAGTTTGAGGCTTGAGTCTGATACTGTTTGAGGTTGAGGAATCAGACTGTAGCTGAAATTTTGCTTGAGTTTGTTTGAGTCTTAAGTCTGAGTCTGAGGCTGAGTCTGACACTGTTTGAGTCTAAGGCTGTTTGAGTCTGAAGTCTGACGCTGAGGCCTGAGTCTGAGGCTGAAATCTCAACCTGACGCTGAGATTTATGCGTGAGCCTGAAGCTGCGCCTGAAGCCTGACTCTAACGCTATGGCTGACTCTTGAGTAACTGAGTCTAAGGTTAAAGGCCTGCGCCTGATTTTTTTTTTATTTTTAAAAGGAAACACCAGAGTAAGCCAGAGAGCCTGCTGCTGATGCTTTGTTTTATTGTTATTATTATTATTATTTTAAATAAGAATTCATTTAATTTTCATTTATTTCAACAACACATTTATACTTACATTTCTCTAAATTGTTTAACAATTGTTAATTGCAAAAGTCAATCTATATAATATATATAGTTAACAAATATTTAATTAAGTTAAGACGCTGTTCATGCAGACAACTCATTTGTCAAGCACTGCAAAATACTCAGCCAGTTGAGTGATGAGCATTGTTCGTTTTGCTCCCGTTTATGTATTACTTTAGCATGATATTTATTATTTGGTTAGGGCATTTTGACTTCTCTGTTACCCTAATGGTAGTGGCATATTCATATTTATTATCATTTGGCGTTTGTGTCATTTTGCGCCAACTGTCAACTGGAAAAGTTATCACAGAGTCGCAGCCCAAGTTTATTGTAGCATACTTTTCAGCTGTGCTGCCTCACTCACACACACACACACACATAGCAACACACCCATATATACACACACAAACACACTCAAACGCAGGCCCATACAATATGGGCTTCATGACTTTGTTTTGTTGGCTGTGCCGCTGCTGTGCGTTTTCCCAGTTGGTTCTCTACTGTTCTGTTGTCTTAGGTGGCTCGGTTAATTTACATTTTCCTGGTAATTAAAATGTGCTCGCCCATTCGCTACCCTTTGCTGTGCCACCCACTCACCCACTCAGCCAACCAACCCACCCACCCACTGGCAGTTGGCACACGCAAAACTCGTTTACATAATTATGTGTGGCAATTTGCGCGTGTGTGTAAAGATTTACATAGCCATAGCCTAACACACACACACACACACACACACACACACACACACACACACACACACACACACACACACACACACCCACATAGACCATAAATTGTACCATTTCATTTTTCAACAGATTTCTTAATGCTTTTTCTTGTTCGCCTTCTTCTGGCAGCAACAATTGTCAGTGTAATTTGAATAACTCACAAATTTAATATGAATTTATGAATATGAAATGTGAATATTTTCGAGGGCTTTACATTTCACTTTCCTGACTTTCCGAAAGTTTTTCAATAAATATCGCGTTTAGCCGTGGGATTTCCAACTGAATTCGGAATTCTGATTTAGGCTAATACAATTTTGAATGGCCAAGAATGGTATTAGAACGTCTTATATTTGAATGTAATTTTGAAATGAAAGTAACAAGAAAGTAATAATAAATGAATAAATGTATATTAATAAAATGAATATATAAATAAAATTCATATAGTTTAAAAAACTATGTTTAATTAAATTTTGTATTATTTTAATATATAATTAAATTTTAAATATATAAACAGAATTTATAGTATTTTTTCTGTGTATTTCTAAATATTTTTTTATACCTTTTTTTTAAATATGTATTTAATATTTTTATGTAACATTTGTTATATTCATATATATATTTGTATATTTAAAAAATGTATATAAAATATATTTATTATGAAATTTTCTCTAAGAAAAAAATTTTATTTTTTTTTTTATTTTTTTTTATAAACTATATTTAATTATTTTTTTTATTATTTATTTATATTATTATTTTACTTATTTGTTTTTTTTTTTTTTTATTGTCTATACATATGTATATGTATATGTCATTATATATATATATTTTTTTGAAGTATAATTTTATTCTTTTTTTCATATTTTTGAACTACAACTAATTATTAATAAATAATAAAAAATAGATTTATAAAAAAAACCTACAATTATTAGATTTGAAAATACAATTTTACAATTTCATTTTGTAATATGTGTATGTTTAATTTATTTGTTTAATTTTTGTTTTATATGCGTGATACATATTTCTTTTATATAGTTTTATTTTTATTATTTTTCAACTACAACTAATTATTATTATTATTTTTTTTTTTTTTTTATATATATTAGATTTTAAGATACAATTTTGCAAACAAATTTAAAATATTTTCATGTAACTTTAAATGATATATGCTGTAAAAGAAAATAGTCTTCAATTACTTATTATTGTTATTATTATTATTATTATTATTATTTTTTTTTTTTTTTACTAACATTTTTCAATATCTCCTCTAGTACCATTTGATTGTACTCACTTATTTTTTCATTTGCTGTCGAATGGGTTATTGATTTAACGCATGAGAGTGTGTCATATATCATTAAGCGGAAATGAATATTTATGATTCATAAAATTGTAATTAATATGTTAATTCTTGCTGTAATTAAAGTCCTATTGTGTTTTTGCTTGACTTCAGATAAACAATGAAGAAAAAATAACCCATATGCATAATGCAATGAATATGTGTTAATACTTCAAGATAGTCAGCGACTTTAATATGAGAAAAAAAGTTTATTTATATGTTTACAGATATGTATGTATGTATATGTATTCTTACGGAAATTACTTTCACATGTTATATCGAAGCAACACTCTTTCGTCTTGAGCCAGAAAATGCACACAGAATGTATCACAATACTTATCTGGATCAATATGTAAGCTACGCTACGTCTATGAATTTATATGAAATCAGCATCTTTGGTGCTCATAAATAAATTGTTTGCGCCACGCAACGGAACCCAGAGCCCCGGAACATACAAAGTCAATGGGACAAACCTCCAAAGCCAACAAATAACCCAAAGAGATGGTCGGAACTGTAGCTTATGCTGAGACCGAACCGGAACCTGAACTGAGCACGAAATTCGTTTGTGGGTGGACATTAGATACGCTTAGCAACTGCGTTTCAAGTAAGACGCACGGGCGTTGCCCACTTTCCACTTCCCATTTCCCACTTCCCACTCCCCAGTTGCCTCGTTACAGCTCGGCTCAAGGACGTCGTACATATACGAAAAGCAAAACGTAAACGAGAGTGAGAACAAGAAGCGAAAACTTCCAAAAGCAAATTAATAACAAAAATAGCAAAAACAACAGCAGAAACTTGTGGAGCTGGTGGAACGCAAACTGTCAAGTGGCTCAGCTGCCCGCAGGACCAATTAGAAACATCTAATCAGAGTTGAACTCGTGTTGAGTGAGGCCAACACGATGCGATGATTAAAATAGAAGGCTTTTACATTATAATAGATCTTAGTCATCAGTCATTAGTCATTAGTCATAATTCATAATTCATAAGACATTAGGCCTTAGGCAGTAGGCATTAGGCATTAGGCATTAGGCATTAGACATTAGACATTAGACATTAGACATTAGCCAGTAGCCATTTTGCATTAGGCATAAGGCATTAGGCATAAGGCATTAGGCATTAGGCATTAGGCATTAGGCATTAGGCATTAGGCATTAGGCATTAGGCATTAGGCATTAGGCATTAGGCATTAGGCATTAGGCATTAGGCATTAGGCATTAGGCATTAGGCATTAGGCATTAGGCATTAGGCATTAGGCATTAGGCATTAGGCATTAGGCATTAGGCATTAGGCATTAGGCATTAGGCATTAGGCATTAGGCATTAGGCATTAGGCATTAGGCATTAGGCATTAGGCATTAGGCATTAGGCATTAGGCATTAGGCATTAGGCATTAGGCATTAGGCATTAGGCATTAGGCATTAGGCATTAGGCATTAGGCATTAGGCATTCGGCATTAGGCATTAGGCACGAATATCGCTTCGTGCATTTCGTGAATTTTCATCACGCGTTCAGCACTCGCCTAGACAATCGTGACGGCTTCGCCTATTGGCAGGCCAAATTCAATTCATATTCGTGGCATTGGCTATGCCTATTCTGAACGGACTCATTAAATTGTATCGAGATTTGTTTCAACTCAACGATTTGTTGAGCACTTTGTTCCCCGGTCGATTATGCCGTTGCGCTCGAGTTGCCTTCGAGTTGTTGCAAATCATTTCTCGGCCAATTTCAAAATAATTCCTAGAAGCCGACGCACTTATTCCTTGGTGAGCAATTAGAAAATTATATTTGCTGTTGCCCTATGCCATGGAACAAACGAAAAAATACAAATAACGAAAATAAAATAAAAGAAAAGAAAAGAAATAAAAAATGAATATTCCACTGAAATTAATAGCTGGCATTAAATTATAAAATGAAATGAGTGCCAAGAATTTCATTTCATTTAATGGTCCCATTTAATTTTGAGCGTCCCTTAAAAAAAAAGGGCGTTAAAATATATGCTAATTTGACAGTTATATGAATATATGTTTAAGGACGTAAAGAATGCGTAGGAATTGTTTAAGAATTTATTAAAGAAACTGAATAAGCTCATATTATTCATAATATATTCTACACTCATATTCCACTCATATCTGCAGGCCAATTAATTATTGATAATGAATTATTGCTATATACTAATGCTAAACTTTTCACCTCGCGCAACAATTCAAATGGGACAGCTAATTAAATTAAAAGCGCCTTAAGGTAGCCGTGACATTTGCCAGCGAAAAAAGTTGCCCACCAAGCGAATAACTTTATTCTGAACTGAATACCCTGTACGTAATGCCACCGTGTATTACAAGAAACATGACTAGCCTTATGATTAATAAATGTAAAACATTCGGCAGACAAGGCGAAAGTCAAAAGGCAACGGCGCAAAAGCAACTGTTAATGAAATAAAAAATTTAATTAACAAAAGGTAGCATAAATTGCCAACTGAACAAAGACGAATATGAAATGCACTTGGACCGCAAATTTATAGACCTAATGGAAAAGGAGATTTATTTATTTAAAAAAATATATTTTAATATATATATTCCAATTTGAATTTAATTTAATTTAATTAATAATTATTTTATTTAATTCAAATTATTTATTATTTAGCTTTTTATTTCTATTCAGATATATATATATATTTTTTTTTTTTGCAAATATATTATAGATAAAATGTATAATATTTTTAAATAAATAATTATATTAAAATATTACTAAATATAAATTCAATTTAAAATAATATTTGTTACGAATATAATATTTTTAAATATATAATTATATTATATTAAAAAATTATTAAATATAAATAAATTTAAAAATAATATTTGTTATGTATATAATATTCGAAATACAAATAAATCAGTTCTTGGATAATACACAATTTAAGAAAAATATATTATTTTATGTTTTAAATTAAAAAAAAAAATACAATTACATCTTTTCAAAATCTAATTTATGAATAATTTATATTAATAGAAATATTTCAATAAAAATACATATTTATAGATAAGCATAAATTATTATTTATATATATATTTATATAAATTATTTTATTCATATTAGCATTTCATCAGAAATGTCTACTTTTTGTAGCGTTCGTTTTTTGTAAATATCTTGAAAACGTATTAATTATTTTTTATATAAAATTATTATTATTATTTTTTTTTTATTTTGTTGTAAAAAATGCAAATTTCCCATTTTAAGTGTATTTAAAGCGCCTTAAAGAAAAGGCAAACTCAATTGGACAGCGAGCTGAAGGGCGCCGCCTACAAATACAAATAAAAGAAAAATTATGTTTAACAGGTGTATCTGCGGGAGTGTGTGTAGGTGTGTGCGTGTGTGTGTGCGTGCCTGTGCGTGTAAAGCTTTTTGCTTTATTTAGCTCGCGAGTCGGTCTGAAGGAAAGCATCAATAAATTCGCATTTTTTTGTTGTACTTATTTTTAAATTCAGCTAAAATAAAAAAACATAATGAAATATTTTATTGAGTTTATTAAGCAGACATATTTTAAACCATTGGGACGAACAAAAATAAATAAATAAATAAAAGTTGAGCGTTCGAAAAAGTTGTGCGCGATCGCAGGAACTTAAAAGATTTGCCATGTGCCCACTGAAAAATGGGAATGGGCATGGGGAGGTGGGGTTGGTAAATGTGTGCGAAAGGTAATTTCAAATTCAGGGCACAAAGAAAATGCGTGAGCTAAACAAAGCTGTCAGGTGTCAGAAGCAGCAGCAGGAGTAGCAGCAGCAGCAGCACCAGCAGGACACACACACACACACACAACATTATTAGCAGGCCGTTCTTTTGTTGCTTCGCCTTTCCTTTTTGAATTTGTGTAAAGAGGAAACAAAAAGAAGAAGAAGGCAAAACTGTTAGTTGTCGATTTTGATGCCAGTCGAAAAGTTGGCGAAAGCCTTCATCAGCAGAGGCAGAGCCAAAGGGCTCACGCATGCACACACACACACATACACACACACACACATACACACATACACACATACATGCATACATGCATGCATTCCCTAGCTACTTGGCTATTAGAAGATAGGCCAGCCACGCCCAGCGCCTATAAATAACAGCCGTTATGTGTGTACGTGTATGTGTGTGTGTGTCTGTGTGTGTGAGTGTGTGCAACGCATAGGCGCAACTATTTCGAGTGGCCAATTTACTAACAGGTCACACGCACACAAACACACTCACACACCAACACACACACACACACACATACACCTACGAGCGGCTTTGGTAGCGTTAGTCCCTGGATCGCAATTTGATGTGGTGTTTCATGTTTCAAATTGAAAGTCGGCCCAAGTGTTCAACCCAGCAATAATAACAACAACAACTACAAATGAAATGAATTGAATGAAAAAATATGAAAATCAATTGAAAGAATTATTTTCGTTTTCGTTTTCCTCTTTTCTTAGTTTTTTTTTTCTTTTTCTTTTTCATAAACCAAATTGAAAATGATTTCCAGCTTGCCACTTGAGCTTATTGGGTTTTCTATCTGTCTCGCTCTAATTGCTTGCTAGTTATCTATCTCACTCATATATACCCTTTTCTGTATTGCTTGTGTGTTTAGCTTATTAGACAGCTTGAAAATTCAAACTGAATTGGTTTATTTACTTACAAACCAATTGATCCCTGAATAGCGTTTGATTAAATGATTGTTTTTGAAATCAAAGTCAATTCGAAATAAATAAATTGGGCTTACATGGACTTGATGAAATGATAAAAGTACTCTTGTTGCCTAATGAAATTACTTTGGGAAACACATAAGGCAACGCATATTTGGCATTTTAAATCGTGGGGAACTAGTAGTAGAGTTAAATAGCTTAAGAGAAATCACTCAAATTTAGAATCCTCAATTGGATCGTAACTGAGAGCTAGTCAACTGAGAGACATGGTGAAAGCTAAGCTGAGCGCTTCACAAATAGTTCGCACACACAGACAAACAAGCTATTATGGATCAATGCCGTTTGTGGGTGTGTGGACTGCAGTGAGAGAGCATTTACCGTTAATTGTGTTTGCGAGTTTGGAGTTAAGCTGCTCATCCGCCAGTTTAGTGTTTGTATGAGTTAAATTGTGTATGTGAACGCTTTGGAATTATCTAAGTTAAATGCTCTAAGTTGTAATTGTGTTAGTGCAAATGCTCACTTTTGCGTAAATAGTTAGCACACATACATACATACATATGCACGTATGAATGTAGTTGCTTTCGTTTGTTGGCAAACTTTCGCTATGATTGCTAGCGAAACACACATATGTATGCACATGTTTGTATGTATGTATGTATGTATGTATGTTTGTTTGTATGTATGTACCTAACTTTCATTTTTTACCATCAAAGCTGTGTATTGAGGTTGTACGCACATTTGTTAAAAAAAATTGTTTATTATTTACATATTTCAATATTTATTAAAATATTTCCATTATCTGAAGATAGCTGCATTAATATTTATATTTATATGTATAGAAATCTATTGTACAAGCACTTAGCTAATTATTATATACATTAATATCGTACTGCTATATACTTATGTATGTATACTTATTTGTATGTAGCGCATGTGTATAAGGACTACAGCAGAGTAAAGCAAATAGCATACATACATACAGACGTGTGAATTGCCTTGCTCTGAGAGTAAGTAGACTACTCAGAGCTTTGCACAGATCCCACAGGTTGGCGCACAGAATATGCAGGGCGTAGTTGGGATCATGTAATATGAAGTGAGCGCTTTTGTGGAATCCAATTTGAGCGTTTTCTTAATATTTGGGCTATACATTACACATACTCACAATCGTTCTCTGTCATTCTTTTCGGCTGTATCTAGCGAAGTGTACAGTGCAGCGTGTGGAGTAACGCAGATAATGAGAGTGAGAACTCCAAGTTTGAATTTTTTGATAGGTAAATATATATGTACATACATACACATTTATGTATGTATGAATATTTCCTCGCTCTGAGTAAAAATACCGCTTAGCTGTTGTGCATAAAATCCATAAGAGTGAGAGAGAGTGAGAGCAAACAGACTATGCAAGTCGCCTTTTGGATCATAAAGGATGAAGTGAGCGTCGACGCACACACACAAGCCATCTCTGTCACTCATTTCGGCAAGGGCTAACGGATCAATGGATTGTGGAATGCAGCGTGTGAGCAAAGCACAGATAATGAGAGCGTGGAACTTTTTAGTTGAGTGTATATGTTGCTCTCTTTGAATTATGTTAAATGAGTATATTTTGGTTACTGCGCTCAGTTATTCGCGAACTTTCGCTTTGATCGCTACGAATTGTTACGAATTAAATTCATTTTATTTTATTTAATTGCATGTGCGTGGTTAGATTGCAGTTAATTAACAGTTTATATGCTTTCATTAAATACATTTATGTATATGCCTGCGTTTTTAAACAGTGATTATGTAACATACACACATATGTATGAATGCATGTATGCATGTATGTATATGCATATGCAAATGCAGCAGCATTAAAATTAAGTACTTCAGGTTGTTCGACCTCTGAGCTAAAACTTCGACAAAGCTTTGGCTTAAAGCATTGCCAATTCATTGCGGTTTTAATACTCGCCACTCTTTTCTATCTAATGGTAGTTGTACGGAGAAGAAGGCACGCACAGACACACACACACAGCCACACACTCCCATACACGCTCACTTATACATGCACTGTTTGAGCGTCTGCCATTGGCGTCAAGTGAAGTTTGTCAGGAACGGGAAATCTAATAACAGAAAACACAAACACAATAACAGTTAGTTGTTGTCACGTTGTTATTACGTGTTAGTGTACGTGTATGCATGTGTGTGTGTGTGTATGCGTGTGCGTGTCTGGGTATATGTGGAGCCGAGTTTTAATTTGTGTTTGGCACTGCATATTAAATAGACACATCAACACCCCAATCCAAGACGAGCTCACACACACACATACACACACACACATACACGCTTAGTGAGCGCCCCAATGGACGCGATATCTGATTGAATCGATGGGGCGGCGTGCGAGTTGGATTCTATTTGTGGTTTATATGTATCCTAACTGAATCGAATTTTGGCAAGCTCAACTGCTTCTACTCAGTCTCTCTCTCTTACAATCTCTCTCTCACTTTCTCTCTCTCTCTCTGTCTCTTTGCCTGTTTGTGATTACGTATACGCCGCCTGGGCTCATAAAAAAGGCATTAAATGGCGATAGTTGTCGTTGTGGCCAAACTCTGGTCAACCTGTCAAAACATTTCGTCTCCCCCTTTTTGGGCTAGCGCAAATTGATGTGACATATTTGATATTAATTGACATCATTGGGTACTGGGAAATCCCAATGGCCCAGTGACCACAATTCAATGAAAGCTTTCCTTGAGCTCAATAAATAACAAGTAATTGAAATTGAAATTGCAAACATTTACTATTTTATTAGAGTTGTTAAAAAATGAATTCATTGTTATTTCTATTTCTATTTCTATGTGCACATTAACCCTTTAGTCACTGATATAGAAATACGAGGTATATATATATGATAATTTTTAATTTTTACTAACAATCACGAATATGAATTTATAGATTAATATTTATCTTTACAGTTGTGGCTTATCTAACTTCCGTTATTAACAGCTGTAAAGTTGAGTTGCATATGAGCTTCTTTTACTTGCAAGTTAACATATCACTGTTAGCTTAACAGAGCGCTTAGCATAAGCTAGAACATATGTTTATAATAGTAACTTACATTTAGTTTCTTTACAGTTGAGTCTCATTTAACTTCTGTTATTAACAGCTGTAATTCTCTTGAGCTGCCTCACAGCTGAGCTTCTGTTAAATAGGTGTGTATAGCTGAAACTTCTCTAGCTTGCGTTAACTAATTTAAATTTATTTTTTAAGCCAGTTGACACATTGACTTCTTTCTGAGGATTTTCTCTTACAACTCTCGAATATTCTTTATGGCCTTGGAACAGTTTACTGCACTACACAAAGATGTACAAAATGCTCTTTAAATTCCAAAACCAAATGCTACAAAGAATGTAACAGCAATGTGAGTAGTCCGGTGCTACTGTTGCTGCTGCATCCTTCCCAAGGCTGCAAATTGTTCATTGTTTGCCCCAAGCTGGATTCATCATTATGCAACTCATTTAATAACAGCCAACGACAGTTCCAGTAGCAGTTGCAGTTGCAGTTGCAGCTGCTGCTTTAGCCATAAGGGAGAATATTAATTAGCTGGCAATTAGAAGACATCAATATGTAAAATACATATTTTCAAATATTTATTATTGTCAATATTCTCAGATATTTCAAGGCGAAGGAGCTGAAACCTCAAATGCAATCTCGATGCAACTCAAAGCTAAATGGACACTGAAAATGCTGTCCTTTGTATTTATTTAAATTATAATAATATATTATTTTTTTGTTTAAGTTTTAGGATTTTAAATGTTTTTATATAAGTACAACTTCGTTCATATATTAAGTTCTACTTCTATATTTTATATATTAAATATATTCAATAATACTCTCTTACAGTTATTCTATTTAATTGATTTTCCTTCCCTTAGGATTACTAAGCAAACATATTGTAAATGGAAACTTATCGCCAAAGTGCTGAGTTCAAGATTTCAGATAGCAAAGCTTTTGCTTTTCCATTCAATTGCAATCGTAAATTATATCAATTGTTAGATAATACACACACACACACGCAGACACACACACACACATGTATATCCACTCACATTCACACTCACATATATGCCTATAATTTTCTGTGCTACTTATGGCATTAGCTCAAATCCCCAGAAATTAAACCGCAAACACAAGGCACCACAGCATACCACAAAAGCCACACGCCACACTCTCCTTTCTCTCGCTCTCTTACACACATTTGCTCTATATATTGCTATCTTTGTCTCACAAACATGTCTTAATGATTTTTATCAATTTTTACTGTGGATACATTTTTTTAATGCCCAAAATCCATACGCAATTTAATGGCATTTCTTTGCCTAAGCTGCTCAATGCAATAATTGATTATTTATAATATTAGAAGAGAGTTTAAGTGCGAACATGATTTGAAAAATTTAATAATGTTGCAATATATGTATCTATAGCAAGTTGAAGGTTCTAGCTGCAAGTGCTAAAATTACTTCTAATTATAATTATTATTTAATATCATAAATAAATAAATATATGTAATTACGTAAAGCTGCCAAAAATTAATTGAAATGTAATGAAATACACCAAAGTATATCAAATATATAAATAATACATTTTTTTAAATAAATAAATAAAATAACCCAATAAATACATGACTGACCAAATAAGAGTAACACTATTTACAATAACTATATCTTAGCCAACACTTAAGGCGTAGATAATATACAGCTATTAAGATACCTAATAAAATTTACCATTTGATCATAATTGATCATAATGACTGCTTAAAATAAATATAATAATTTCACAATTTTTGTTTTAATTTTAAAAAAATATTCATTTGTAAATATCTAAAATAATATATTTTGTCTCAAGTCAATAGTCATTATGCATTCAGTATATAAAATAAAATTGACTTGGTTATAAAAAAATATATTTATATATGTACAAAATTAAATTTATCTATCCCACATACGTATATATAGATATTGTATTACTCACATTGCTATATATGTATATACATATTTGTTTATCATATGTGTATAAAAAAAAAATAATAATAATAATGTAGCCTTTTTCCCCATATTAATAATGGACTAATACCATTTCTTAAAACAATATCTTAAGCAATTGCTTAAGTTATTGATGATTTGTAGTTTATTAAATATTTAATACAATTTTCTATTTGATTATAATTCATCATTCAATGCAAAAAAATAAAAATAAGCTTAAAATTTTGTTTAAAATATTTAATTAAGTATATATAAATATATTATATAACATATAACAATAATTAAATAAATATTTCTCACTAATTTTCAGTAATATAAAACATTTAATTAAAAATATAAATTTATTAATTAATTATTATTAATTAAATACATTTTTATTGTTAAATTAAATAATTAAAACTAATTTATTAATATAAAAAATTTATTTAAAAGTTTATATTTATTTATTAAGAAATTCAAAATTTAGTTTAATTTAATTATTGAATTCAATGCTCAACACATGACTTTAATATAAAGAATAATATTGACTTTCCTTATATATTTAAATATATTTTCAACTCAAATAAATTGTTCTATCCCTTATATACATACATACAATTGTATTGTCTACACTATATACACATATTGCACAACAACAACAACAACAACAATAAAAAAATCTCTAGCCTAGTCGACTGTGCACTCATGTGCGCTCATTATTTATGCAAAAGTTATCCATTTATGTTGCTCAAATATTTACAAACGACTTTGCCACGACGCAGCTCACACAGCGCACAGTTTGACAGCGACTTTTAAATTGTGGCTGAACATACGTTTTTGACGGCTTCACTTGCTAAGCTTGTAAATGCGCGGCGCATTGGTTTTCAATTTGAACATGTGTGTCCCGGGTCAAATAAGTAAGCTATGCACACATACATATAAACATATAGATGTGTGTGTGTGTGTGTGTGTGTGGAACATGAGTTTCTGTAAGCCATTGATACTTTAATGTATGCACCAGAGGATAACGGTTTATATCGGCTCTCCGCTGGATTTTGTAGACGCGCGTGTGCGTCGCGCCAGCTCTCAGAGCCATTTATTGAAGCTTGGGGCTTGGGGCTTTTGGCTTTTTGATAGGCCTCAAAATATGTGAAGATATGTATGCATATAAGTAATATAAGTAAATATATATATCTTATATATATATATATATATATATATATATATATATATATATACATAGATGAATATATAAATATATAATTATTCACATATATATAGTATATATACATATGTATGTATATTAGTTTTTTGTTTTATTTTTTTTTTTTTAATTTGTAGAAATTATTTTAAAAATCCGTTTTTGTTAGACTCAAATGAAAATCGTAAAAATATATATTTAATACATTTCTGTTAAGATTAAGTTTCATTAAAATAAATTTATGTTGTTTTTTGTTTTATATATATATAATGAATAATAATACATTTAATATAATAATAATATATATTCAATGAATTTCGATTAATATTAAGTTTCATTAAACTAAAAATTATATTTATATAATATCGATTTAATAATAATTTATAATAATATACTTATAATTATTAAATATATAATATAAATTTAAAAAATAAATAAAAATAAATATAAAATAATTGGAATAATATGTAAACAATAAATAATATATATAAAAAAAAATTTTTTAAAAATATTTGTCATTCGATTTAAAAAAAAAATTTTTTTACAATTATTTTTTATATGTACATATATATAAATATATAATATTGTAATGTTTGTTTTTCTACTTGTATAATTTAACGAATATACATTAAATATTTATGCTCTTGCAATTTTAATCAATCCAAAATTTTTAAAATTTTTTAGAAATAAATAATTCATTAATTAATTAACAATTGTTGAATAGCTAGAGTTTGAACTCTTGCCTCTCTTTCCACAAGTCTCTTGCAGCAAATAGCAAATTAAAATAGCTTAAAGATATTAAAAATATAACATTATATATATAAAATTATATATTTTATAGAAAATATAAAATCTATTCAGCTAGATTAGATAACATAATGAACTATAATGCAATTTGTCGAAAAGCTGTATTTGTAAATCAATTTTGCAATTCAATTTGTTAAAGTTCAATTAATAATACTTCAACAATTCTCGGTGGATTTAAGCTCATAAATTGCATTACCATCTCCATCTATTGACCAATCTCCATCTATTGACAATGTAATTAATGGGTTCGATGTCAAAGTGTCGATGTCACTCGATGCTTGAGTAAACAAAGATGTGGGCATTATTTGTTAACCGACAGGTATAGGAGGCGAACACATTGTATATAGCGAAACCCAATACCACAATATATTAGCAAATATTTCGATTGGGTGCGGGCAAATCAGACAAAATATTTGTTTAATTGCCTTTAATCAAATTAATGGGTTCATGAGATCTTAAAGCTATTTATGCTATATATAGAAGAGATATGCATAGGATACATGAGTTAAGATAGTTGTAAAAATAAGAATAATAGAATATATAAAAATCTTATTCTTAAAAGTAAAGTCAAAATGGATATATAAACTATATAGATTATGTATACATATATAATATAGAAATTATACAATTATATATATTTAGAACTAGATTAAAATATTTAAGACACGTTTTATTTATTAAAATCAAGACTTTCGTTAAGTTCAATATAATTATTTAAGATGCCATAAAAAAGTAATACATATATAGGGTTTTCAAGTTTTGGGTGGAAGTATCCATAATAATCTATTAAAATCTTCGAGTTCAATCGTGGGATTAGAGAAAATCTATTAGATATTAAAAGTTATTGTGGAGAAGCTTCAAAACGAATTAGAAATATTTGCTTAATCGATTATTATTGGTAATGAAGAATGGAAAAGAGAAAAATATATCAAGAAAAAAATAGTTTATATAGTGTTTGATATGCAGACTTATTTTTTTAAATTTTTATAAATTTATATTTTATTTCTTATTTTTTACTACAACGCGAATTCCCATTTTTAATCAATGTACAATTTAAAATTCTAGACAAATATTTGTATTTTTATTTCCATTATTTCTTCATTTTTATACATATGTATATTGATATACTTGGTATATTTCAAGAAATTGCTTATACAGCCAATTGCACGATCTTTGGGAGTCAGCCCTTTATAATACTATTACAACGAATATCTGCTATACAGGTTCTCATTTATTTTCCTACTGAACAGAAAAATTAGATCAAAGTTGATGCATTGGATATTTTGGTATTAGAAACTCCATGCGTTGATTGCGCATCAGGGCACATTCCAGATACGTTTTCCACGTGTTGAAAGCTGGTTTATGGCATTCCTCGGATCTGCCGCTCTTGAAGAGCTGATGTCTGAAAGCAAACCACAGGCTATAAGCTTCGGGTGAGGCCCAGTGATCGTTATCAGAGCTGCAGCTCCAATATATTTTCGATTTAAGCCAATCAACTACCACGGGCTTGTTATAAATGGTGGAATGACCAATGCACACAGTTACCAGATGTTTACTAAAAAAAAACAAAACACCATAATTAACTTCATATTTGAGTGTGCGAAAAAAATTAAGCTGCGATCAAAGCAAAAGTTCGCGAACAACTGATTGTAGTTCACCCTACACTCTGTCTTTAAATGCAGGAATAGCTCAACTAATATAACGCGACCCACTCTCTCTTTGTAACTCAACTAATATGAGTCATCCCACACTCTCTTAAACATTACCTGCGCTCAACCGATGTGATTGAACCGTTGGTGAAATGAGTGACTGAGTTGGTCTGTGCGTATGTGTTAGTGTGTGTGTATATATATTTGCATGTGTGTAGCTTATCTATTCTAATATTACTTATTTGAGTATGCACAAGCACGCTCAACTTCACTCCGTTATGTTCCAATCTGTGGAAGTTATTTACAGCTACTCAGTTGACATTTACGGTCAGCGCAACGAATTGCATGTGCGTGTGTGTGTGTGTGTGTGCATACTCTGCCATGCCAGTCCATACACATACATGCATATTTATGCACTTAAGCAAAACTAATAAACTCAATTCAGCGTTCACTAAAGCGCATAGGTTCTCCCTGTGGCGATCTAAGCTGCAGAGCTTACTCAGTCGCCTTTCACGTTGCGAGTAAGCAAATGTGTGTGTATGTATGTGCCTGGTTATTTTTCTTAATACTTAATACATACATACCGCTCACTTTAGTATCCACAAGAGCGCTTCAGTCTGTGGAACTTAAAATTACAGAGTGCAACTTTACACGCTCAGAACAAGAAAATGTCCATGCATGTATGTATGTATTCATGCATGTGTGCATGCTCAGCTTTCGTCGCA
The DNA here is from genome assembly GCA_035047405.1 of Drosophila stalkeri. NCBI lineage: Eukaryota > Metazoa > Arthropoda > Insecta > Diptera > Drosophilidae > Drosophila > Drosophila stalkeri. The sequence continues at coordinate 22,858,717 of JAWNPR010000039.1, forward strand.
CTTCTGCAGTCCCCTCAATCCTATTATTATACACATACATACACGCATACATTTTTACATAACTTAGAGGGTTTTTTTTTGTATATGATACTAAATTTATTATCCACAAAGACGCTCAGTTTACCTCTGTTACGTTCCAATATTTGGAATTCGTTTAACAGAACTCAACACGTTCAGAGCAAGAGAATACACATGTGTGCGTGGTCGGTCACTTTTGCTTACTCTGCTGCAGCTCTCTTGATCATGCATACATACATACATGTACAAGACATGATTACGGTGTATCCCAAATTTTATGAATGCGCTCAATTCAGCATCCACAAAGGCACTCAGTTTTACTGTCTCTTAAACTGTGGAGTCTGTTATAGCTACGGACACAACTAAGCCCCTATTTATGAGTGCAATTATTTGTTATCTAATTAAAATTATTTGATATTTCAGATGAGATTAAACTTATACCTCTCTCGTAAAAGCCATGAATTCAAAATAAATAAAATAATTACTCTGGATAATAGTTTATTGGCGCATTCTCCAGCACCAATAAATTATCCTTGCTCGACGTGCCGTGTTCATTGATCGCTTTAATAATCCCTTTGAGATTCTTATTCTTATTCTTATTCTTATTCAATTCTAATAGATTCGGAAACTTTTTGAATTGTACTTCAGATGGTTTTAAGTTGGCTTTTGGTTGATTTTTCAATAATTCGATTGCCGATTTGCGAGGCGCTCCATACTTGTGTTTTAAGGATCGAAAGGATTCCATCACTTTATATAGTTTGCGTTGTGGAATATTCATATATTTCCGATTCTTGAGAGCTGGATGTACAACAAACTTATTAGATAGTTTCAGAGGATTATTTTCAATTTCATGTCTTGAATTTGCTAGATTTTTTCTCATTTGATGTTTTCTTGGAAACATTCTTTCGATTTTGGCTGATTCTGCAATTTTCATATCCTCCATTGAAAGTAAATTTTCAATTTGATTACCCTTGTCAGCATTTTGACTATTTGTATTGTCTACTCTCTTTCTACCTTCCATTGGAAGTAATTTTCCATTTTCATAGGCTTCTGATATTTCCATATCTTCCATTGGACGTAAACTTTCGGTTTGAGCAGCCGATTTATCAGCACTGGTTACGGTATCCATTGTTAGAAAATACGGATTATTTATATATTCCAGTGGTTTTTCGCTATCCATTCCCATAACTTCCATTGGAAGTAAACTTTTAATATCCTCAAGCTTGTCAGCATTTTTTACGCCTTCTATTGAAACTTCTTGACTTTTGCCTTCCATTGTAGGAAATCTTTCATTTTTGTAAGCCCTTACCATGCCTTCGCCTGGAAGTAAACTTTTGATTGTATCACTTCTATTAGCTTGTTTATCGTCCACTTGTTTTCCGCTTTCCATTGGAATTAAGCTGTAATTACTATAATTCTTCGCTACTTCCAGGCCTTCCATTGGAAGTAAACTTCGATTTAAAGCAATTGCAGCCTTTGGAAGACCTTCCATTAGAGCACTTCCAGGCCTTTGCATTGGAATAGCACTTACATAGTCCATACACAATAACTAATCATATTTAATAGCAAGACTATGAAAATTTTAAGATAATTGCGACTGAAACTTACGTACATTATACAGCCAATGGCTAAAAACGATGTAAAATTTGTTTTAGGCATTTCAAAAAATTAAACATATATTTATTTATTTTATAAGCTAACTAGATAATTGATATATGGCAGCAGAATTTTCCAGCATATTTGGTATATGAGAACAAGGGATATACAAATAGATCTCAAAGTTCCCAATATTGAAAGCAATATATAGGAAGTGTCAAGAGGGAATAAATTGTCATTCGAATAATCTGGCCAGCAGAAGCAATCATCCTCATAGATAGATAGATAAATAGATAGAGAGTGTCTTGACTCTTAGATGGGAAATTTTAGGTTTTATAAATTTTTGTTTATATTAATTAATTTCTGTATAGGTTAAGTTATTATGTATGTTAACCTCGAAATAAATATATATATACATATATATAAAAAATTTAAGAAATTACCAAAGTCAATCTTAAAATCTAAAAAAAGTTTAAGCCATGTTGATTCTGGCAGCTCTGACAGCACTAATTCATTAAGATTTCTACTATGCTCGCAAAGCAGAGATGTGTTTACTATTCAGTGAGTGGAGAGTGAGTAGTCATGTGAGTAGTGGAGCACAGTTTTATAGTCTCAATGGCGAGCTACTAAAGGGATTGACCAGACGGACTCCATGTGAAATCTAATCAATCAGTATTGGGTTTCCAGTTTGTTTGTCGATGAGACTAAAGAAAAAAACAAAGACAAGCAAACATGTTGCAGTCGGGCAGCAGCCACTGTATAATACACGCTCAGGGTGGAAAAAGAGTTTCATCGCATTTTTATTAAAGCTGAAGAGAGCGAATGAATGAAAGTAAATATCAGAATTTGCAGTTGAAAGATGTAAATATTTATTTATATTATTTAAATACATTCTTTTTATTATATCAGTAAACTATTTCAACAGCAAATTATTGCTTACATAGGAAACATGTTTGTGTCTGAGAATATTTGAGAAAATTCTCGTTGCAGATAAGTTCTAGTGCATGACAAAGGCACTTGAGACGGTTATTATTTATATGATAAGCTCAACAAATTAAGAAATCAAAGAGTAAAAGTATTAGCTTAACATTTGATCGTTTTATTATTCACGAGATAAACCGAAAAATCATATTCACTCGCTCTCGCTCACACTCTCTGTAGAACTTTCGTTTCTTTTCGTTTTGGTCTTCGGTTGCACGTCTCGAGTTATACCATTCGTGTTATACTCTTTTAACGAACATCGCTTAAGGAGCGATACGATTGACGCTCGCAAAATAAGACTCAGTAAGTGATGATGATGATAAGACTCATTAGTCTATGCAAACGATCTTCATATTCAAATACACATACACATGACCAATTCATTTAAGCAACCAATGTGCTTACAATACATACATAAAAGACGTTTATGATCATGAAATACAAGCAAACAGTCGGGCTAAAACTAGTGCGAAAAAAAATGTATCCGATTACGAACGAACTCGTTAAAGAACCGACGACATCGATTGCTCTCTGAGTATTTCTCTCAGAGAGTGAGTGAAAGACACTTACTGCAGCCATCAAAAACCAATCCAAATTTATTGGCGAGCTATGAATTATCTATATATTTTAGTTAACATTGCATATGTTTCTAAATTTAAAGTCTTAAGCTTTAATAGAGGCACAAATATGTGAGATGAAATTGACGAAAGAAAAGGCATAAACGGACGGATAAAAAGTTTAATGGACGGAAGGACAGCTGGACGCATTGACATATATGCGACGAATATACAAATGGACGGACGGATATAAATACGGACAGGCACATTCACAGACAGAGATATGAACCAAAGGAGGGGCAAACTTACGGACAGACGAACATGCGGACGGGCAACAAAACGAACAGCGTACCAAACCAATATACTCTTTTTACTTCATCAACGAGTATAGCAAAAAAAAAAGAGGTTAAAGGGTTCCCATATTTATTATGAATGACGCAAATAAAGTCGTCAGAGTCAAATGATTAATATGACGCATACGATGCGTTGTCCGGTATTATAAATTATTACTGCTCGCTTGATCGATTTGGGCAAACTGGCAGCTGGCTAAAGTAAGAAATATATACTCTAAAAATCCATTAGTATTCTATTCCCGACTAGACAAATCCGTCTGCCCGTCTAGACATTTACAAAAATCCAAATAATTGTTAAGTGAGCATAAAAAGCAAATTAAATGAAAATAAAATGAAAAACAAAATTGTAAATCCTAGATATAAATATGTTGCTCTCTCTCTCTCTCTCTCTCTCTCGATGTATATGTATATACATACGATATTCTGTAACTAATATGCTCTCTGGCACTTGCCAAAAACAGAAAGAAAATAAAAACTTCAAAGTATCCTAAACGGCAATCAGCGTTACGGACGAACGCCAACGAACCGTAAAGGCAATGCCAAAACAAGTGAAGCCATTAGCCGGCACTGAGGAACGAGAACGCTTTAAGCCAAGAGTCACATTAGCCAAATACATTTTCCACTGGCGAAACATTTGTAACAATAATTTCGACAGCAATTGAAGCTCGAAACTAAAAGAAGAAGAAAAAAAAACTCTGAGTAAATTCCATATTCAATGACGACAAATTAAATGAAATGTGACCACAAAACTTGCACAAATCTATGAGCTCCACTTACTAAATAAAAATGAGAGAAACCCGCTAAATTTATGGCCAAATAACTGCGGGGGCCCTCCGGGCCAAGATGCCGTTGCCATTTAATGGGCTCATTCGAAAATTAAAATGCCATTTTCATGCCCTGTAAATACGCATAGGCAGGAATTCCATGTGAATGGGTATAATGAAAAAAAAAAAATTAAATAAATAAAAATAAAATAAAATAAAACTAATAATAATATATGATATTATAAATAATGATAAAAATAAAAAATATGTGATAAATATCGGAAAACTTTTCTAATCACGTTTAATAAATTTAAAAATATTATAAGAATTATTAAATTTTAATAAGTAAAGAATAAATAAAATGTATTTCCTTCTAATAAAACTATAAATAATAAAAAATTTATGTAAATATAAATAGAAAATTTTTTTTAAATATACAAAATCTATGTAATAAATATTGGAAAACTTTTCTAAACACGTTTAATAAATTTAAAAATATTATTAAAATTATAAAATATTAATAAATAAAAAATAAATAACATGTATTTCCATCTAATAAAAATATAAATAATAAAAAATTTATGCAAATATAAATAGAAAATTTTAAATATATAAAAATTAAAAATTGTTGAGAATTTTCAAAGATTTGCTAAATACTAAAAAAAATTTAAAAGCTAAAATTAAATTTTTAAATAAAACAATTACACAAAAAAATTAATAAAATAAATAAATACAGGGTATCTTTCAAGTTCATGTCAGTTGAATGCACGTTTGGCAGTCGGCTGTTTGACTGCTCTGCCTGGCTGTGCTTAGGAAGGGTTTTTGAGGCATTGGGCTCTTGCCAATTAAGCTGACGATTTTATAACTCTCTTTTTTATGACCAAAGTTTTATTTATAGCCCAATGGCAATGCGATGCCAATTGCCTGCGATACTTCAGCAGATACAATGCAATCAATTCAAATTGCGAGAGGAGAGCGAGAGCGAGATGGAGAGAGAGAGAGAGAGAGAGAGGGAAATGTAAGCGAAAATAAATAAGCAGAAACCAACAATGGATAAACACACTCTGCTTCAGCAAAATAACGAAGCTTTTTATGCAAGTGAAGTAAAACATTTTGCGGCTTTATATTAAGCATTAACAAAATTTAAGACAGCATTGGAAAATCTATGAAAAGTATCTCAACAGCTGCTGAAATGGCCCCGAGCGGAAGTCGAGGAGGATGAGATGACGACGTCGAGCTTTCAGCTAAACGTAATCGAGTGAGCGAGGTTCAGCTTAGGGGAAATTGCCAAAAGTCATTAAATTGTTGTGCAACGTGGCAGGAGCAATAAGCTCTTGCTCTCGTCTGCTAACCGAAGGTGAATGGATCATAAATGGAATGCAGCTGCAATGACTAATTTTTATGCAATCCCATTTTAAGTGCGCTCATCATATTGCCATAGAGAGTCAGAGGGATAAAAAGAGAGAGAGGAGGTAGCCAGTGAGTGGCAGAGATAAGGAGAGCGAGAAAGAGAGAGAGAGAGAGATGTAGAGCGTGAGATACCTGAAGCAGCGTCTACCATCTGCTGCTGACGTTTACCATAAATATAATTAAAGTTTCATTTCCGTGTTAAGACTTGAAAATGACAAGCGCTGCGAGCACATGGCGTATGAGTGATGCCAGCACAGCTAACTCAAAAAACATTCAAACAGCTAACAAACATTTCAAATTTAATTTCGAAAAGTGTATTTCTAGCATCATTATGCTACAGATTAAATTCTTTAATATATATAATATAGATTACATATATGTATATTTGGCTAATTATTATAAATATGTATATTTGGCTAATTAAAATATGAATAAAGTAAAAATAAAAATAATTAAAATAAAATAAATAAATAAAAATAAAAAAAAAGTGCATTTCTAGCATCGTTATGCTACAGATTAAATTCATTAAAATATATAATATATATTATATATACATATATATATATATGTATATTTGGCTAATTAAAATATGAATAAAGTAAAAATAAAAATAATTAAAACAAAATAAATAAATAAAAACAAAATATATACATATATATGCACATAAGTTAAAAAACCACAATTATAAAATATATTTATATCTATTTAGTTAATCTAAATATGAAAAAAAACAAATCTAAATAAATAAATGAAAATAAAAAATAAATAAAATAAGTTCATATACATATAAAAGTAGCACAATTATAAAATAAAATATATTTATGTTTATTTAGATAATGAAAATATTAAAATAATAATAATAATAATGAATAAATGAAATAATTTAATAAAATAAAGTAAATACAAATATAATGTACATCATATAAAAAATCTATATACTTAATCGACTCATAAATCATTTATAGGATATTGATTTTATTTTTAAAATACCTATGCAACAATTTAAATGTAATATAGACTCCCTTGACTCATATAAATATCATTTATTTTTGTACCATACATATGTATGAACAATATTTATATATGTATGTTTACCATCTTTTTGTATTTGCTCACAAAAATACATTATAGCTATCTCTCACAGCTCTCTAATGATCAACTGTGAAAACACGAGCCAAGAGCTGAGCTCGATTTTGAGTGGGAGGCTCGCTGCCTATATAATAGAGAGCTGGTTGCAGGTCTTCTTCAGTAGCATTTCTAACTTGTTGTCGTGTAGTTCAAGCGTTAGTCTTCTTCTTCTTCTTTTGAACGAGTTCCTATCCGACGCTAAGTTCGTATATATTAAATATTTTTTTTATATTTATTTACGAATAATCGTTATATGAAAGACTTCTGCTGAAAAAGAACTTAACTGATTTTGTAGTTGCTTAAAGAACAAATCCGCGATCGCTGAGCAGAAATAAAAATTCTAACAAATATAATGTTATTGTAAATTAACTTTTATTAATACAAATTTATGATTTGTTTATAAGATTGAATTAAATTTACTTGATATCTAAAATTAAAAAAAAAAATAGAATAAGTTGCACCACAAAAAATGTTAACATATTTAAATTATTTATTTAACAATAATAATTAAAAAATTAACATATCTAAGAACAAATACAAAATATATAATTATAATAAATAAATTAATATATTAATAAAATAAATAAAAATAAAATGAATAAAACAAACAATATTAATATCAAAAATAAAACTAAATAAATTAAATAAATTAAATAAAATAACATGTCTATATTAGAAAAATAACAAATATAATTATAATACTTTTATATCTAAATAAAAACAACACATAAATATATCCAATAAAACAAAGGAAAATTATAATAAATAAAAAACAATTAATTATATAAAACAATATTAATTTCATAAATTAAAAAATAAATAAATATATAGGTATATGACTAAAAAAAATTAATTTATAGTTACATAAATTAAATTATAGTTACACAAGCAAAAATAAATAAAAATGGATAATCAAATAAATAGAAAATAATAATTAAAAAAAATTAAAAATAGATAAATAAAAAAATAAATAAATAAAACAAAAGAAATAAATATTAATTTGAACAGATTAATCCAAGTCAACTTTTAGCTAATCGAAAGACGTACAAACTGCAGACTATCAGCAGCAGAGTATCTTACTATAAATCAAGAGCAAGAAATATTGCTCAATATTTTTAATATTCAATATTTTTTTTGTGGAGCTAATTGAAACGCATCCAGAATTATTTTTATTGCAGCATTTTGATGCCAATGTAAGTGAAGACAACAATGGTGCAACCGATAATCGAGTATTGCAATTTATTGGAACGGACTCTGCGAGTGGCTCTGGTCAGTGTGGCGAGTATGAAGCGCCAGAAATAAGGACGTCGACGACGATTCGAATATGGGCCATAGACACGTCCATCGCCAAAGCTATTCAAATCTTTTCTTATTTCATCTCTTTTATATTTCTGGTGCTCATCCTGTTTCACAGAGTCCACATTCAAATAGTCGATCGAACTCTCCAACGAGAGCTCGGCCTGTTCCAAATTAGTGCACGAACTGGATTTTGGCTCACCGCAGTGGATGAAACTTTCCGCCATGTGCAGCTGATGTATCTGGTGATCGGTTACATGGTCCATACCCTCGTCATGCGACGTTTGATCGAATTTATTGCTGCTGCTCAGAGTTAGATATTCTGTGGCCGTCACTTGGATGGTACTCGAGTCGGAATAATATTCAGCCCTCCACGACGACACACTCGGTTTCTCTTCTAGGGCAATGTTGGAGATGCGATCATGTTGATGCAGCAGTTGCAACTGTGCCGGCTCATTGGATGGCGAGTGTATCCGATGCTGTAATTGTTGCTGGAAATATAACTGTATTGGATAGCCATAATTGAAGCTCGCTTTCCTTTGCTGTGACAATGGATCATTGTCGAATTGTTGCTGCTGCTCTGGCTCCATCTCTGAGTGCTGCTCCAGCTCGAGCTCCTGCTGCAGCATAGTGTGCCTCCTGCTTTCATATTTCTGCTGGCGTTCATACTCCAATTGTTCATACTCCAGTTCCAGCTGCTCATCATCGTCACCTTCATCGGCTGTTCGCTCATCCACATCCTCATCGTAGTCGTTATCCTGATCTTCATCCAGCTCGTCCACGTCATCGGTAACCTCCGTCATCTGCTCCAGCTCCAACTTCAACGCATCGCCGCCCCTGTGACGCGACGGAGTGAAGCGCACATTGTGAAATCCCGAGAACAACATATGATTGTAAATATCACGCATTCGATCATTCTGTGACCATAGATTGCCAGGGTACGACTGCTGATCATCTTGATGCGCCCGCCATCTGGCACGCTCCGCAATGATGGCCACGTGCAGCCGCGCCTCCAACTGGCGACGCCCCATTGGCTCTCTCTCGACCACATTAAAATTATGGCACAGAACATTCAGCTGGCTGCCGGTCAGCTGCTGCAAGTGGTCCATAGTGGATGGCATGATGTTAGTTCTGGTTTTTAATTCTGTGTGTGTGTGTGTTTTTTTTTTTTTTTTTCTTCCCTATTAATTGACTGGCGTCGACAGAGTTTCCCTACAAATCGAAATATGTAAATTTAATCTGGAGACCTAATTAGTTTTAAATGTCCTGCCCGTCTTTTTACTATGAATTTTGATCTGCTCGATGCCATCAATAATTATAAATTTTGTTCTTTTAAAGTCAATTTTTATTTTTCTGTCAAGAGATAAATTTCAATGCCATACATAATTTTACTTGAGTTTTTCAACATTTGTGAAAATGCTGTTTATTTTTTTTCAATTGCCACGCCCCCAAAGTGTCGTATATATTGCTATATTGATTATCACTTTTTATTAATAACTGTATTAATAATGAATATTTAAAGTATAAATTGGGTTATATATTTGAGTCCTATGCTACAAAAGTGAAGAAATTACATGATATTTTATGGTGAAAAAAAAAACTCTCCTCTAAAGATACTTAAATAATATTTTTGCTGTCAGTTATTCTCTATTATTTTTATTCTTACTATTATTATTCTTCCAAATTTTAAATTTAATAATATTACAGTTTCTGAGATATCAGAGGTAGCATTTATCGATTTTCCACACCTCTAACAAACTTTATAAAATATCGATATCTGTATTATATTCCAAGTTTTAGCACCTGTAAGATGTTTTGCGACAGATTAATTTTTTTTTATTTTTATTTTTTATTTTATTTTATATTTTTATTTCATAAATAATTATAATTGGATTTTAAAAATTCGGAATTTACAAATATTGAATTGCAATAAATCTTCTACTTATGTAAAGTTGAAGCCAGGCTGATATCAGATATTTATTTTTCCGTCTTTGAGCCGTATATATGTATATCCACTCTTCCATTTATGTTTCTAGCTCTGCTTGTGTAATTTACTGATATTTATTTTTCCGTCTTTGAGCCGTATATATGTATATCCACTCTTCCATTTATGTTTCTAGCTCTGCTTGTGTAATTTACTGAATAAGAATTATCCCGTCTAAAATACTTTACCGCTATGCGCTATGACTCAGTTGCAATAATTCAATTAGCATTTACCAATTATAGTTCCATACTTAAAATACTCTCTGATGATATTAGGAATCATAATGGACAATTTGCAAAAGTAATATCCCAGAGCTGGATTTACTACGTCTGGACAGTGTCGAGACTTTTTTTATCAAATTCCTTCACAACATTCTTCCAAGTTAACGAAGGCTTGCTTTTAGCTGCTGATAGTGGTTCGCTTGTGACATTAACACTCCTAACTTATTAGATATTCGATGATATACCTTGATTACCTACATCGATCAAAGATCATAACACTCGCATGTTCTGCGATGTTCATCATCGTCAACTGCCCTAACTTTCCTTCTTTCTCTTCTTATTCGCCGCTTTCCTCTAATTTTTGGTATTATTAACAACACTGTTTATGACTTAACTGTTAGCTTAATATTCAATCAACAATAATTTTTGTTGTTACACTTTCATTTTGTTTCACACACGATACTTTAAAATTTTACCAATGCATTTACGAGTTTCTTGATTCAAACCAGAGTTTTGTGCATTTTATTTTTGATGATGAGTTTACTATAGACCAGAACTGGATTGGGGGACGTTCTGGTATTCGCTGAGGCATTGCACTCTAGAATTCAATGAACTTTCTCAGCTCAGGTGAGTTTCAACTCTGATGTTTTCAGAGAAAGAGAGAGAGAGAGAGAGGGAGAGAGGGAGAGCGAGAGAGAGTTCTCTAATTTCAGCTTACTTACAGTCCAGAAATTGAATGTGTTCAGAAGGAATGTGGTCTATGAAGGATACTAAGTTAAATTATCCAAAAGTCAGGAGAATAAGGCAATGGAATTATCCGACTATATCTATGCCGAGGCTGATGATATTCCTTTTCATGTTCGATGTCTTGTTCGTGTCTGCTAAATATGCTTCATGGACTACTAAAGAACCCGACACTGTGCATGAGCAGCTCGGACAGCCCCACTTTCCATATGCCGAATTTACCCCATATACGTCGAAAGCTAAATATAATACAGAGCCGAAATATAATTCATTCGGCATGAGGCCAACACACTTATTCACGCATACTTTACTTGGCAAGGCCTTAAGTGTGCCGAAAGGTAGTTTGGAATCTTAATATATGTATATATATATATATTATATTAATACTCTTGCTATAGAGTATATAACCGTCGTTAATGGCACCAACGCCCTGGCCTTTGGTCAGAAGACTGCCGAGAACTCGTGGGCTAGTTTGCTTTGCTGCAATAAATTGATGCTTGTCTGGACTATTTTTATGCTGTTTCTCATTATTGTCAGTCCATTCGTTGCGTAAGTAATATTTTTTTTTTGTTAAATAAAATAAATATAAAAATAAAAAATATAAAAGTAGAATTCTGTAAGATATCCTGCGTATCTTTGATAAATAAATGAACTAAAATATTTCAATTGCAATTATCTTAAATCTTCAACTTTTTTTTGTGCTACAAACTTTTAATATTTTATATAAGAATAAACTCATCTATTAATTTCAAAAAATAATCTTACCTTTAAATAAAATCGCTCATATTATTTTTAACAGCAATTACTATTAATTTCTATGATTACTATTTTAATTAAAATTTTAATAATAATTATTATTGTAAGATTTTTAAAATATATATTTATATTATGTAGCTGACACATTAGCTTTAACTGACTTCAATAATAATCAGGCAGTTCGTAATATTTTATAAATTTATAAATCTATTTTTCAATATCCTGTAAAAATGATCACATAAAAAATTGTATGGTTACCCTAAGAATAAATAAAATTGTACATACAAAAATTATTTAATTTTTTTTTTATTAATTTTTAATTTTTTTTTAATTTTGATCAAAAACATTTGCCTGCATGCCAAATCCTTTCACAATATATATATTTATAGCCTTTCACCTTTATGAAAAGAAATAAATAATAAAATATTATTTTCCTACCTCATATTCTTGTATAGGATGACCTATTTTTGCTTTTGCTTTTGCCGTTGCCCCATTGTGTGCGAGTGTAATGAATATGTGGATCGTCGAATGCGTCACTGTTGGAGCATTTTGCTAATTTTGCTCATAGCAGGTCTAATGTAAGTATGAAACTTAAACAAATTAAAAAATATTAAATATTAAAATTACGTATTATAGCTTTGGGCTAATCGTTGTAATGCTAAATGACAAACTAATTGATCAAGGAGTTCGGCAAAATTGGGCTAATATTCAGAAAAATCACGAAGATATTTGCACCTTTATCAAGGATACGTCGGATCATGTCTATCACGTCTTTGTGAACAATTTTGAGGAATTGGAAACGCATTTAAATGCTCAGCTGATGGGTAAGCTAATGTAATTAGGTTTTCTATTTATTTATATTATTATTTTTATTTTTCAATTTCCGCATTCACAGATGTCAGCAATCATATATTCATGGATCTAAGCGATGCTGCGGGGCTCTATGCCCTGACCGAGCTAGAGGAAATACTTTTGAATATGCCACGAGCGTTAACTCTAATGGAAAGAGTGGATAAAAATATAGATACATTAATATTCTATATAGCTCAATATAGAGATGGTATTTACTAGAAATGCATATATTTTAAATATATATTTTTATATATCTATATATTATTTATATATCTATGTATTTTTTTTTTTAATTATTATTTTTGTTATTGATTATTAATTAATTTTAGGTCTACGTTTTATTAGACGTAAATTGACATATTTTCTGACGGTCTGGTGTGATTATCAGCGATGCAACGATATCCTACGAACCTCTGGCATTTTGAAGTGGGACACCTCAGTGTGTCTGCACTTGGATTTGGTATGTTTCAATTCGAATAACTATTAAAATATTACTTATTGATTACATTAAAATATTTGTTACAGTTACCCAACATACCCATCTTTATTGAGAGTTTGCACGATATAATTAGAGCTAATTTGCTCAATATACCAAAGCAAGGATTATACAACTATCAATTTGTTGGCGAAATGATTCGTGAAAATCTGCATGACCAGCTCCCACTATTTTCTACAAAGCTTGCGCAATTGAGTGAGATTTACAGCAAACACGGCGCTGATTTACAAGAATTGATCAGATCACGAATGAGTACAACTTACAACCAACATGCGAATATGACTAAAATCTTTCACGAACTCGAACAAAGCTATGGAAGAGATCGTAAAGTCATTAGCATCGCGTTATCTGTATCAATATTAACGGTAAGATTAGAATTCCGAGTAATATAAGAATTCAGATTAATTCCTTTATTATTTGTAAAAGACATATAGCACAGCTGTAAATTATATATACACTGTGCGTGATCAAAATAGTGCAACTTTCTAATTATTTTTATTTTTCATTATTCTCTTAAATTCTACTTCATTTTTCTTTTAACAAAGCAAAACAATAAAATAAAATAAAAATATAATAATAAATAAAAAATAAAAATTAAATAAAAAATAAAAAAAAGTAAACAAAGATAAATAAAATTAGTGAATATATTTTTATTTATTTATTTTTTTTTTTCAATAATAATAATAATAAATGCTTTCAATACTTTTGTTTATTATTTTATAATTTTTATATACTTGAGCAGGACGACGAACTGAGTCAATCTAAATATGTTTGTTTGACGGTCTGCCAGTCGACGGAGACGTCTTTCTCTCTCTCTCTCTCTATCTCTCTCTGTCTGTTTCTCTATCTATCTGTTTTGCTTCCTGTATTTCTTTGCCTGTTGGGCTGCTCGTCTTCCGCTCTGCTTATATACTCTGAGCTTAAATGAATCTCAATAGCTACACAAATATTTGAAATAAATTTTCTTCTATGACTCTAAGTTTACTATAATTAAATATGGATAGACAATTTAATTTCCTTTATGTTAATGAATATCGATATTTTGATTTGTTTTTTAACGCATAGCTAGAAAATCATAATAGATATACATATGTAGAAAAATATTCATTTTGTAAAATGAATTCACAGATTTGAGTCTTAAGATTGATTAAAAAATAAATTTAACTTGTATTAATTAGCTTCTTTGTTTTTGGCTTTTAACTTTATCATTTTAGTTTTTAATGATTAACTAATTTTATAATATATTTTTTTTTTAATTCTACAATTAATTTTAGATTACAATCATTTTGATTTCTGCGCTTATTTGTGGATGGTGTGTACGTAGAGACAATTCGGGATCCAAATGTTTGTTAGCGTGAGTAATATTCATCTCTTTATTGGCTACTCCATCTCTCTCTCACTCTCTTTTTCTCTCCCTCTCTCTCTCTCTAGCCCTCTCTCTCTCCCTCTCTCGTCCTCTCTCTCTCTCTGTCTCTCTTTATACATATCTGTCTCTCTGGCCCTCTCTCTCTTATTCTGATTGCTTCTATCATCTAACTTTAGTTTTATCTTCTTCCATTTTCAGTTCCATCGTATTGATATCATTGATTTTGTCACTTCTTCTGTTGGTCTGTTTGTTTTACTCTATAATGGGCTTCATTATTTACCATGCTGTATGTATACCCAGAACCGCTGAAGAGAGATATAATGTTTTCAATACCGATATAGAACAAATATTTAGCGTAAATGAAAGCATATGTCGCAAAGATCAGAATATTTTTGATCTTTTACGTGATGCGGGTCTATATGACGTAAATATTCTAAGGAATGAAAAGTCGAATAATATAACACCAGAATACATTAGTGAATTTACGAGTAACTTAACCAACATTGTAATTATAACGAAAGAGCACAAGATTATGCTCGATAACATGCGTAACGGAAATCTATCGGATTATCATGGTCAATGGATCCGCAAACAATTATGCCACAAACTTTCTCAGGTGGATGTAATGCAATTTAAAATTAATTTACAGGAATTCGGAAAATCTCTATATGGTGATAGGCATTCACCCGCCTATCAGTATCGTATAAATGGCACCCTTAATAATATGTGCCGATTGGGCTTTGATATGAATCAAATCGCATCACTGCAACGTCCAATTGATGATTTGATAAACCGCATCAGGGCGGATGTGACGACAATTGACAGACTTATAACGAGAAACGATAGCGACTTCAATAATACCATCTTACCGCTAATTGAGGCAATCACAAAGGCTGAATATTTTCTGCATACTCGTGGCGCTGACTACATAAATGCATTAACACTGAAATTTTTTGAATATCTCGAAGATGCTATCAATAATTATGTGGAACATGTTATCCAAGAATGTAATATTAACATTGGCCGTTGTGAACCCTTGGCTCAAATGCATAATCGCTCCATTAACAATCTCTGTCATAATTTGGCCGATCCCATTGTGAGTAGTTGTCAGGTTGATACAAAAATTTAATTATTTGTATTTTTTTTTTATACTCTAAACTCCTTCAAAAGGGGAAAATAGATTTGCTAAATGAGGAAAGCAGAAGATACGGCAGACATTTCATAAATTATTTATATTCTTGTTAATGACGACAAGCTTATTTGAACGATAGACATTCGTCTATCCATCTGTAGTAATCCAGCTATCGCAAAGCTCAAAAATTGAAATTTAATATATATATTAACACGATACCTTATCTCATTTCATCATTTTCGATATAAATCGATCTTTTTTTTTGGTATTTTGAAGCTTAACTTCACCACACGGATTCGTAAAATACTTTGTATTCTCCAAAAAAAAAAGAATATAATATATATTCCCCAATATTTCGTTGTTATTGATATCGTAAAGCAAGAGAATTCTGATTTATTGTGAATATCAATTTACTGATTATACAGATTTAAAAGTTTTCGAATCTTTCATACCAAACCTTTATCCCCATTATCAATATCTGTGCTTTGGTAAATGTACACTTATTATTATTATTTTCGCGCTCTAAAGAATTCCATCTAAAATCTTTTCTAAGTTTATTAAAAATTAAGTTCTCAGCCTGATTTGCTCTCACAGTCAGGGTAACTTCTAGTCGAATACACGCGCGACTAGAACACTCTCAATTATTAATTTCCTATTTGATTTTATTTGATTGTAGAACGGATATTGGTTGGGCCTATTGATTTGCGGTCTACTCTTCTTTCCCATCTTGTTCGTTGCCCACAAGCTCTTGTGCTTGTACAGACTATATGCTGCAATCATTTACTTTAATAACAACCAATTCTATTGTCCGGCCTGCAATGCCACGCCATTTGTACAGGCACCCTACATTATCAGCACCGGCAATAAGATTCATTTCTGTGGCTGTGAGGAACCATACAAAGAGAAAGATGCATAATAAATCAAGTGAAGGCAAAGATATCTGAAGAGATGATACCAGAATCTAACTGAAGATAAATATAAGATAATCGACGCAATGATGCAAAAATCTGACCAAAGAAAATAAAAATCTATTGAATATGCATATATAATCTATTGGAATCTGAAATCGAATGCACTTTAAATGTTTTTTAAAGTGAACGAGTGTGTTGAAATAAAATTGAAAAAAAAAATAAATAAATAAATAAAAATAAAATAATAATTATTAAAAAAAATACAAATACAAAAAAAAAGATAAAGATAATAAAATAATAAAAAAAAAATAAATAAATAACTATATAAAAAAATATATATAAATGTATATATATATTGTATGTATTTGTTTTTTACTCTCTTTTAATTTTAGTCAATCTCTGAAGGAGTTTTTTAAGTTTCTAGCTGTAAAACCGCTAAGACTATATATGTCTGGTTCTGATATGCCTAGAAAAACTTTTCGTGCTTCACTTTGCGAATTTCTAATCAATTGTTATTTCTTATTTAATATTTATTGCTAACTTGAATATATGCTGATCTTAACCCAATATTATATTTATTTAATTCCTGCCTACTATATGAAAATCTTTCAATGAAATATATGTTTTGTTTCTCTGATTTAACTGTTATTATTTAAAGCTTGTAATCTGCACAAAAACACACGAATACACAATTTTTTTTTACAGTTTCCACAATTTGATTACATTGGAGGGGACGATTTTGATTTGATGTACAATGCATTATATGAAATGTATAAATTCGTATATTTAATGGTAAGTTACATGATATGATAGATACATATATGAAAATATAAATTTTCATTCACATGGATATTGCTAGGGCTGAATTGAACAATAGATCAAGCATCAACGACTCGAATGTTTTTTTTATTTTGTAATACTTAAAACATGGAGGAGGATTACGATTTCGATAATGCCACTGAACAACCAGTTCATTTAACTGTTGATGAAATCGAGCACATTAAGTATACACCATACATATCAAATCTTACGTATTCCATTGAGCCAATCTATTCGAAACTGGGCATGGGTTTTATACACGATTTTACTCATATACTATTTAACAAGTACTACACATCAGATGAGGATGCGCCAAAGGGTAAATATTTCACTATATAGTATATATCGATATTTTACTAATGCTCCCTATTGAATGGCTGTATTTGATTGTAGGTTATCTTGTTGCCATTGAAAACACAACTTCATATGCCGTGGGCCCCAAGGTATTGGGAAATATCTGGGATTCTCTGATCGCTCGAAAAACTGTCGTCCTCATCTGGGTGTTGTTTCTTTTAACTGTTATAATAATCGTACCGTTCATTGCGTAAGTCAAATAAACAAAGACGATAATTATTTGTATAATTCGACTAAACCTAATTTATAAACAAATTTTATTCTGTTCTATTTGGCTTATCTATATTTAGAATTATAAAAATCGTCTTTGTGCATCTATAATAATATGATATATACCAATTGGTATATAATCTAATCTAATTAGATTTTTTAGAAAAATCTTTGTTTTTTTTTAAAACTTATTTAATTAATATTTTATATACATATATATTTTATATACATATATATATATATATATATATATATATATATATATATATATATATATATATATATATATATATATATATTTTTTTTTTTTTTTTGTTGTTCATACTATATTCAAAATACTTTCAATTTAGTATTTTGAATATACAAATATATATATTTATTTTTATCAGAATCTGCAAGAAATATTATTTTAGTTATTACTTCTAGTAATATTATATTATTATTTTGTTGTTAGTTATTGTATACATATATATTTTTTTTATTTTATTTAATATTATTAAAATCAATTTTTTTTGAATGTGCAAATTTTATTAATTATTCATTACTTATTCATATTTATATCATCTCCTACAGGGTATGCTATTTTTGTTTCCGTTGCTTCCGCTGTCGTGCCTTTTGTCCGACTTGTCAAGGTACTGCGAATACGGCCAAGCGTATTTTGCTGAGTTTACTCCTGATACCACTAATACTGGGACTGTTGTAGGTTGAGCGAAATAATCATATGAAATACATTTATATTCAAAATAAATATGATTTAGATTTGGCTTGGTTGTGGCATTCCTGAACGATAGATTGATCAACAATGCAATGCGAGACAGTGCCGACACAATAATCCGCAGCAGCCGGGACACATGTGCCATGCTAAAGGACGTCTGCTTACATGTCGATCACTTGCTTGTCGATAACTATGAGGAACTGGAGACACTGATGAGTATTCAATTGTTCGGTTAGAATTTTAATAAATTTTCAGTTTCATGCGATGCTTGAAATAATGTCGAGAGAGAATTTTATTTGCAGATGTTGCTGACATGGTCTCAAAGGATCTGACAGAAGACGCGGGCCTTCCTTATTTAGACTCATTGCAGTTTATTTTTGACAATATGCCCCAGGCATTGCATCTCATGAAACAGGTGAAGGACTTGCACTCCTCGTTACTTTTCATTGGCAGCCAGTATAGGGACGGTAATTCAAATATCTCAAATAACTATATCTATATCTATAAATATATATGTATATATCTATTATCGATATTCGATTAGCTTTACGTGGGGCTAAGCGTGATGTCACTTATGTTCTCACCGTCTGGTGCGATTTCTATGAGTGCAATGACAAAATTCGAAAATATAATCTTTTATTCATGGATGCCTCAAGATGTCTTCATTTCGATAAGGCAAGATTTCAATCTCTATTCAAAAGCTATAGCAATACAATAAATATTTCTGTTTTCAGCTACCAAATACAAGCGCTTACATCGACGATATCAAGTCCATTATTTATGAAGACTATTATAGAGTACCAAAGTCGTGGACAAAGCGCTTATTTGAGGAAAAGGAAAAATTCCGACATGCTCTCGAGCCGATGATACCGCCCATGTTACGTCGCATTAGGATATTGGCCGATTCCCTAGAATCTGAAAGCTACAAGATATGCAACATTATCCATGCGGCCATGAGCGATATATATAGGCGAAATATGCATTCGACTAAAAGCTTTGAGGAGTTCTACGATAACTATGGCCGCAGTCGTTGGTTTGCCAGTGCCACTTTATTTTTCATCATGACAACGGTGAGTAAGAACAATATATATATATATATAAATATAAATTAAATATGTATATTTAGGCAAGCTAGATTAAAGTACTTAATCAGTACACTTATAAGTAAGTCTTTCTTCTCTTGCTGAGACTTGTTTTATGTACTCATTTAGATTACTTTCGTAATTTAAGGTTTTTGTATAAATACATTACTTTTTATTATATATGTTCTCCTGGGCATATCAGAGGGTTAGGCTCTATATTTTAGTTTCTAAATGTGTTGTTAAGCTACTACATTTGTATTGTAAGGATTCAATGCTATAATAATAATAAAAAAATATACAAAATAAAAATAAAAAATATAATTTAAAAAATCTTTAATTAATATATTTTTAAATACTGAATAAAAATATTTGTTTTGCATATTTTTAAGATATTAGTTATTCATATAAAACGAAAAAAATAATAATTAATAAAAAACATAAAGAATTCTTCATAAAGCCACTGACAAATTAATCTGACTACATATATGTATATAATGCTTGTCGATCTCATTAACTACAAAAGCTAGAGTGTTGAAAATATGAAAATCTATAATATATAAGAATATATTTCTAAATATATAAATACATAATATTATGCATCTTTTTATACTTATTTTTAAATATTTTTTACATTATTTTGTGTTTATTGATGCAATATGAATGTGAATAAAAAATTTGAAATAAATAAAAAAAATTTATTTTGAGCTTAAATTTGTTAGTGAATTTTAAATGAAAGTTTATTTACATATTTTTCTTAGGCTACCTCATACAAAGATAGTCATGAAAAATATAATAAATAAATAAATAATAAATCATATTCTAAATTAAAAAAAAAAAAAAAATTATAAAACTTAATTTAATTATATACTTAATTTAATATTTCAGATTGTGGTCATATTTAGGTTCCTCATACAAAGATATCCATGAAAAATATAATAAATAAATAAATAATAAATCATATTATAAATTTAAAAAAAAATTAATAAAACCTAATTTAATTATATACTTAATTTAATATTTCAGATTGTGGTCATATTGAGCTATACTCTAATAGCTGGACTTTGTATACGCAAAGATAACTCTGCATCGAGATGTATGTTACTGTGAGTTAATAATCCATATCATTATAATTATTCAATATTATAAATCAATATTCTCTACAGCGCGATTATTTTAATGTTTGCCGTCCTATCAGCCATATTGCTAATGAGTTTATTCTACTTTATACTTGGATTGGTCCTATATCCGGCGTGTATTTTGTACGATGCTGAGGGACGAAACACGCTTTATTCGCTAATGGAAAATGTGCTACAGAAATCGGATGGGGTAAACAATACAGAATCGCATCGATCACCTGATTTTTCGGCAACCATCAAAAATTGTCGAGCCGATCAATATATTTTCGAGATGTTGCGCGAAAATAATTTGTACGACATTGAAAGACTGAACCAGATCAATTTGAATTTGGAGGACAGTACCTATCTAAAGTTTGGCAAATTGGATATTCATTTCAATATGTTGGTGTTCATGTTGCCGAAAGAATTTCATCGCATGTACACGGTAAAGGCCGACGACTTATCAAATTATCATAGTCGAGCATATATGGATGTGCTGTGCCGAGAGATAGACGAAGTAAATATAGCCGAATTTATTGACGATTTGCGAAGTTGGGCTAGCGATTTTTTTGCTAATAGCTATGGTGCCTATCTAGATGATCGATTAAAAGTGGCATATGTGAATTTACTCAGAATCGCGACAGACCTGAATGAGTATATGCCAATGGGGAAATCAATATTGGAGACGATAGATCGGATTGAAGAACTTGTTTACAAAATAGACGATCTAATAACGTATGAGGATAATAACTTTAAGGACTCCGTTCAAGTTCTATTGACTAGTCTATCGAAGGGGCAGGATTTCGTAAAAGGCATTGGCGACGATTATTTGAGAACTATCATTGATAATTATACTGATTTTATTCACGATCAAATTTTCACCTATTTCGATATGGTGATCAATGAGAGTTTGCGAAATATTGGCCCCTGTGATCGATTAGCACGCATGCATGTCCACAATGTGAATAAGATCTGCGATCATTTAGTGAATTCAATTGTGAGTACAAATATGAATATATATAATATATACATATATCACTTTTATAATCTGATTATAGAATGGCTACTGGTTGGGTTTAGTCATTTTTGGCATAATGCTAATCCCCCTGCTTTGTGTTAGCCATCGTTTGTTGTGTTTGTATCATACTGGCGAGGCGACGGTCTACAGAGAACAGGGTTCACCCTCAATGTATGGTTATAATTCGCCTGGACCACAGACTATGAATGCGAATGCCACTGATGACTTTGTCAGCAATAAACATAAACACGATTGATGCTTCTTCTCTCGGTATATAATAATAGCCAAAAATTTTGTAATTTTTATACAACATACGAATAATGATGCTATAAATATTCAGAATTTTACAGATCTTTTACAATTTCTTGGATTTATTCCGTTAAAATATAGCTCATCTATATATATATATATATATATATATATATATTTTTTTTTTATTATTTTGTAAATAATTTGTATATATTGCAAATATGTTTTATTTTTAAATGTGCAATTGGCAGCATCTGGGAGTCGTCTGTGACCGACTTCATAATGCAAATGCCGAGTCAGCTATAGAAGAGAAGTCAATTAAATAAAGAGATCTCGTCTGTAATTTTTTCCCTACTTGTCAACGCACCCATATTTATTTTTCATTTGATATATATAATATAATAATATAATAATATAATAATATAATAATATAATAACATATAATATAATAAAGTTGAGGCAATATTTTCACTCTATAGAATGAAATCTATATTTGATAAATATCAAACTAAATGTTAATTACTAAACTAATCTTGTTTTCAATCATGAAACATAAACAATAAAATTGTTTAAGCTGTACTTTTACTGTATATTTACTATTAATAAAACCAAACTGATCAATATATTAAAAAATATAAAGTAAAAAAAAATACCAAAAAATATTAATTAAAAAACAAATTTATGCTTAAACTTAATCAAAAAAAAAAACTTAAACATAAAATAGGAAAAATCAACGGTAATAAACAAAAATTTGTTTAGCCATAAATTATTTTTTGAGATTGGTGTTAGAAGCGAACAAGCGATTGGCCGTCATGCTGTCGGATAATATATATGTATATTTAGTAAATAGTCAATCGAGAGCATTAACTAAGCAGAGCTTGCCACGTACAAGTAAGAGTATAGCAAGAGTAAAGAGTAAATTATTTAAATACGTTCGAGAGTTAATTATTAAGTTCGATCTACGCGCGCCGGTTAAACAACGTTAAGAACGAAAGAACGCTTAAGAGTCGTAAGAGCGTAATCTCTTAACAAAATTCTCTTATTTGCTAGTATGCTGAGCGAACTGCCGCTCTTAATTACAATGATAACCCCAGCTCAGTATGAAACGCTGATAGCTGCGTCCAACAGCATTTTAAAAATTATGAAAAATATATATGAGTATACAAATTATTTTTTTTAAATTGCTGTATTTATAGAATTACAATTTTAATTTATTAAATATATATAAAATTAAATTGAAGCATAAACTTACCAGATTTTCCTTTGTCAGGCTGCGGCGTCATTTATTTATTTATTATTGTCATTTTTCTTTATTACTTAAATTCTATTGCACTGCGATTTTCATGATGTTCATTTACTCAAAAATTTACAGATATTTACACATTTACATTACATTTGATGAATAGAATCGCTTTAATCTTTGTGTAATTCAATTTTAATCAAAATCCATCAATTTACGATCAAAGAGCACTTACAATATTCCAATTAGTCATCGAAATACATGGACAGTAAACTGCAATCAGATAATAAATTACAAATCACATATATGAAATATACATACATATATATTAGCAAATCTACAATCCCCGGGTGGATATTTAAATTTGGTTCATTTATCCATTTTATATAAGTACATGTACAGATTCGAAAATTTTATTTTTGTAAACATTTAGACTACACAAAACTACAAATGGCATATGTAATGCATACATAATAATTATTATTATTATTAATATTATTATATTAATTAATTGTCAATACTTGTTTTTTTTTACTTTTTCTCTATTAAATTGAAATTGTTCACTTAGTGTTAATAAATATGCAATGTAATAAATAATATTACTTTTAATTTTATTTACTGTATTTTCTCTTTCAGTATATATTTTTTTAATGTGGCTGACATTTAATCATCATTAATTATTGTCATTAAATATGCGTCGCTTGAAAATTTGTTCATATTTTGTAATATATTTTTTTTATTTATTAATTTCTTCATTTTTTTTTTTTTTTTTTTTAATTATACTTAATCTATTAAGTATTTACAAAGCTCAACTTCGAACAAGAACTTTAAACGGCATTGAATTTGTCTGTGATTTTTTGCTGTCATCAAATATGAGCGAAACTAATTTTATTTAATATATATTTATATAATTATGTCTTTTGTTCTTAACACAAATCTGTGCTGCTTATACAAATCTATATTTTTTATTTACTTTTTTTAATTTTCAATTTAATTAATTCATTTTTTCTATTTTGGGAAATGCATAAACAATCTATAGCAAATAATTTTATAATTATGAATTAATTGCATAACAAGTTTACTTTTCTTTAAATATATATTTTATATATATATGGCTAAGTATGAAAATGTAATTTAAATTTGAACTCAATTTAATTTAATTTAATTATATTCATAATTATTTACATCATGATGTATGCTAATTAATACGTTTAACGGAATAATTTCCAAATTATTTGTGTTTCAATTGTTTCTGTTTTTGTTTATGTTTCTTGTTTGTTGTTGATCTTTCGATATGTCTGGCGCATGTTCGCCAACAATCGTTGCAAAATAAATTCGTTGATGTCTTGTGACAGCATTTACAACTGTTGCAAAATTTGCGTCTTGGCCGCTTTTAGCCGCAAACCAAATGATGAGGCCAGCCGACGATAACGCGAGTGGATTGTCTCATTCCCATCGTCATCGGAATCACTATCGATATCGTCGTACTGCTGCTCGTCCTCAAGCACTCATCGTTTGCGATTATAGGCGCCAAGCATTGACTGCCTTCATTCTTTCATCTCGTGTCCACTGGTGCCCAGCTCGAGGAGCTCATGGGGCTCGGCATTTAGCTATACATATGTATATAAATTTATAATTTATATATATAATATTGGATTTAATTAGCACTGTCCACTCACCCGATCAACGCTTGCCAAATCGTTCTTTGACAGATGATTAACCAAAATAGTGCCCAGAGCATCGCACATGACATTGATAGTGGTACGGAAACGATCCCTAAGATTATAAAATTACAATCAATATCAGCTGAGCATTAATTTGTCAATTTACATACAATAGCCAATCGACAGCAATGATCAGCGACACATCCTTGGGCTCCAGGCCCACCGTGTCCAGCACCATGACCATTGTAACGAGACCCGCCTGTGGTATGCCCGCCGCACCAATCGAGGCAGCCGTTGCGGTTATACTAACAGCCACAATTGTGCCAAACGAATAGCTCATCTCACGATATTGGGCAATAAATAATGCAGCCACCGCCTCATACAATGCAGTTCCATCCATATTAATCGTAGCGCCAACCGGTATGACAAAGCGTGTCACACGCGGATCGATGCCCATATTATCCAGACATTTAATGGTCAATGGCATGGTCGCCGAACTGGAGCCAGTGCCAAAGGCTGTGGCCAGCACTTGACTCAATTTGGCTATAAAACGATACGGCATGCGACGCGTACCCAAAAAGAAGATGACTGCAATAGTGCCTAAAAATTTGATTTGTAAAGAAAATTTCATTAAGCAGTTCAGTTTTTATTGAAAATAGAATTCATTTACCAAATCCATGCAAAAACAATCCAATCATAACGGTTATGAAATACCAGCCTAAAGATTGTATTGTCGCTGCTATAGACTCCATCTCAATGATCTTGGCTGCAATCAAAAATGCCACGCCCAACGGTGATATCCTAGAAATGTGTAATAAAATTCCATGTAATCATTGACTCAAATTCTATGTACTTTTATTTATGCTCACCAAATGACCCACGATGTAATTGTCATCATCGCCTCACTGAGCGTCGTGAAGAAATCCTGCAACAGTTGGCCCTTCTCACGCATGCGACCAATGGTCGTGCCCAATATTACGCTGAACATGACCAGACCCAACACATTGGAACCTTCACGCTGTGCCGACTTGAATTCCCAATTCTCCATGGGCTCTGTAAGAGATTTTCAAATTTTTTAATAATATTTTTAATTTTATAATAATAATTTAGTTGAATGATTATACTCTGTAAGACATTTTAAAATTTCTTAATATAATTTTTTTTTTAATAATAATTCATAATAATTTAGTTGAATGATTGGATTCTGTGACATATTTTACAATTATTTAAATAATTTTTTAATAATATTTTTAATTTTTTTTTTTTAATGTCTTATAATAATTTAATTGAGTGATTGACTTCACTTACGTGCTGGCGTAATGCTGGTGTTTTCAAATATCTCCGTGCGATGCTGTAAGAAATAGGAAAAAGAAAAAATTGTAAATATTTAGTGAATATATTTTGTTGTTATTTATTTTTAAATTTTTTAATATTTATTATAATTAATAATTAATTTTAATAATATGATTTATTTAACTATTTAATTTTAACTAAAACAGAATTTATTTGATTGATTATGATAGCAACAACTGACAAATCTTAATTAACCAAGTGCGACAGAGACTTTGAAAATAAATGTGAGCTGAGCATGAGGATTGGACTAGGGCAACAATTAATGTATTCAGCTATTGTCATATTCTTGCTACAACAATTCAGCCAACGTCAGAGTTTTAAAGTTATATAGAGAATAAAATACATATCAAATTTATAATTTTCCATTTATTGAGATAAATAATTTACAGAGACCTTTTATTATATCACTTCACATATAGTATTTATAATTTTTGTACCAACTTTATTCATTTTAATATAATTTCATCTCTAGCCAATCTTCTAGCAACACCAGCTCACATACCTGAATAATATTTTCATATGCAGTTTCACAATCGATTCCTAATCAAATTTTGTCTCTTTGAAATATATAATATAATATTATTCAAGTGAATTTTTCAATTTATTGGAAAAATAAATAATATATTCTTAAAATACTAAAATATTAAAAATAATTATAAATTCGTAACATAAATAATAATAATATTAATAAAAACAAATAATATATATTTAAGATACTTAAATATTATTATTATTATTATAAATTTGCAACCTAAATAAAAGTAATATAAATAATAATAAAAATTAAAATAAATAATATATATTTAAAATATATAAATATTATTTAAATATTCAAAATATTTATAAATTCGTACTATAAATAATAGTTATACAAAAATTGAAGAAAAGTATATTTGTCATTTTTTTTTTGGTGCTATAAAATAATTTATGGGCATTTTAGTTACTGCTATCTGCCCACGACAACTAGAAGCTTATCTAATTGAAAAAATACCCTTATCTACCTCAACTTTGAAGCTAAAATCTCTCTCTCGCTGATGACCTTCTACACATAATTTGTCAAATTTAACTATTTATGGAGCATAGGCTAGTAAAATCTTACTGTTACTGACTCACTTAGCATACAAAGAACTATTTTGCAATAAATTTTCCATCTTTTCTGTTTTCATAGACAGACATCGTAGCTAAGTTGGGGAACATAGATAGTATTAAGGCACAATTTTGAAAGTGACAATAATCTAATAGCATTTTATTGTTACCTATTGAGATATTTATACTCATGCCCAAAACACAGACGAGCGACAGTCGAGTTGAACTTTGATTCAATTCGCGCTTAATATATAGTATATATATATATAGCATATATGCACATATCGTAATTTCAGCTTTGTCTGTGGTGATAATTGAAAATTCAACGTGTACGTAAATTTGATATGTGTGCACATATATAGAAACATATCTGAATGATTGTATGTATGCATGTGTGTGTGTGTGTGTGTGAATGGTTGCTCCCCCTTTGCATATAATTTTCAATTTCAATTGAAACGAAAGAACTTTGCTTTGGAGTAGCCTATCATGTCAGTTTTGATTATGTGCCGCGCGATGCTTTAATCAAATTATGTAAACAACACAGAAGAGCACAATTGAATAATTGACGCTGCTGCAATCAAGAATTGAGCAAATGAGTGTGTGTATGTAAGTGTTCGTACAGTTCTGCTCCATAAATCGAGTCAAAGAACTAAATACCTGCGCGACACAGATTCAATTTCGTGTCTGATATGGAAAAGTAAGTCTTTTTAGTAGTAAGAGAAAAAAAAAGAAAAAAAATTATAATCGCATTTTTATCGCTTTTTAGAGACGTGCTATTGGAGCTAAAGATAAAAGAGCAAAGTTTTTTTTTCTCTTCAGAGTGAAGTTTCGTGTAGATAAAAAAAAAGTTTCTTATGGCAATAAAGTTATGTAAAGATAGCAACTCGGAAGAATTATGAAAGATAAAAAATGGCAGCAGGTGCTATTCATTCATACACACGTTTAATATGCCGTAGACTTTGTGAGAGCAATGAATATTTATTCTATATTAGTATTTAGCAAACTTTAGAGGCTACTAAAAGTATTTTCGATTTTAGGTATACTTATTTCATATTACAAAATAAAATAATATCTAGAAAATAATAATATAGACTACAATAGACGAGAAAATATGCAAAGGCTGTTCAACGTATTTTCAAGCTTTTTTGTATATGTATTTTAAATTTAAAAACTACCCAAAATTCAGTAAAATTATTTAAGGCATATATCTATAATTATAAAAAATTAAAAAAAAATATATATATATGTTCTACATATAAACATTTATTAGAAATTTTATACAGGCTGCTCAATAAATATTCCAAATTAATTTTTATTTATTAATAATAATATTTAAAGATTGCTCAAAATATATAAAATATTAATTTTTATTTATTAAAAATAAAATATATTTACATAAAAAAAATAATAATAATATTAATTAGAAAATATATACTTATTGCTAAAAAAAAGTATATTCAGTATGAATTCTTATTTATTTAAATTTGAAAAATAAAATAATATTTTTAGCAGTTGAATGTATAATGCAAATATTATAGCATATATGTACATATTGTTAAAAAATATTAAAAGGAAATAAAGCACATGAAATAAATAAAATAAAAAAAAAAAAAAAATATTCAGAAAATATATTTTATAAACTGCTCAAAATACTTTGGATTTTTATCAAAAAAAAATAATAATAATAATATTTTATCTCTCGTACAACTATACTATAAATTGTTTTTCTTTTTTATATTAATAAATTATATTTTAAATTATAAAACACATACCTGAAACATTGTTGATTGTATGATGTTATCCGTAAACATATTTCTAAATTTAAAAAAATATATACAATATAAATTATATAAAAAACACCTCTCCCATCGAAACTACCTCACTAAATCCATTAAAGTATCCGGTGTCAAAACCTTGGATGCTTTGTCAATTGTCTCAGTGCGCGTCTCTACAATTTTGGCACCCTGGCCGGGCCGTATGGTGGTGACGAGGCATATGCCCAATATTACAGCCGATATTGTGGTGACAAAGTAATATGTAATAGCTCTGCAGAACACAAGACAAATTCCCATAAATATATATTTATTGAAATTTATAGTTTTACTTTACTCACCTCGTCGCTATTTTGCTGGACATGCTCAAATCTAAGCCACCGATGGCACTCGTTATAGAGGACACCAGCAAAGGTACAATCAGACATTTCAGCATGCTAACAAGGAAGGTGTTCAATCAATATTTGTCTAGGTCAGCGACATTGCTTACCGACTTACCGCAAAAAGATTTCGCCCGGAAATGATATATACATAATCTCACGCTTTGTCCACTCGCCGGTGCTGTTCTTGATTATGAAGCCAATGAGACCGCCCACAAAGACACCAATGACGGTGGCCATTGTGAGCACATTCTCTTGCATGAAACTTTTAAATTTATTTGCATCCTGCTTGGGTCGCGTCATTGTGACTCTGTGTGTGTGTGTGTGTGTGTGTGGGTGGTGTATATATGTGGGGTGTGTATGAGATTATTACCCTAGGCCCGTACACACGGGCGCGACGCGTTACCAGTTGTGCGTTTCCGTTGGATCTGCTTGCTAAGTCAACTTAATTAACTTGTCAAAGGGTAATGCTGTAAATGAAATCAATTATATTGAATACATTATCAAATATAATTCTATTAGATTTTATATAAATATCTGCATAATTTAGAGCTTAGTCATTTTATAATTATTTAAAATGTGTATAAACTACCGGCTAATATATTCAGACAGCGCAAACTTCATTGTAAATTTAACACAAGACATTTTAGTTGATAAATGCACTCTGATCACATGTATATTATGACTTTAACATTTACAAAGTAGATGTAATGAAGATTTAATATCTGATCACATCAAGTCTTCAACATGTATAAGCTTAATGTTAATTTTACAATATATGTATATGAATTCAAGTATTGAGATGGTTGGTGATATTATTGATAAATGTAGCTCTTATGGGCTATATAATATAATATAATATTTTATCTTAAAATAAATAAATAAAGTATATTTAGTGAACACATGATAGCATGATGATTTGACCAGATGCAGTTCGAAATTAATGCATTAAGGTGCACGAAATCGATCAAGATATTTATTAAGATATTTAAAAAACTAAACAAAATTATGAATAATTAATAATAATTTGCCATCTAGATTACTTTCGCAAAGTTAGAGATATTTTTGCAATGTGCATGACAATTTAAAAAAAAATTCTTACATTTAAGTTTAAATAGGCCATCATATTCATTTTAAGTTTATAATCTAATTTAGCACATGCCCTTGTACAGGAAAAATGTAGTGTAAATTTAATTTAATTTAATTTTTTTTTTTTTAATTTTTGCAATTCTTAATTTTAGAATGAACATGAAAAGCTATAGCTAAAACCATAGCTCAACTACCAACTGCATATGGTCATAATATTTAGCACCAATTATGTTTTAACACCCATTGTTAGCGTTATCTTCTCAGTAAATGTTGTGAATGAAGCTCAATTAATATAATATATCGCTATCTGTGCTAATTGTTGCACATGAGTGCAATTGACAAATATATTTTTTAATTTTTTTTTTTGTATTTATTTATTTTTTTAACGCGTGTCGAAACAAATAAATTTACATAAGCGACCACCTAATGAAAACTAATGAATAACGCGGCACTCGACAGGGGATCAATGCCAACTGATAGGGATGATCATGTGCCGGCAGTGCGAAAACTGATCCAAATTGTTGTTGTGAGGGTTGTTAATTGAGCCCGCAGACCCGATATGTGGATCTACATAAATGCATTCAAAACTACATTAATCAAGAAAAATACTTTTCGCACTTGCCATTTGTTGTGCACAATATAAATTGTTGGACATTTAACAAACGGAAAGAAATTTGATTACTCTCAATAACATAGAAATGTCAATTGAACGGAAAAGTATGGGAAATGGATTTTAAGGTTATATTCGTTAAAGTTGAGTTATATAGGAACAAAATGTTGATATATGAGTTATTGTAAATATTTTTGATGTCATTTTGCTGTTTGAATGAAAATTTTTTACTAAGAACAGAGTTTGGTAGGAACATAAAATATTATATATTTAAATATTACTGATAATAGAATTTTTTAAAATTTTAATGTTTATAACATGAAAGTTTCGTATAAGCAAAGCCTTTCAAATCATGCTTTTATAAACGTTGTCAGCTTATTTATAATATATAGAAAACACTTCTCATACAAAAGTTTTCAATATGGAAAATGTTTAGGTAAGAAAATTGTAAGCCAAGTTACAAATAAAATCAAAATAATTCTTCATAATGATGCATTTTAAGCTTTAAAATTTTTTATCAAATTTAAGTTTTCAATATAGAAACTAACCTTGTCAAAATGTATAATTTTAAAAATATATAATTCACATAAATCTTTCGCATTTGAATACTTGAAAGTTTTATAGTTTAACCTTTTTTAACATTTTTTATCGCATAAATATTATCTTTATAAATTTATATTGCAACAATTTAAATAACCCGACTTTCCTCAATCGTTATTAACATATTTAAATAATAATAATAATAAAAAAAACCTTCTAAATGCCATATAACTTAATTAACAATCAGTTTTTTTAATTTAAAAACTTTAATTATAATTGCATATATGATATCATTTATTTAGCTATTAAAGGGTCAAGCGTCTATTTCTAGTATGTGACGGCATTTCAAATGAATTGCATTCATTTCATTAAGAAAACAAATGAGACTGATCCGCCTACATGCTGTTATTAGCATTACTCTTGTTGTTGTCAGTGTTGCTGTTGTTGTTGCAATGCAAATCAATTTGTTTACCCGTAGCATTGACAATGAATTATTTGCATCTCGGACAGTGTTGTGAGTCCAAACTACTGTCAATTACAAAGCATTCCTATATCAAATTCAAAAGCTTTCCAAACAGCATTTAGAAAAAATAATGAAAAAAAAAACAAAAAAAAAAACAAAAATGAAAACAACAAAAATATGTTACATAAAATCGTGTTTCGCAATTTAATTAGCATTGTCTAGCCGATATACGATATTGCACACCCATTTAACCTTTGTCGAAGTAAGGTAAGTAACTTTTTTCTATATGGAAATATATATATACTAAATGCCATAAATAACTAAATACTATATAGAATGTTATTTCAGGAAATTAAATGTCAAGAATTTTTTTGTCCAATAAAACTCTCTTTAAGGTGATATTTTGTATCTTATAGAAATTGTCTTCAAATTGATATTTCTTTGCCTGATGAAAACTTATTTCATATCTCATAATCTCTCATAAACAAAAAATATTCTTTTTCATATTTCTTAAATTTTTAACTTTTATTTTGTTTCAGAAAAAAGTTTAAATTAACTATAAATATGAATATTATAATTTTTTAATTTTTTATATATAGTATTTTAATATTAAGAATAATTAAAATTTTTATATAATTTATTTGTATATATTTCCCTATTCTATTATTTAAAACAAAAAATGTATAAACTAAGGCATTCATATTGTTATTATATCATATTTACGTACTTATATTTTAAAAAAATATATATATAAATACTATATTTGCTTAATAAAAATAATACAAATAATATATATTTAACATATATAACATATTGTCTTTTTATTTTGTAGATTCTGTATAAATTCTACTTGAAGAGGCTAATTAATTTAAAAGCTGTCGGCTAAAGCTATAAAATGTTTGTATATGTATATATAATATATATTTAATCAAGACAATTTCAGTTGATGTATTGAAGTATCAGATAAGGTTTGTTTGCATATGATAGAATACTAATTTAAAAAAAAAAAACCAATTGAAATTTCTGATGATGAACATTTGCTTATATTAAATTAGTTTTGTCTGCTGTCTTAGCGTACAGCAAGTTGCATTGCCATGAACAAATAAAAATACAACTTTGTATGTTAAGCATGCGGAACTAGAAAATACCCTGCAAAAAGTATATTCCAATCATAATGATAAACAAATAAACTATCTGGTTTATTAAATATATATGCATAATTATTTAATTAATAAAATACTATGATATACTTAAAAAAAATAATTAAAATAAATAATTTACAAATAAAATATATTTTTTGAAAATTAGAATAACATTAATATAAAATATAAAATATAAAAAAATATTCTACAATATAATCAAATATATTTTTTTTACTTTAAACAATTTTTTAAGCAAAAAAATACATTAAAAATTTATTATTATTTTGTAAAGATTTTACTTATTTTTAATGAACAAATATTTTATTTTAAAATTAATTATTTAAATTATACTAACTAACCAACTACAAGCTAAACTTTTTACTAAACGAATAAAACCTAAGTCAAATATTTCATTTCATAAGAGCAAAAATTCGCAGATAATTAAAAAGTTATTATGTAAAAATAATAATAAAATTACACAATAAAGGAAGACAATATTGCAATTTCTGTAATTTACATTATGTACTAGTTGTACGATGGAACGCTACTATTTTTAAACATGACATGAAATTTGCATCGAAAATAGTAAAAACAAGCTAAAAATACAACAAGAAAACAAAATAATATGTAAAGTCAAGACAAAGCAAAACAAAAAGCAAAAACTGTGAAAATAAAAACAAAATTTGTATGGTAGATACAAGTTGAAGTGCGACCTACCCTTAACAGCGAATGAGGGGTAAATGGGCCTTGGACCTATGACACGACGGAAGCCCCCTTCCTGTCTAACTGATGCTGCGAACGCTTATCAGCTGCAATAATCGCGCTCTCTCACTTAATTCAGTAAGCGAAAATCGATGCATTAACAAATTAATATATGTATGTGGACTATGGAACTCACGCGGGTCACAGTTCAAACAATATGCAAAAATATTAACTATGTAAAATGTAATTCCCTGGCTTTGATTGATTGGTATAATATATATATATAAGTTTAGATAGTGAACTAATTGAAATGTTGTGTCTGTGATGGCGTATATTCGGGATGTATATTCGAAATTTACTTCGAAGACAAATAAAGACAAAAATTCAAAGGCATTTTATAATACGTATTCGCATATGTACTTAATGATATAAGGTAATTCTTGCAAAGATTATTAATTATATATATATATAAAGATTATTAATTATATTATAGTCATTTATAAAAAAAATATATATATAACAAAATCCTATTAATATTTGTAACGAATTTAAAACTGTTGCCGAGTAAAAATTTTATCATTATTATTTTAATGAATTTTAATTTCATATTTAAATTAATATTTAAATTTGAACTATATAAATTATTTGACTCTTGTTTTTATATATTTTTTTAATGTTTTCATTAATTTGTTATTGTTATTATTTTTTTTTAACTAAAGTTTATGAATTAAACCTGTCTATATAACTGAATCAAGTTTATTATATTATATATATAATATATATATATTATATTTATTTCATTATTTATTTATAAATTATGTGCTGCTCTAAAAAACTATTTTTAAAATAAAATTATAGAAAATAAATTCAGAATGTCAATCTTGAATAGTAATAGAACTTAAATATCCTACAGGATATACGTACACATAAATGCCAAGAATTGACATTCAAGATCTCAATAAACAAGACTTACCAATTATATAAATAAATAAAAATTGTTAAAATAAAGCCAACAGTTAAATATTTGATGATGAATAGCAAATATAAATAAAAACATTTATTAATGAAATAAATCGTAAAAAAATGCTGTTATAAAATATTGTTAATTCCACACAATGCACAAAGCCACATAAATTTGCAAATTGTTGTCAATTTTTTTAATAGAGTAATTTTTGTTTTCTTAGAAGTTTTTTTTTTTTTCATTTTTATTTTCATTACACTTACAAATTATTGCATCGAATATTACTGCAGCCAGAGTGAAATATGCATAAAATTTGCATAAATGTGAACCCTTTACTCGTTTGATTAAATTCAGTTGATTGTGAGCACACGAGATATATCAATTCATATACATATATATATATATATATATATATATATAAATAAATAAATATATATAATATATAAGTATATATGTATATATGAAGAACGCGCTTTAAGTATTTATTTAGTGTGGCTGCTGTCGAGCACGCGACGTTGGCACGACTGAAACACAGAGACTCATGCGCAGATCACAGATCACAGATGAGTTGTGGTCCCACTCATAGATGCTCACTGACTCTGACTGTTCACTGTTGTTCTGAGAACCAAAAGACACGACTCAACTTGGCCTGTCTGATTATAAAATAGTACTAAAAACTACATCAAAATCAAATACGAAACGTAGCCAACGAGCGCGCAAATTTATGCGCAACTGCGCTGCCAGCGGCGGCAGAGCAACAATATGAGTGTGTATGGCTCTGTGTGTGTGTGTGTGTGGTTGTGTGTGAGTGTTGGATTATTTTCATTCATCAAAATATGTGCTCACTCGCTTGGCGTCGCTGTCGCTGTCGCAGCGCTGCTTATCAATTGCAATTGCAAGCAGCG
Organism: Drosophila stalkeri; assembly: GCA_035047405.1. Classification (NCBI taxonomy): domain Eukaryota; kingdom Metazoa; phylum Arthropoda; class Insecta; order Diptera; family Drosophilidae; genus Drosophila; species Drosophila stalkeri. The sequence continues at coordinate 22,894,751 of JAWNPR010000039.1, forward strand.
CGCACGTAACTCATACGACGCGTTGCCTCTGCCAATGTCGCAGCAGCGCAGCATCTCTTAATTAGCTGACTTGTTCTAAATGTGACGACGCTCTGCTTAGTTTCGCTTTCTTTTGCCTCTGGCCAATTTGAAAGGGAATTCATTATCAACAGTTAATATATATATATATATATATATATATATATATATATATATATATATATATATATATATATATATATCTAAAGAGTGAGAAGGAGAGCGAGTTAAATGTGAGCTGCTTTCCCACACCTGCTCCCACCTGTCGCCCAAAGTAGTTCAGTGTCGGCATTTAACACTCGCCCACTTCCTTGCACACTCTTCTCATTAGCTCTTTTATTGTGAAAAGTTGCTCTCTGATCAACCTGCTATTGTTTATAGCACAAAGCTGGGACCATAGTCCAAACAAGGCTTCATCTATGGCTATAACGAAAATTGCTTTAAACTTGTTAAGAACGTAATCGTAAAATTTTTTATTAATTTTATTCTATTTTTTTAGCTTGTTGTAGGTGTTTAATGAGCTTTTACAAATATAGTTTTAAAACATTTAGAAATCCATTTGGGCAACAAAGTAGTAAACGTATTCAATTCTTTATGAAACTTGTGAAACTCGACTGTATAATTCTTGTTCAAAACTAAATTTATTCCAAGCAGATAAATTTTAAAAAATATTTGATCACTTTAAAAAAAAAGTTTCAATACAAATTTGATAGATTTTTGAATTTTATTAAATTCCTAATTTTGTTCGATTTTTAGGAATTACTCATTAGTAGAGAATAGAAGTAAAATAATTTCTGGAAAGTATTCTCTAATCTCTCCCCCTCTCTCACTCTTATTCTATCTCACTCTATCTGTCTCTCTCTCTCTCTCTCTCTTTCTCCTTCTGTCTCTCATTCTCACTCTAAAGAGAAAGAAATAAATATTGCTATTGCTCAACGTAGCTCTAGGTGTTAGTGAGCATGAGCGAGATGACTATTTAGCCAACTCGGGTCATTATGGCAATGACAAAGAGAACCGACTACAAATTGACATTATAAAACAATATCGTAAATGACAGCAGGGAGTTATAAAAAAAAAACATAAATATGTAATAAAAACAAATAATTTGATAGAAGCCCGACATTTATATGTATATTATTCATGTCGTAAATCTTTTTAAATAATTGTTTTTATAATAAAAATAAAAAATCATTTAAAAATATATTTATATTAAATCAACAATAAGCCCAACAGACATGTGGGCGCATTACACACAAAATTGATATACCCTCTTATGACTTGATAAACAAGTATAAATAAATCATTTTATCTGCATTAGTTGGAAATTATTGGAGTTTTCGATTTGTATTACACTTGCAAATTAAATTAAAAAAAAAAAAAAAAAAAAAAAAAACAAGAGATATTTTATAATGATAAGAAAATCCATTAATAATACCTTAGCGGGAAATAATTTATAATAAATTTTTATATCTATCTAATGAGTAAACTAACAATAAATCCACTACAATACGTTAATAAAAATAAATAGACTTTACACTTTATAAAACATAAACTTTTCCAAAAATAAAAATCTTATTTCAATCTATACTTTTTGGTTAACTAAATCTTACGTATAGGCAGATTATTTTTATTTTTTATCTTGTCACGTCCTCGTGGAACGTATAAATAAAAAATTTTGAAATGTAGATTTAGCAAGGATATATTAAATACTACTATTATACTAATTTTATATTGAAAATATTCCCGATGCATAAACATATCATAATACTTAATAGAACGAGAATAGAAATCAGTATAAACAAAATTTAAAGAAAATTATTAAAGATAGCAAAATTGTAAAACTCAATTTAATTTTTTTTTTTCATTACGCATTAACAAAAACAAAATATAACTTAAACAAAATTCTTAATTCTTACTCCCTTCTGAAGCAAGTAACTTTCAAGTATGAAAGATATAAATATATATATATGTATGATATAAATATACCATGTTGTAATTAGGGATTTCCGGCTTCCCTCTTGCCATCGTACAATAAATAGTAATACAAATCAGCGTGTTGCATTGTCATAGCTGCCTTTGATCTGTTTCAATTCGATTTGCCTTGGGGGCTAGTTCTGCTGCCCGTTGGCGACACAAAAAAACACGCTGGTGGGAATATATATATGTAAAGCAAACATGAATAAGTATATATATATGTATAATACAAAAAAAAAAAAAACAACAATATTGGGGTTTTTGTCGCTATTTTATAACTACGTATAAGTGCGAGGGCCCAACGCCAAAATGACAGCGTTTCGTCGGTATCCCTTCCCTTCCCTTCAGTGAGGTGAATTCCATAACCATCCATCCAGCTACCCTTGCCTCTACAAATATATATACATTTATATATATATTTATTTATAATATGCTCATCTGTATATAGATCTATTGCTCGCTGTGCTGGTAAGCTCTTTCTCACATAGCATGAGCACGAGTATGGGCGAAAAAACGTGCCAAAGCATTGCTACCGGAACTGTCGATCTTCATTTTTGAAAGTGGAAAATATCACTTTATACCCTATAGCATACCATATACGCATATTCTATATACATTTATATATACATATATATATATGTGTGGCTTTATACATAAAGTTTTATATACTTAGTAAATACTTATATACTTAGTAAATGAAAAAATACCCTATAAGAATTTTGAAACTAACTGTATCATACTCGTTTACGTTAAAAAAATTAATTTGAAAAAATTAGAAAAATTAATTAGAGATAAAAAAATAATAATAATAATAATAAAAATAAATAAATAAGATCAAAATAAACATTAATAAATATTTTAAAAAAAAACTTATTTTAAATGTATTCCTTAGAGGACTTTATAGGTAAATATAGATAACTTAAAATTCTAGTGATTTGCATAGCTCTTAGCTTAAATAGTCAAAAGAGAAGAAGATTTTGGCTAGTATAAATGGTATTACAATTACAATTATTATTAAATAATTTCTTTTCATTTCAATGGTAATAGATTCTATATGCATTCACTATCTAATTTTTAAACTTAAAATTTTAAATTTAAGATTGCGATTCTTAGAACGAGTATTAAAATCAAAATTCAGGTTTCAAATACTATAAAATTCTGATAACCTATTGTATTATAATAAAATAATATAATAAAATATTTAAAAAATCTATATTTTTCATATGTTTCATATTATAACATATATATAACAGATTTAGTTGGTATATCAGAAATTCTTATTTATATAAAATATGACAAATAAAATGTACATCATATTTTATATAAAATTGTAAATTTAAAATATACAAAATTGCTTAATAACTTTTTAAATATATTTAAATAGCTCAATTTATTTTTAATTTTATATAATCATCGAAAACTGTTTTAAAATGTATTTTGAATTTATGTTATATCAATTTCAAATTTTATATAATTTAAAGAATTTATTTTATATAAAATTTATATAAAATCAATGTTATATTTTATTTAATTGAATGTGCTTGAATTAATATTTTTAAATAAATTATCTGCAAATTTTCTATATTTTAAATTTATAATTTTGCAGACTTTGTCGACACCTTGCAGCTTTGCAAGAGTATCAAAGTGAAGACAAATTGTATAGTAATTAGCCAAGTAAAGGTTATAATAATAGCTAGAACCGGGACTTATTTAGTTATAGTTTCATTGATAATTTGTTGATTACGAATAATAATCAACAAATCAACAAATATATGATCCTTAAACATAAAATATATATAATTTTTAAATCATATATATTATATAGATAATTATTATATTTTATATCTATATATATGTAATTTTAAAAATAATTGGCTATATACTAAATTATATATTTTTAAAATTCTTACTATTCATATATCATATTAAAAATCCCATTTGCTGTATGCACAAAACTGAGCAAAAAGTATTATTGTGAAATGTTTTACACATAAATATATTCAATATCCGTTTAATAGACAATCACGTAAATATGATCTCATTTATATTTTGAAGACTTCAAGCTTACCAGACTCGATGCCATATCCTATTCCTACAATCCAGATTTTTCCTAGCTATGTTCCGTCAAGTGCCACCAAACTGAATCCAGATTCCTCTTACAACTATTGACTAATATATAGCACACTTAAATTAATATTTATCTTATAAATTATAGTACACAATAATTAAAGAAAAGAACAAGAAAATTGGATGTTTTGAAAAACTTCAAGCAATCAATGCCAAAAGTTTTCTACATATATATTTATATATTTTTGTTTTTTTTTTTTTTTTATTTATAACTTTATATTATGATAAAAAATTTTCAAGATCACAAATCATATTTTCTTTAATATTAAATGAAAATGTGAAGGCAATTTTCATAACGCTTTTCATTTTCCTTATTTCTTATTATTTATTTTATTTTTTTTTTATATACGTTGCGCGAGATGTTAGCATTTTACAATAAAAAAAAGCCCACTGTGCTGTTGGCTAATAAGCAAAAACGAAAAATTGAATACAATTTTAAAAAATATATATGGCATAAAATAATATGGCAATTGTAATTTCAAAAAGAGAAATGCAAAGAGCATCAAAAAAGCAATCTAATACTTGTAAGGATTAAAGCGATTTGTATGCGTGACTGTGACTGTGTGTGTGTGAGCATGAATATTGTAAAGGAAATGCGAAATAAATGTGAGGCTATTTGTATGTGTGTACGTGGGTTTCTGTTGTTGTTGTTGTTGCCGCCACCGCTGTCGTTGCAACAGTTGCGCGCAGCAGCTACCACCTTTTGCGCAGTCGCAGTCGCAGCTGCTGCTGCTGCTGCGCTGTCGCGTCAGCTGGAACGCTTATATATGTATATATATTAGATGTATTGTATGCATGTGAATGTATGTGTATGTGTGTGTGTGAGTGTGTGGAGTAAATGTGTGTAAAGTGCCTTTGTACGGGTTACTCCTCCGTTTTGGGACGCCGAAATAGCAAAATATGCGGCTCCGGCTTATGTATCATGTAGTGTATCCAACCGCGTGATTGCTGTACTCCAATTGATCTCCATTCGGTTTCTGTCATCAAATGCGTTTTGGGTACCAGCTTCACAAGGTCTTTCGGCAAGACCACATGTCTGTGTAAAAGGTAGTTTAATACATACGTACACATACATATACATATATAAAAATATATACATATTTTACAGTTGCAATTTGTATGGCCACTCACCTGTACTCGAACTTCTCATCATAGTATTTATCCGAGTAGTAAATATCTTTGCTCATCTTTGTGATCTGCTGGAATTTGAAAGGGGTGCTGGAATGCGGCGTTTAATTTGTATTCGGCGTTGGCGTCCTTTTCTGCACGTCTAAATTCGCAATTCTCGGTACATTCAATTCCTTGCACTTTTATATGCTAGCACACTGATATTACTATTGTTCTCTTAATAGCTGGTGGCTTTTCTTCCAAATTTATTGATTTATTTATAGGCAATAAACGTTTTTTAGACAATTTAAAAAAGTAAAAAGTGACGCGGTCTAGAATTATTTTTGTTCTAGTTCGTTTTTGTTCATGGATCTACTTCTATCGATTACATGCTATGTCACTCTAGTTCGATTTTGGAAAATATGAACAACAGCAATGAACTGGTTTTAGTTCACCCGAACCAGCCGCTGCGCCTGAGTTAAATTCTGTGTTTAATAAATTTTACTATTTAATAAATGATATTATTTGACATTGAAATTTACTTTTACAGACTTTATTTATATGTGGGAAATGATTTAAGTTACGATAATGTTGATTTAAGCAAATCTGCATGTTGAGCGCGCGTTTAATGGAAGACTGTTCGGTAAATTGTGGCGGTCGGTCGACAAGCGTGAAAAATTGAATTGTATTCGATTAATGTGGAGCAGCTCAAATTTTGAGCAGCAAAATTTAAATTAAAAAGAAATTTAAAATATTGTCAATTCACAAATTGTAAATTTAAATATTTAATTTTATTCACTGCAGTTATTATTAATCAATTGTCACGATTGTGTATATAAAATATAATTGTGATATATCGATACATGTGCATGTTGCAAGACAGCTGTATCAACATTTCACTGTGTGTGGCTGCATAGCTGTAGCAACATTTTACTGTGTCAACATGTGCTGCAACATGTATAAATTAACCCAGTACATCTTTGCAGAATGAAGAATTTGGCATGCCAATTTGTAGTATTTACATTCAAAAGTTAACGGGATGTGATTTTTTAATACATAGCAGCTATTATTGAACTCTTAAATAAACATAAAAATTAATACGCATTTGATGGGAATTATTTCTGTTTTGCTGAGCTCTTAATCTTTTGTCACTGACACTCCCCTAGCCTTTTTCTATTATTTAGTCTACTATTTTATTCTCGTTCTCTTTCTTGTGCATTTTCGTCTCCTGTATTACTCACAATTTCTCTCTCTCTCTCTCTCTCTCTCTCTCTCTCTCTCTCTCTCTCTCTCTCTCTCTCTCTCTCTCTCTCTCTCTCATTCTCTCTCCATCCCATTTAATGCTTACTCTTATGATATGTATTTTTTTATTCGTTCTCTTTCCTTTAGCTTCTCTTTTCTTGGTCTCCATTTTTTCTTCCAAGCGTTCTTTTTCTCTTTCTCTCGCGCATTCTACATTCTATCGAGCTCTCTACAATTATCAAACTAAATTGAATGCTATAAATAAAAATTAATAACGCACCCAATTTTTTTTTTTTTTTTTTTTTTTTTGTTTATTTGGAATTACTTAATTCCATATCAACATAATATTTTTATTGAATTCAGTAAAATTTTTCAAACAGTTTCTCATTTTTTTTGTTACTCGTACATGTTTATGAAGCTTTCTGTTGCTGTTGTTGTTCTTGTTTTTTTTTTTATATATTTTTTTTTATTTTTATTTTTGTTGTTGATGTTCAGTTACTTTTCTTGTTGTAAGTTCATTTTTGTTTAATATTACATCTTATGTTTTTTTCCCATTTTCTTTTTTCTTCCATTTAATGTTTAAACTTTGTCATTGATTCATAGTTAAACTTAAACAATACAAAAGCAGTATTTGTTTTTCCATTCATTTTGTTACACATAAATATATATATATATATATATTTATATTACCATGATTTTTATTTTTATTTTCATTTTTATGAAGGTTTTTATCTATATATTTTTGTTTTCAATTTCTTTTTTATTTTTAAATCTAAATTAAAGCAATTCTGTTAGGTTTTACTCTTTGTTACACTTGAAATAATTGTGAATTTTTGTTTGTTTATTGTTTCGTGTGTTTTTTATATAATATTTTGGTTAATTAAAATGTAATCTTTAAGAATTACAATTCTGAAACTGAAAATATTTGCAACTAAAAATTTCTTTTAATTAATTTTTATTTTTTAAATTGGTTTATTGTAAATGATAAAAATTGGTTGTTATCGCACTTAATTATAGTTTACATGCTGCATTTTTTTTCTTTCTTTTTTTTATATATATATATATATATATTTTACCATTTATATAACATATTCATGCATACAAAATTTATATGCCATAATGTTACATCGCTTATCTCTATATAATCATAATTGTAAATAATCAATTTTTCATCTATTTTGCTTTAACCAAATGGGTTTGCAAATGATATATAAATCAATTTTTTCAAGCTATTTACTTAATTTTTTTCTGTTTAAATTTAGTTTTTCTAAAACATTTTTCTATTATGCGCTGCGGTTTTTTTTTTTTTTTTTTTTTGTTTTTTGCACTTGTTGTGAGAGATCGCGTTCTCGGACAAATTTGTGATCCAAATGAATTGCATATTTTACGCTGAAATAGATCGAATAATATATATATGTATATATGCTTTTTTGAAATTGTGGGCGTGGCAGTGTTTTAACATAACATACAAGTACTAAGATAATTTTTTAAATATTTATTAGCTTGCATTAATTTTTTTTAATTCATTTTTTAAATAATTTAAATTTGCTAAATAGATTTTGTAGAATTAAACAACTGCCACATTTGTTAGCTAAACAATTCGTTGATTTTGAATATTACGATATATAATATATTATATTTACGATTAAATGTATTATATATAGAAGTTTAGCATTCAATGAAGCAGCGGAAGAAGCTCAGAGGCCTCAAAAGATTCTTAAAATAAATAAAATATTTTAAATTTAAGGTGAAAATTTTATTTTTAAAAAGTTTAGAAAATTTCCACCAATTTTTTTTTTTTTTTTATATTGCAGAAATTTTAAAATTTGTCACAAATGTTTATAAACAAAATGGAATTAAAACTAATCCAAAAATGAGTTTTAATTATTTAAAATAATGTTGAAAGATTCAAAAATTAATTTAATATTTTAAAAATATTTCATTTTTTAAGAATATTGAAGAATATTTATGATAAAGATAATTAAAAAAAAGTTGTGAATTAAAAAAATATTTTTTTTTGTTTTTGCAAATCAAAAAATAATTTAGTAAGATTAACTAAAGCATTACAAAAAATATTTAAAATATTTGAACAAATTTAAAGCAATTTAAGTAATTAATTTTTTTTAAGAAGGTAAGTTTTCAAAATAATTTAAAATGTTTTAAAAATTGGTTAAATTGTTAGATAGATTTTGTTTAATTTTTTGAAGAGAAATTAAAAAAAATATTTGCAGTTGCCTTATGTTGATTACGTAAATTGTTTTGTTTTTAAATGATTTTTTTTAATACACTTGGTGTACAAAATGGCAGTTTATATATATATATATATATATACTTGTTAAAGATGGTTTATCAAGTGTGATCTAGTATGTATGCCGCATGCTAATTAATGTAAAATATGTCAAATATCTGGATCCGCAAGCCAAATGTCTTCTTTTCGTGTGCCCAAATTGAAAACAATTAATTTTAGTTTAAGTAAATGAAAACAAAAAGGTTTTACCAATTGTTGATGTTTTTTTTTTCAAGAATTGTTGTTGAAAATCACGCGCTAAAGGGTCAACATTTACTTGGCAGTTATATATATGCATTTACATACATACATATATACATATATATTTATATATATATATATTATTTAATACTCTTTTTTATATTATTTAAAAATTTTGTTAAGTAGCGTTTTTGTTACCCTATATAAACTACTAATATTTATCGGCGGTTTTGGGAACACATTTTGCCCAGGTCGAAAATTATTTGGAAAATTTATTTTTTAATTTTGTGCGTATTAATAAAAAAATATATTCGGCGAAAGCTGCAGGCGAAAGAGAACGTAAATAAAAAATATATATATTGAGTGAATCTCACAACTCGTGTTTTGGTTTTTATATATTTATTAATTTTTTTGCAGCATTTTATTTCACTACTTAACTAATTGCTTTAGTTGTTTTTATATTCTTTCATTTTCTAATATATTTTTTCTGTTCTGCGCTTGTTTAATTTATAAGAAAACATGCACTAGAAAATTGTTTATTAGAAAACTATTTGGTAAACAATTAGTTGAATTTTATTTACTTAACAAAATTATTTGCTAACAATCTTTTTTAACTGAAATTTGTTTATGTTTTGCCAGGAATTCGAAAATCATTTAATTGGTAAATTTTTTAAAACATTTTTTTTGAAGTTTGGAAAATTCAGAGAAACTTGTTGGCTAACCGAAAAAATGCAAAAATTTTGAAACTGATTTTCTTTTGTTTTTTTTTTCTTTTTGTAATACGTTTTTGCATTAGTTTTGTTAAATTCATTTAATAAAAGTAATTAGTTGTTAATAATATATTTATAATATATGTATATATATTTAAGTATAACATTTTTTCCATTAAACTATTATTTAGCGATTCTGCTGCATCTGTAGCAAAAACTGTATAACATTTCATGTTCATAATTTCATTTTTATTAAATTTTTTACGGGATTTTTGTTTTTGGTTTTATTATTATTATTTTTTATTTTTATTATTTTTTCTGTTTTTTTCCAGCTGCTTCTTACATTTAAGACTAGCACTAGTTAAGTGGATGGTAAAAGGGGATTAGTTATAAAGCTTGGTATGCCATTTAAGAGGTTTAGCTTTTATTTTTAATTTTTTTTATTCGATTTTTTTATAGTTTTATATATGAATTTTTTTTTTTTTTTTTTTTTTTTTTTTTTGTGGGCTGGGCTGGGTCTCAAGAGAGCGAGAAAATTGTTAAGCTAGTTGAGGCCTATTTATGAAGTTGTCTCTAAAAATTGTGAAAGAAAAATAATTGAAAATCAAATTGTCTTGTTGGTATTACTGGCATATACCAAAAGTAGTCGCAGCATGCTGGCAGTTGGGGGTGCTCTCTCTCTCTCCCTCTCTCTCTCTCTGTCTCTCATTCTTCTTTCTCTAACTGCCCCCACCCTCTGACGCCCTTCGCTGAAGTAGTGGCTGCCGCGGCTGTAGATGAGAATTGTGTTTTGTGATATATCGAAACGGTTTGTGGTTTGGTTGTTTTTTGTTTTGTTTTTATTTTATTGTTAAATTAAGTTCGTTTTTATTTGATCTTTATTAAGTTTTCTCATTTTCGGGGAATTCATTGTATACATAATATATTTTGTTGGTTGTTTTTAATTTAATTTTATATACTCATTTTGTTTTTGTTATTGTAACCAGTTACTCTGTACTTTACTTTCAGCTATATTTTATCTGTTGTTTTTTTTTTTTTGCCTCAATTTTTTTTTAAATATATTTTTTTGGATTTTTTCTTTTGTTTTTTGTATACTTTTTTTTATATTTTATTCTCATGCAATTTTTCACATTAATGATCTTGTTTAATTTTTTTTTTTTCATAATAAGTGAAGAGTATTAATTTTAAATGTGTTTGCGGTATTTTTTCCTGCATTTCTATGCTTTTTTGTTTTATTTGTATCTAACCTTCTTTTGCTTTTGCTTTCTATTCCATTTTGTATTTTAAAATCTACATTTATTTTGTTTTTTTTTTTTTGTATTTCTTTAGAAATTTGTAGTTAAACATTTGTTTTTTTTTTTTATGCTTTGCCTTGTTTCATGGGATTAATGCGGTCTGTTTAAATTTATAACAAATTTAAACATGAAATTAAATAAGTTTCCATTTTATTTCTGCTGTGGGTTGGTGAGGGGGTGGCCGGAGGAGGTAAAGGGGCTGGGAAGGATAGGTTCATGTATGTATGTATACATATGTGTTTATATATGCGTTCCAATTTTTCAGGTTTTTTTTTATTTTATATATATTTATTTAAATATTATAAATATAAATAATGTTTTTTTTTTTTGTTTTTGGTTTTTGTATTTTTTTTTATATATTTATTTTTAACACATTTTCTCATTGAGTTAAGAACAGTTGCTGCATTTGTCATTTGTTTATATGTTGTTCGCTGCGCTGTTTGTCGTTTATATCTTTAATTATTTTTAATTACACCAAAAAACAAAGTAGAATTTGTTAACAACAATTTTTTTCTCATTTCATTTCATTATTTTTTAAATTTTATATGTATTTATTTTATAATATCATATTTGCGCTAAATTATGTGGCTTGCCAATTTTCAACCATTTACTATTTATTTTATTTGTATTTTTTGCCTAAATTGTTAACTAAATAAAATTTCCTAACCAATTAAGTTTGTTTGTGTGTGTGGATGAAAGTATGTGTGTATGTATGTGGGGCATTTCATAGCGTTGGGTAGTTTCTTTTTTAGCGCAAAGTTTAGTTATGGTTTTTTGTTGTTGTTGTTGTTGTTTTTTTTTTTCTTCTTTACTTTCATTTGTAGCTCTTTGTTTTAGTTTTTCTTTGGTTGTTGCTGTATTTATTTTGCATTATTATTTAGCTTTTTATTTTTGTTTTGTTCGTTTTGCTTGCTGCTACATTTTCTTTTGTGTATGTGTGTGTGTGTGTCAGTGTTGGTCACTTTTTTTATTTATCGTGACTTTGCTTATTCTTCTTATTATTCTTCTTATTCTTCATTCATCTATTTTTATATTCTTCCTTTTTTTATTTTTTATTTTATTATTTTTATTTTTATTTTTTTTTTTTATGCCTAATTCGCGCTCTTTTTACTCATTTCAACTGTCTCCACTGACTCGCTGTCTCTCTCTTGTTCGCTTGCTTCTTGTTTAGCTGTTCTTGTTGCTGCTTTTTCGCTCATTCACTGATGATGCTGTGCTCCAGGTCGAGTCTCTTAGTCGACCATTAACTCAAAGTGGACGGATCCTCTCCTATCCGAGCGATCATGTTTGATGTTGCGAGCCCAGGCTTTGCACTCAATGTTGATCAAGACGCCGGCTACAGAGAGAGTAAAGAAAATGAGAGATATATTTGAATTAGAATTTGTTATAGAGCGAAATTCTAGAGTTGTAGAACAGGCATAAATTATATGAATTCATTTTTGGAATATTTATTATTATTATTGCGTGAAATACTATGGAAGTAAATGCATTTCTAGGCTATACAATTTTATAAGAAAATATATATATATATATATATATATATATATATTTATAATTTTCTATAGATTGACAGAGACTGAGTTTGAGTGTCAGAGATTGATTCCTAATATTTTAGATATTAGATTTTGAGTATAGAAATTCTCTAAATGCATATTATAAAAATTAGCTACTTTTCTGTGTAGAAAAATTCATTCATTTACATCGTTCACGATGTCTGCAAATAAATTGCTTTTTTTGAGAAAAGACTCAGAGAAAAATCGATAAGAAATAATTTTTGAATTTACAAAAAAAAAAAAATTAATTTTCATTATTATTACGTTTTACATTATTAAATCTGTTCACTCAAATAGAAAATATATACTTTCATACTGCTAATCAAAGAATAGATTCTAAATCTGTAATGCAAATTTAATTACTCAAATATTTCCTTTAATTCTAGTTTCCCTTTTAACTCGAACTAAGTAAATTATAAATTATATTATACTATATGATTAAGTTCCTATTATTGTTAGTTTAATTGCATATTCCGTAGCCTACTTTTGTGATACTTTTGTAACTTCAATCTTCAATTATCTTTGTCCGTTTAGTGTGGCCGACGAAGTTAACTGTCATAGCAATGGTAGCATATAATATATATGGCTTAACAAGCATAAAGGATTTGCCTAATCCTCTTTTATACGCTTACATTGAAACTGAAACTCCCTCTCTTCCTCTCTCTCTCTCGCTCTCATGGCAAACTAAGGAATTATTACAGTTTATTGTGCCGTGAAATTGGGTTTCCAGAAGATTTTCTATTGTTGTTCCCAGTTTGATTTTCTTTTGTTTTTGGAGCACACAAATGGGTAAAGTGGAAGAAGTTGAGCAGAAGTTAACACAAATTCATATGAGCTTGGTTAAAATTCATAAAACGTTTTTGACTATTGTTTGACTGCTACGTTAGGTACTATATAGAGCATAAAATTCAGAAATGTTATATTTATTAATTTTTTAAGCCTCCTGCTTGTTTAAAATTTAGGAAATATTTTTTTATTTTTAAAAATTTTATTTTGTATTATTTTTTGTTTATTTAACAATATTTTTAACCAAACAAATATTTTTGTGAAATATTTTTATGAAAACTTCTAGCTGTACTGAACATACTTTAAATAATATATTAATGAAATACTTTTACACTGAAATAAAAAAGAAACAATTTTTTCTAATTCCATAAAAATTGCCTAATGCAATATGGTCTTTCATCTCCTATTATGTTTCATCTTTATGTATGTCTTCTAATAATTAAATTACATTTTAATAATAATAATATATACTTACTTTCAACGGTAAACTGAACAGCAACAATTGGCGGTATATAGCCCTCGATATTTTTGAATGGGAAATAGAATGAGGGGAAACCCATGCGAGGATAATAATCGCGTGACTTAATGTTTTCAACATCAGCTGGATTTTCGCCCTCGCACGATACCCAAACAACGGCAGTCTAGAAGGACAACATCACAAAAAATTTAAAGATTTTGTCATATTAATAGTTAGTTTCTAAAATTTACCTCATTTGGTCGCAGGCTCTGCTTCTCCTTGATGTGGTGCTTCAAGCCCTCTGGCATTTCTTTGGGCAAATTTGCTAAATCGTAAATTTGTGGCTCCCAGTTGTAAATCTATGAACAAATTTATTTATATAAACAAAATATATATAGTTTATATAGATCTAACTGCCATTTACCTTATTCAACTTGAGGAATATGCAGGGCCGGGCCAAGTGATAACCAAAGTTATTTTCAACAGTGCAGGGCGCAAAACTAGAAACTTCAACGCCGCAGACTTTGCCCTCTGGTGGAGGATGCTCAAATGAGCAGTTCACTTGATTTTTCTTGGGTAGATCGTCATAAGCTGCGCAGAAATAGATTTCATTCAGTTTTTATACAATATAATATCTGTAACGATTTCATCTCGTAGATACTTAAAGCCTTTACTTAATTAGCTTCTATTAAATGGTTTCATATAGCAATACTTTATTTAGGCAAAAACATTTATGACACTCACTGTGATCTTTATCATTTGTTTAAGACACAAAAAACAAATTTGTCATGAACAAAAATATATATATTAAAAACATTTTTTTAAATGTAAAAAAAAAATCCTAATAGCTATAAAAATGTATACAAAAATTTTGATTTGAATAAAACAGAAATTATAAAAGTCAAATAAAAATTAAAAATATATTTTTTTTTTAAATAGACAATAAAAAAGTATAAAATTTGCTAAATAAATTATTATTTTATTATCAAAAATATTTAAAATTTAACTGCATTTATTTATTAATTATCAAAAATTGTTTAATTTCACTTACATTTCAGAAATCGTTCAGTTTCCTCAACCCAATACATATAATTGTCTTTCTTCGATGATTCGTACCAAACTAAAGTGCTCTCAACATTCGCCTCTGGGGGCATTGGTCGGAAGCCAAGACCTGAAACGAAAATACAAAATATAGTGTATGGTGTCAATCTTTTAATAATTTCTTTTCAAATATATTGGAATATATAAAAATATATTTTTAATAGATTTATGCTTTTAATGGTAATTAAAACTTACTTCCATTTTTTTTATGAAATTTATTTTTTATTTTTATTAAAATTAGCTACTCATTTTAACTTTTTTAATTCTTAAAATTTTGTTAGCTATGCATTTTTAAAGATGTATTTTAATATTATTATTATTATTGAATTGAATTTAATTTTTATTTTTTTATTATTTGACTTTGTTTCCTTTAAATTTTTTTAGCTATTCATTTTATTTTTATTGGTTTTATTTTTAATGCTTATAATATTACCTGGATTCGATCCAATCAATCCATTGTCAAGCATCCATTTGGGTTTGTCTACCTCCAATGTTTGATAGAACACCGCAAATATGGCAGCAAAGAATCCGGTTAACGCCGCATAGAATATAATGTAGAAAAGTAAAATTTTTGCTGCAATTGAAGAAGAGAAATACCTTACATTAATATTGAATTTACATATGGATTTCTTTTTATCTCATATAGATGATCAATTTATGATGTTATTTTATTTATTTATATATTTTCTTTTTCATTTGCGAGCTATAAAGTAATCAAATATGGTTTTATGTTTGCGCAACACGATGATGCAACATTAGTTTCGTTTTCTTTCTAGACAACATTTTATATTGTGGCTTTTAGGCGCTTTTATTATGTCCGCCACGCCCCGTTTGCAAAGAGCGGCATTTTAATGGCTCTGTCAAACTGTGTGTCTGTGTGTGTGTTGGTTATATTCATAAAAGGCAAACATTTCCGAATGCCATTACATTTATGTCCTAATGGAAATTTTTCATGCTCAGTTGCTTCAGGGTTCTAATGAATTTTGATATTTTTGTTTCTTCATTTTTTTTTTATATATTTTTTTTTTTACTCATTTACTCATTGGGGTCTAATCAGTGTGAATTAGTCCCAATGGAATTGTGTTTCTCATGTGTATGTGACTATTGTTACCATGAGTAAAATATTACATAACTAAGTTGAATATGCTAAGCTGGCAAGGTATTTTTTTTATATACATATATATATTTCTCTTATGCATATTAATTTCTTACTTCTTTTAAGAGTTTAATGTATGTGATATTGTAGATATAATTTGTTAAGGCATCCTAATTATTTCTTGATCAATTTTTTACTTTTGAAAATATTTTTTCATTTCTTTTTTATTTAATCTAATAAATAAATGTATAAATATAATAATATTAAAAAATATATATTAAAATAATAATATACCAAAAATATGAATATTACATTATTATATGTATTTTAATTATTTTAAAAATGAACTTTTAGATAATATTATTTATTTATTATTTACTAAAAAAATATATATATATGTTTTTTACTATATTTGAAATATTTTAAATAAATTTTTTTATATAGTAAATAAAATAAGAAAAACTATATACAAAAAATTATATATTAATTAAAAATTAAAATAAAAAATAATAATTATCTATCCTATATTGCGCAAATAGTAATTTTGATTAAGTAAATAAAATGATTTTTCTTCAAACGAAATCTCTTTGTTTGCAAAATACATAATAAATTAAATAAAAAAATAATAAATAAAAAGTAAATAAATAAATAAATAAAAAAATTAAGAATGGTTAATTCATTTTAAATTTTAATTTTCATTTTTTTTTCTTCTGTTTAATTAGAAAGAACTTTTTTACAAAAATATATTAATTAATATTCGATGCAAGATCTTTTTCAATAACTTCCAGTATCTCAAGTAGCCAATTAGCGACCACTGTAACAGTGCTAAAAAGACCTTCAGCTGGCTGAGTAAGACGTTAACTGCGCCAAGAATTTGCACAGTTTGGCATACTTCTGGGCTAATTGACAAAGTGGGGTATAGTGTCGTATAGTTACTAAACTACTACGATAGTTTAGTTGTTGGATGACTGCCACAGCTCACACCCGGTTCACACTTGTGTAACTACTCCAAAGCTCTACGATTACACAATGCACGACTTTTGACATTTTCTTGGCTCCAGCTGAACGTAAAACTAAGGACACAACTATGCGGGGTGTGTGTGTGTGTGTGTGTGTGAGTCTTTGTGCTTGGCAAATATCCGCTCTCCTGTGCCCTGACGCAGTTGTGACTAGTTTGTCATTTTGACATTTCTGTTTTGTAATTAAGTGTGATTAAAAGGTCGCCAAGTTTTAGCACTCTGCTTCTCTCTATCTCTCTCTCTCTCTCTATTTCTCTCTCTTCATTTATTTTTAGTTCTTTGCTTTTTTATTGAATTTGCTTTAATTTTAGATTTGATAGTTAAGTTTGGCTCTTATTACGCATACGCCATGTGACGCAGCTGTGGCAAATTAATGTAGTGCATAAATATGCTGGAATTGGCATTTGGCATTACACAGCAATTTAGAAAAGTCATTAATCATTTTGCCCGGCGACAGTGTGTGTAAGTGTGTGTGTGTGTGCAGCGTGGGAAATTTGAAAAAAGAGGAAATTGCAAGAGGAATAGTAATAAATTAATGAATGAATGTGAATAGTCGTCGGACTAAATGCATTTTCAAGTAGTTAAATGAGAATGTAGCGAACTATTATTTTCTGGAATTATTGTAGAAAGAGCTGAGTGGAGAACAAGCGGATGAGATTGGAGTACTATAAAACTCTTAAGATACATTGATTTGTTAAAAATTTCGGAATTTCATTTGAGCTGAGAATTTTGAGTCTTTTTTTTATTTTTTGAGCAATATTTTTATGTAAGTTAATTAAGTATTTAAAAAATATATATATTTTTATGTAAAAATTCATATTTAAGCAAATTATTTAGATTAAAACAAAATATTTTTATTTCTTTAAAATTCAAATTTAAATAATTTAGATAAAAATGTAATTTATTTATTTCTTTAAAATACGAATTTAAGTGTATGCAAATATTTTAGATTAAAATAAATTTATGAAAAACCTTTTAATTTATATTAAATGCTCCGATGATATTTTCATAAAATTACAACTTTAATTAAATAAAAATATATATTTAGTTATGTATAGTTCTACATACTATATAATTTCATTTAAAAGTTCATAACTTCAATTTTCTTTTTATCACAAATACTTAAATTAAAAGTCTAGAATCCATACAAATCATCATTGTTTGGCGAATAGATTTATATTAAAATATTATATTTTAATAAAAAAAAATTCAGGGAGTATATGTACAAAAAAAAATCATATTCATATATTTTCATATATATTCTTATAGACTCTTAGTCTAGAACAATCCTTCATAACAAATCAATACGATTATAGATGACAGTCTTTAAAACCTGTTAAGTGACATGCTTATAGTGAAGAGCTATTGAAATCTACTTGTAACAACAAAATTCTGCTCACGGTCAATTAATTGGCAAAAGTATTGCCAATACTAAAAGAAAAAAAAAACTAAAAAAAAGAAAGAAAAAAAAAAAAAAGAACGCATGCGCTGTCACATTTGCTGCTGGCCGACTAGCTATTGCCAATGCGCCCGCACTCTAACGAATTCTCAGGGCCAAATACAAACATATATGGAAATATATACATATGTACATATAGATACATATGTATGTGTATACACATACATGAACACACCAATATAAATATATACATTAGCATAAAGCCATTATTTATATCGCTAAAAGGTTTCTAGTTCGACTAACTTGAGGTCAACCTTTTACTAATATTTCATATATTTTAACTATACTTTAATATAATCTATATATGTATATATACTATACAGTTCTCTATATCTTAATTCAGTTCTTTACATACATCTTAGTAAATTAATAAACTCTTTATCTATTTTACATTTCGTTCGCATCATTTGCTCCTACAAATACCTGAAACATTTGTGCAACGCCTTACGTAATTTGGTTACGTTACGTAGGCAGTTAAATAATAATAGAAAAAAAAGGAAAGAAAAAAACAGAAAAAAATATATATACGTTTGCATGGCAACACTCGAGCTAACTTCAAGGGTTCGCCTGCAGGGCGCCTCCTTTTGCAGTTGGCTGTGCTTTTTTTTCTTTTTCTCAAGCTGAATTTTCTTATTGTTATTCCAATGGGTGTGCCTGTGTGTGTGTGTGTGTGTGTGTGTGCGTATGTGTGTGTATTTCTGCACTTAACGAGCTGTTTGCTCTGCTTTCTGTGGTCGCAATGGCTTTTCGTGCTGCGCTAGGTGGGGCGCCTTTGAAGATGAAGCAGTTTGGTGGCTTAGCCGAGCATGGGGCACGGTTGGAGCTAGGGATTCGATGTGTTTGCTATTGTTTGGGGCGGTGGGGAACAGCTGTTTTAGCTTGGTTAGCAAAGCAAATACGCTGAGTCGCTCTAAATGTTAAGTGCACTCGTTCGAGATATGAAATTTGAATACACATCAATTTAAATCTTAAATGAATTTTCAAACTGAGTATGTAAAATAGGTACATACAAATATAATTGAAATTTTCAATAAAATATATAAATAGAAAACTGAAAATCAATATATTTAAGAGAAAAGTCTAGAAATTTTTATAAATTCTTTTTTACAAATTAATGTATTTTAACTGAGCCTAATTTGAAGAAACCTTTATATAATGCGATTTAAAGACATTATTTACCAGTTGAAAAAATAAAAAACCTTAAATTCTACATTTACGCATAAGTTATTGTACATAAAATACATTAACTTAAATTTATTAAATTAAATATATTTAACTAAATATAATAATTTATTTACATTATATTAAATAAACTTAGTTAAATTAATATAATTATTAGAAACGAAATCTCATTAATTAAATATACTAAATTAAATTAATGTAATTATTAGAAAATTGATTTTATTTATATATTAAGAATTTATTTTATACGAAAAATAATTAGTTATATTTTTTAGTTTTTTTTTTTTTATTATACTACATTTATCAAATTATTTATTATTTATTTTAATGAAAATAAAAAATAAATTAATAACATATATTTATAGGGCTAACAAATGAATTATATTGATTTAATTAAGTATTGAATTTCTTTCAATTATTACAAATTGTTCATTATATTTTATATGCAAATTAATATATAATTTTGAAAAATAATTGTTTAAGTATTATATTTTGTAGGATTTTTTTTTACACATTTTAATTTTATGCAAATTTTGAAAAATTATTTTTTAAATTTTAATTAATAAAAGAATTTTAAAAACATAATATTAAATATTATGTATAAGTTTACAAAATATATATGATTTTTTTATTTTTCTACAAAAATCATTAATAAAATCAGAGTATAATAAATAGAAAATAATATTGAATAAATAATTATTATGTTATGTTATATTGTTATTATTGTATATATGTAGCATAACATTGTATGCATATAAAATTATCATAGTTTAATTAAAATTATGTATACAAAATTTGCTTTTCTACTTTTTGGATATTTTTCTGTTGTCAAGCGGCTTTTTAACTTTTGATTTCTCTTTTTATATATTTCTGGCTTTGGTTTTGTGGGGCTCTGCCTTCAAAATCCGATTGATTTACGCGAAAATCTTTCACTCATTACCTGTGTGCTTGTGTGCGTATTTGTGTGTATTTGTGTGCTTGTCATTGTGTGTATGTGTGTGTGTGTGTGTGTGTGTGTGTGTGTGTGTGTGTGTGTGTGTGTGTGTGTTCATGCTGCTATTGAGCACCTGGCGCTAGTCTTAGTAGAACATTAAGTATACGCAGCATTGTGCGCGCACTCTCTGGCTGTGACTGCTCTTTCGCTCTCTCTCTGCAGCTCTCGCTCTCTTTTAATCGCTCTCTCTCTCTCTCTCTCTCTCTCTCTCACTCTTTCTGTCTCTGTCTTCCGGAATCCTAGCTCTGTCTTGCTTTTTGTAGGTCTCTTGGCTGAACTTTGCCATTTGCACAGCTGCCGCAATAATGTAACAAACTGTGCTGGTACATGCACTTGCCTATGTGTGTGTGTATGTGTGTGTGTATTTGTGTGAGTGCGTTGTCTGCATGTGTGCTACAGCTGCAAGCTGTATACACTCGCACTCACACTCACACTCACATTCACACAGAGGCACTCACAAAATGAATTGCGTCCACTTCTTCCTCTTTTGTAATTTCAGCTACAATTTCACCTTGCAGCCATTGGTGCGGACTGTAGCCCATTTGCTCTGTTAATTTTGACAGTTGCAGAAAAATAAGAAAAATATATATATATGCACGCAAACACGCACACACACATACATATACAAACAGAAATTTCTATAGCAGCTGCTGGCATACAAAGAAAAAATATTGGACAGCAAAATGGAGCAGAAAATACAGCTGTCAACATCAGGATTCGCAACCAGCCCCCAGGCTATGTATGCAGCACATCACGTATATACAGACTAGATGGAACGAGAGACAACGATTCAGAGAGACACAGAGGGAGAAAGACAGTGAGAGAGTGGGACAGAGATACATACACACAACACGCACATAAATTTAAGCGTACAATAAAATCAGTAGCGCTATAATAATGTTTAAATACACTTAGAAGAAGATTTGAAAGACCCTTAGCGTGTTTATAAAATAAATTTTAGAATTTTAAGATTTAATTTAATTCATGTAAAATTAATTTATTGTATTATATTATATGTACTATTTTATTTATTACATTCATAAATATTTATTCTAATCAATTTATTTCATATTAAATTAATTAATTAATTTAATATAATATTGATAAAAATCATCATATTTATATTTGCTTTCATTATTTTATTATATAAAATATATTTTATTAAGACAATTTTATAAATAAAATTATATTTTAGTTTTATTTAAAAAATTAATAATTAAAAATTTTAGAAAATTAATAATAAAATAACAATAATATCGAGAATAAAATATTTGAATTTACTTTTGAAAAAAAAATATTTTCCAATTCAAGAAAGAAAAAAAAGAATATATATATATAGCACATTTATATATGTGTTTTTTTTATTGCAAACTCAGCTAAACTTTATAAACTTGTTTCTTCTTTTTAGATTTGGAATTGTTTTATTACATTTTTTTTTTTCATTTATTTAGAATAAGACTTTTATTTATTTTTCTTCCCAATGTTTTACTGAAAGCATTTTATTTCATAATTAATTAATGATTTAATATTTATTGTTTTATTTAATTATTATTGTATACTTAAATATTACGAATATCTTCTAAGTAATTAAATTTAAATTATAGTTAAAACATAAATATTTTTTTTAAATAAATAAAATTAAGGTATTAATAAGTAAAACCTACTGAAGGAATAACTCCAACAATGTATACCATTCATGTTTGCAAAAATTTGCTTATAAAAATATAATTATAATCATTCCAAATTACAGTTCATAACAAAATCTAATTATCAAACTCAACAGCTTCTGCTATGCATACATAATCAGCAACTGCGCTGCGATTGTGAAGTCTAGCAAAACATTTGATTTTAATTATGTATTTCATGTTTTGCAATTTCGTATATTGCCTTTAGTCCTTTAATTATTTGCATTTCTTCAGACTCTTGGGAGTCAAAGAAGATTTATGAATAGTCTAATCCTTCTGTCCTTGTGGTAGGTTTTCTATACATTGCGCAAGGGATTTGCATTTACATATTTTTTGTTTATTGGAAATTGTAACAATCGGCAGTTTTGTTATGAAAATTACTTTGATTTATGAAGATTAAAATAATGTTTTTAATAAAAACAAATTATATTTTATTTATAACGTAATTTTAAAGAAATAAAAAATATGTAAATATTTTATTATTGGAAAAACTCAGACTCATTGAAATGAATACAAAATATATTTATATTTATATACAGGGTATTTACTAGTCTACTACACTACACAACGACAGTTTCTTAATACACTTGCCATTCCTCGAGCATTTCTTAATTGTTTACCAATTAAGCGCATTGAAAGTTTTTCAATTTAAAAACTTTGATTGCTTGCAAACTTTTCCAGATACCCTCAAAGTTCATGAATGTCTCATTATAAAGAGATCTCACAAAAGATTTGAGCTCTCTATAATGCACTTATGCAATCAGCAATCGACAAACGTGAACCGTATGCTAATTGTCGTGTCGATTGGATAATTGTTTTTCGTTGTTTCTAGATTTTTTTTTTTTTTTTCGTTTTCCAGTGCAAAGCATTTAACAGATTTGCAGCCGAGTCGAGGTCGATTCGAGGTGTTGCAATCGCAGAGCTTGGCATACTATTTAGAGCAACGCTCAATTTGATGGGTCCATGTAAATTGTAAAGCCTCGAGATATTTTTTCACAAACATTCATCTCTCATATGCCCGCAAAATGTCTCAATTTGAGTCCATTGAACGAAATGATTGGCATTTTTTTTTTCTGTTACTTTAATTGGTTTGCAGTGAAGCAATTGATTGGCTTTGATTTCTCTGAGAGGAGAGATGAAGATGTTTTTTAAGAAGAGTAGAGCATAGAGACTAGTTGTAATAGCTGTTGTTTGGGCAAGTTTTTATGGTAGTTGTCGTTAGTGAGACTAGTCGAATAAGAGTAGGATAAAGTTCTCTCAGATAAGATTGCCTCGAGGTCAATGAGCAAGCAAGCAGCAAGATTAATGAAAATTATATATTTTTTTATTCTTACTTTTCGATGTTGCTGAATAAAAGAATAAAATTGAATAACTCTAGCAATCAATATATTGAAGCCTCAAGTTGCTCAATTTTGAAGGCCTGCAAGAGCATGCAAAATTTCTTTTCTAAAATATAAGGATACAAGTATATAATTCTAATGAATTTACTGATTAGCTACCCAAATTTATTATTTGAATTTTGTTTATATTTAATTATTAGTCTTTTTTTATTTTTATTTCTTATAAATGTTTAATAATATAATATTCATTACATTTTTGCCACACTCATAACACACAATTTATTTATACATCGTGAGGAGTTGAAGCTTTATTCGAAGATATTCGAGAAATAGTTATATATAAAATTATTTGGATTAGCTATTTTCTTAAGTCTATGAGTCCTCGTAACTCTTTTGTATATATACTTTGAATTTATTGAAAATATTTGAGTAGAATTTAAACAACTCTCCGAGTTTGTAAATTACAAAAATGTACTATTGAAATATAAAGAAACTCTCTTAAAATAGATGTACATATCTGATAGATAATTTCATAAATATTTAAAAATATATAGAATTATATTTTTAGTATGCAGTTTAAGCTCTATAAATAGAAGAATATATATAGACTAGTTTTTCATTACAACCAATGCGTAGAAACCTTTAGAAAGTTTAAAAAGCAGAACGTACTACTACTATATGCAGAGACTGAAAAGAGCTAGATACACATGCACATATATTGTAATATATATGTATATAAATATATATATATATATACAATGTTGTCCCTCTTTCAATCTCCTCTCGGCTTTAGTTCTGCTTCTTGTTGCTTACTGGCTAAATAACGCTGAAAAGACTTCGCACTGGAGGCGTGTTAAGTGTTTAACTGAAGAAGCAACACAACTTGCAGCTAAGTAGGTTACAGACAAAGCACTCGTGCAACAGCGGCAACAACAACGACAACAGCAACAGCAAGCAAAAGAAGAAGAAGAAGAAGAAAATTGTCTGTTTTGCAGCCATGTTGAATTGTTTGCCGCCAACGCCCACATTTTGGTTAGCAGCTAAGCCCGGGGCGGCACTTGTCGTCGTTTTTGTTGCATGTCAGCCTGTCAGCCAACCCAGCCAGTGTTGTACACTCTTGGTTAAGAATGAGGTTAGAATTGATTTTTAGTTGAGTCAATTTTAGTGCACGATAGTGCAGGTTTTTCATCAACCACTTGGCACTTAACTGGGTTATAGGCAATTGTGCAAAAAGAGTTCGTGCCGAAGGTAAAATGTGCTACGGCATAGCTAACAAATGACAGAAGCTTAGGGCATAGACATAGATAAGTAAATAAGACTTGGGATTCGGAATGAGTTTTGCATGTTTTGCATGTATTGTAAATCATATATCCTCTATCTATCATTTTCTATTATCTATGATCTTTCATATACCATCTATAACCAATCTAGATGATTCTCTCTCAAATATTATCTATCATTGATTAACAGTCATTCAATAAATCTCATATATCATCTAGCATCTATTATATATCATCTACCATCAATCATCGCTCAACTAAATTATATTATCTATCATCCATCATCTATCATCTATAAACCATCATCGATTACATCTATCATAAGTCATATATCATATATCATCTATTATCTCTCATGTATCATTTAGCATCTATAATTGTTCATATAACATCTATATCATCTATCATCTATATTTTATAGACTATAAATATCAATGAGTATATAATAAATATAAAAATAAAAAAGAATTACAATCTTTTCAGGGTTCGTCTTCTTCTTCTTCATTTCTAATTTTAATATTTAAAAAGTCATTGACAAAAATAAAATATATTGATAATTTCTTATCCTTTCCATTTTTTTTTACCACTGACCTTTTGCAACTTGCTTGACATTCGAGCGTACATCAATGTTTCAATAGTGTCAAGCGCTGCGACAGCATCACAAATTGAACTCCATTAAAAATTACTAAGTCCTGAGAAATTGCTAAAAATAAAGAGAGAGGGAAGGCACGTGCCTTCAACTGTGCGACAGCTAGAATTGAATGATGTCGCAGTTAGCTGCAAGGGTGGGCAAATGAGAAATGGGAAGAGAGGGCGGAGAGCTGAATGAGAGCATAATAGAGCAGCGTAATCCCATATCAATAAATAGACAAATAGCACGTATGCTATAAATAGTTGGGAAATAACCCTTGAGCATTATCGTAAATCTCAGTTTATCAAGCACTGCTTGTTATAGTAAGCGATGGTTGTCGTTGAACGTACTTGGCTAAGATTAGAAAGTTAATAATAGAAAAATTAATTATTTCTTGGCCATATAAATTTGCCTAATAGACAATAAATTGTATTTTAACGAGTTTCAATAAGCTTTTACTGATTCGTTTATTTTTAATGGGTAATATATGCTAAAATCGATAAGTATCGATATTTTATGGATAAAACCTTGTTAGACTAAAAAGTTGTTTAATTCATTTTCAGTACAAACAAGCATGATAAGATTTTAGAGATTTCTAACAGAAATATTCAGTTTCGTCTTATATGCAAATCGATAAATATCGATATGTATATATATCATGTATATTGTTAAAGACACGTAGCTTATTTAATAGAATTTTCTTTATGAACGCTCAATTATTTAAAAATATTATAATTTTAGTTAAATATGCCCAAATTGAGTAATATCGATACTCAATCAAAAGATTTATATGTAAATTTTATAAAAAGGCCAGATTCTTTATATATAAATATATATGTATCTCAAACCTATTATAGATATAAAATCGATAAGCCTTCAGTTGAAGTATAGTAAAGTGTACTTCAGTTTGCAGCTTATCGATTTTTAACACTATTTCTAAAGTCTCATACAAATTTTCGTTCTCTTTACAATCAATTCCAAAGTTTGCGATAAATTTATATTTATATTCTTACACTGACCTACGAAAGCTGTCAAGCAACGATATTATCTAATAACTTTTTTTTATCTGTATTTAGTAAATGGTTTTATAATACTTAAAATAAGCCTATCTAAGGCCAGAAAATTAAATACATCATAAATTATGAGTCGGGTTGTTTTTATTTTATTTACTCTTTTTTTTTACTTCCTCTGCCCATTGTCTTTCGCTTGGCCCATAAAATATTTATGACAATTTTGCACTCACAGTGTCTCTGATGGCGTTTACACACGATATCAAATGATTAGTCATATTCGTCTACTACTTAAGCCCACGGGGAGCCTCTAGGGTTCGTCCACGCTCGTATAATTGTTATGCAATTCGTATCAAAAAGTAAATCAACTATATATGAACAATCCCAATAACTGACTAGTTGACTGCTTGACTCTATTCGAATGTCAGTGATAGAGAGAGAGAGAGAGAGAGGCATGTGCTGTAGTTTAGCCATATTTGATTCTATATTTGGGACTAGCTGGGGCAATTTACTTGCCCAACTAGCTACCCATCAGGTACGTGACTTTTTACTATGCACGGCATATAGAGAATGAGTCCAATCGATCGATACGCATTATGTGTGTAAATATACAGGTAGAAATTTGAAATAATGAATGCAACTATGACTATTAAATTGATGGCACAATAATATAGGCAATTGTCAACTGGATAATCCCGGACAATTTGAGTTCTAATTTGTAATATAATAAAATCTTATTTGTGTTGTATTTAATTTATTTTCTTCATGAAAATCTATTCGACTATTATTAGATATATTTGCATATTTAAAAGTAAAACCTCTAGAAAGTATATATTTATAAAGTGAATTTTTTATATTAATGAATATTTCTGATATTTTATTTTCTATTCCATATTTATCATATTCCCAACCTTTGCTACACTATCAATACAATACAGAATTCTCACATATCATACAAATTTTTATCAACTTGATTTGTATAGAATGATTATATAAATATATCTAACAAACACGTATATACTTATATATTGTAGTTCGCATATATATTTGAACTATATTTAACGTTTGCCATGTCCTTGAATGCCCCTCAAATAACATGTTATTATAAGACATAGGACTACAATTATTTTTCATAGCACAGTATAAAAGGCTGCTACACACGCGGCGTGTGCGCAATGCGTGAAATGTGATTGATTTGCTGAGCGCTTTAATTAACAATTAACTAGAGCACGAAAATGAAAGCTAGTCTCTGAATATATTAAAAAAAAAAAAAAAAATATATATATATATATATATATATATATATATATATATATATATATATATATATACATACAAATATGTATACATATAAAAGTTGATATAATTATATTACCTACTTTAATTAAAAGGAAGGTTTTATTTTATTTTATTAATTAATTTTTCAATAAAATAACATTGTTTCTACAAAAAAAATTTTTTTAATACTAAATATATTATTTAAAATTTTAAATTTAAATTAATAAAGGTGATAAAATAGAAATATAAATAAATAAATAAATTAACTAAAATGTAGTTTTTTTTTTATTTAAATTACGAAACATACACGTTTCGTAACATTTATATTTTCATTTAGTACAAAAACTCTATAAATACGTAAAATATTAAATATAATAAAATTATAATCTAAATAATTTTCCATTTATATTTGATTGAAAACTTAAAATAATGAACTAGGAAGTCCATATAAAGTTTATTGTAGAAAATATCTATGAAATCTTTTTCAATAAAAAAAATATGCCTTTTAAATTAATTATTTTATATAATATATTATAATAATAATATTATAGAAGAATAAAAAATAAATTTATTAAATAAAGAATTTATCAAAATATACACTATTTCTACAATAAATAATTTTATTTAATTTTGTTAGAAAATATGTAATAAATATATAAATATAATAATATATAAAATTAATATATTGAAAAAAAAAATTGAATTTATATAACAAGTACACGCATTTCTATTATATAAGATATTCGCATGAGACTTTTTTATCTTGACTGTATTATTATAGAATGTATTCATCGTTCAAATACATACTTCATTTAAATATGTTGATGTTGATGAAGTTGTTATTTTTTATTTAATAATTTGTTTTTTATTTATTTTTAAATTTTTTTGCAACTTACCCCAACTGGAACCGGTGCGTCCGAGGCATTGGCTAGTTTCACTGTTCCATATGAATTTTTTGAAACCCTCCCATTTGCCCATCTTTGGCGGTGGCGCATAGTATTCACCAATCTTCTTGTCGGCCATTGTTGATTTTTTTTTTTTTAGTTTGATTTGGTTTGGTTTTCGGTTTAGCTTGCTGTTGGCTTTAAGTACGGTTTACGATACGTTTGCACCAGGTCTAAGGAGGGTGTCTGTCTGTTTGTATTAGGCTAGCTTTAAACTATTTGTTGTATTTTTGGGTTTTTTGCTCTTAATGTTTAGGTTAAACGTTATGAATATTAATTAGATATTAATTATTTATGTTATATTTGGTTTTTAAATTTATTTTTGTTTTTTTTTTTTATATTTGTCTTAATCAACTGCGTTGGTACAACATTTTTAAATGGGGGTTTTGTCTGAATGTTCGTAGCAGTATTGTGTTAAGATTTGCGCTAAATTTATTTGGTTACTGAAATTAGAAATAAATTTGTGAGTAAATGTGAACAAGTTTTCTTCTTTTTCTTTTGTGCCACCTGTTGGGTGGAGAGGCCAGGTGAGAATTATTATTTTAAAGAATAAAAATATATATAAAAATATATTCAAATATATTATATATATACATTGAAGCTTGTATTAATTTCAAGCAATTTCCTTGGTATTTAGCTACTTTCTAAAATGTATTAAAATTAATATTTAATTTTAATTGCATTTTTAATGTCTTAGTAAAATAAAATACAAATGAAGTATTAAATTTGAGCTATATAATTTTCCGCTCATATTCAACGGCTTATATAAACATTAAAAACTCATTTGACTTTTGTCAAAACCGAGCAAAATGAAACGAATCAGTCTTTGTCCGCCTTGACAGTTTTTTTTTTTCGTATTCGTTTTTTTTTTCGCTCTTTGGTATATGTGTCCCACAAGGACACTCTTTGAAAACGGTTCGAAAATACACTTTGCCGTCGAGTTTTGCAATTGTTAAATAGTTTTTTACACTCGCTCTTAATTTTAATGAATTTTGCATAAATTTAGTTAAATTAATTGTTGCTAATTCGATCAAGTCTTTGTCATTTACGTGAAAACAAATTGCAGTCGCCTGCCGATTTTAGCCACACACTCTGCCAACTGTTATGTAATCTCAAGCGAGGAGCGTTGGAAAAAAGCATCCAAAGCTTGGCCCAAGCCAATCAGCATATGCGCAAAGAGAGAAAGCGAGACCGAGAGAGAGCAAGCACAGAGGCGAAATGAATGCAGAGCGAATTCAAGATGGAGAGCGAGTGCAGGCGTGTGTGAGCTGCAAGAAGAGCGAAAGAGAGAGAGAGAGCGAGCAAAGAGTGAGCCTGGAACTAGCAGTATTGGAAGTATTTTTCCTTTTCTATTTTTTTATCTCCTTTCTCCTCTTTTTTTTTTTTTTTTTTGTGGTACAGAACAGATTTTGGGCATGCCATAAAAGTTGACAGCTGGGCGCCAGCTTAATGACAGTTAGAGCAGCACTCGGGAATGCTGAACCAGGCCGTTACAGTTATGCGGGAATCGTTAGCAGCAGTTAGGTTAGCTTATGGCCATGCTAAGCGGCTTAGCTGCTGCAGCTTTAAGAGAGACTGAGAGAAAGACAAAGAGAGAGAGGAGCATACATATACATAAGCTGACAAAGTTATGTAAATTGTATGTTAATTTTGCAATATGATATGCGCTCCTCCTTTTGTCGTTGGTGCAGCTAAAAATAATGTTTCACCAACACAATGAAGCTGCTCTCTCACGCATACGCATAGCTTGACTTACTTTCTGAATGCTGCCGCCGGCGACGTCGCTGCCACATTGCGCAACGCGCGTCCATGGCGAAGGCGAAAGAATGAAACGGCCTCGGCTCTAGCCTAGCTTTGGGTACTACTTATAGCTATAGCTAAATGCCTGTGGCTATGTCTGTAGCTAGCTGGGCGAGTCTTCTGGCTGTGTGTGGGGCAGAAGGCGCACAAATGTAGGCAATGCTTAGCTTACTTTTTTTTTATTTTTTTGCATTCTCCTGCTAGTTAATGAGTATTTAATGCAATTCTGAAGTTTTTCAATACATATATAATGTGGCCCCGCGTCTCGCATGTCAAAGTTTATATAAGCATATTGATTACACAAGCTATATACATACGAATGCACTACATTTTCACTAGCCGAAACAAGCTAAAAAACTAGTGGCAAAAAATGCGCAGAGTTTTAGCATTATTTTCTAGCTATTTTTGGTTAGACTGTTCGACGTTCTTTGAAAACCTTGGAAATTGCTTGATTTAATGCTTTTTTTTTTAATTATTATTATTTAGAGTTATTAATTTATTGAGCATTATTTTAACTATTAATAGTTTATATTAGTTTTTAATATGCAACAGCAAGAAAAAAAATCGAATTTCGGTATGTATATAAGTTTTACAAGGATATAATTTTTTCTTCTTCTTTTTTTTTTTTGCTGCTGCTGTCACAGTGTCCTCGACGCGTTGCCTTTGCCGACGCTGTTCATATAATCACTCGAAAAATTGTCTCTTTTTTTATTTATTTGTTTTTTTGCATAATCTTTTAATATATATATTTTTTATAATATATCATTGAGCTCGTGAAATGATTTATTTTTGTTTATTAAATTTCGGCACTTTAGCTTCATCACCTCGAGAATTAAATTCTTCTTTTTTTAGCTTTAATATATATATATATTTTTTTTTGCTTTTTTTTTATGTAACCAACGTTTTGTGCAAATACATGAAAATTTGTTGTATTTTCCGCAGCGGCGCACCAACAACAACACACATACAGATGGATTTTCTTGAACGCTGCTTTTCAGCCTCCTCTGCTTCTTCTTCGTCTTCTCTACGCAGACATGCACATAACTCTCTTTATATATATGTGTGCATATACATATATATATTTTAATAAATATATATATCTATGTGCCGTTAATCCGCCAGCGAGTGCGAGTAGCAACCGTCCACAGTTAAAACGCCAATGATAGTGCCAGTTGAGCATTGAGCTCGCCAGCGCCACAACTGCTGCAGCTGTGAGCGAAACGTTCGGCTTCTGTTCGGCTGCGCATCGGCTGGCGTCGTGTTTCGCTCGTTCGGTCGCTCGGCTCTCTCGCTCGCTCGTGTCCGCCAACAGTCTAAGGCGAATCACACATACACACATACAGACAAGGCTGGGGCTGTGGGCAAATACAATTGCGCATGGAAATACACAATCAGAGCTTATTTCTTTTTCGGTGTGTGTATGTGTGTGATTTTTTTTTTTTTTTTTTGCCGTCTTGCAGCTTTCTGTATTATTTTTGTTGTTGCTCAGCTGGGTGCCGTCGCCGTCACTGGAACGACAGACTCGCGCTGGACTTTCGGCTTGTGGGTGGCGCCATTGCGGTCGGCACTGAGTGCCGGTGGTGAGCGCTGTAGAGTAACAAACAGTTGGGCTGCAAGCTTTCAAGGTTTCAGGCATTTCTGCTGCTGCTGTTGCTGCCATGGCGGCGGCGGCAGCAGTGACGGCGACGGCGACGGCTGCTGCTGCTGCTGCTGCTGCTACTCTTAGGATTTGCAATTGCGATTCAGTAGCTCTCGAACTGAACGCGTGAGCTGCATGTGAGAATAAATGCTTCTGCCTGTGTGTGCGCTTCCAACTGTTCGTTCGCTTATCATGGGTTTTTAGAGTCAAGCGCTGTTATCAGCTTTATTGTGTTTTGAATAAGAAAATAAAGAGATTAGTCAATAGTCTATGGTAGAATATAAATAAATATATCGATTAAAAAAAATATATATATAAAAATATGTATAAGAGCGAGGATTGAAAAATACATAAAATTTAATAAATATTATCTATCTTCCCTGGTGAATATTCTTTACTACCTTCACAAGCTACCCTCGCATAAAAAGTTTTGTAGCTAAACGCTACATTCCCCCCCATAAGTATTCTTCATTTTTAATTTACTTGTTAAGCTCATAGAAAAGCTCTAGCGAACCACAAAAAAAGTAGTTTAAATGCTTTTTCTAGACCTACATTTCGCTAGCTGCTCACGCTAAGAGTTAACTTAGCATAGATTTGAATTCGCCGCAGAAAGCGAACGCCATAAACTGGGGTAAAATGCTGGCAATTCCAGAGCGAATTGAGCCGCAGCTGCTTCCAGTCAATTTGCCGCAAGCTTGCGCAGTAAAAGCGCAGCCAAAAGAGAGTGAGAGCGAGAGAGCCGGAGTGAGCGAGACGGCAATTGGAGAATTCCAGTCAAATTTAGTAATATAATATTTATTGATTACTTCTGCTGCCAAAGTTTTCCACCAACCGAAGAGTTTTATTCCCAACTATCCAAAGTCGAAGCCGGAATATTTGCAAATTACATAAACCAAAAAGAAAATAAAAATCAGAAAAGAAATGAAAAAACACACCAAAAACTTAATGTCTGCCCCACAATTGAGTTGATTTCTAAAAATGCGGTACTGCATTGAGGGATGCTTTTGGTCTTTTGATTATTCGCATATTATTTCGCCCCCATCCAATTACGTCATATCTCAGCTGTTCTGAATACGCGACGCTTGTTATACAATCGACTACGGCTCTTTCAGCTCTCTGGCACATCCGCCCCAAATCTCTCCAATACACACACACTCATACACAGAGACAGACTCCTCTCCTCCTTCGGTTATTTTCGGTTTTTAATACTTACCTGTTTATATGGCTGACATTTATTTAAGCTCTTGCTTACTGTTAGTTTTAGCTAGTGTTTGTATGTGTGTGTGTGTATGTATTGCGGTTTATTTAGCTCTTGCTTAAGCTCTAGGTAACTGTTAGTTTTCTGTTTATTGCGGTTAATTTCCTTCTTACGGTATCCTTTAATAGTGTCACATACACACACACACGGACTCTGGGCATTACTTGGCTTTTATTTATTTATACAGCACTCGGTCTAACTATTTGAGTGTCCATTTGGTTGTATGCCTCTAAATAACGGTTATTGTAAAGCTTGTGTTTGCCGAAGCTTTGATTGCCTTTTTTCTGAGAACTACTACAGATACAGATACAGATACAGATACAGATACAGATACAGATACAGATACAGATACAGATACAGATACAGATACAGATACAGATACAGATACAGATACAGATACAGATACAGATACAGATACAGATACAGATACAGATACAGATACAGATACAGATACAGATACAGATACAGATACAGATACAGATACAGATACAGATACAGATACAGATACAGATACAGATACAGATACAGATACAGATACAGATACAGATACAGATACAGATACAGATACAGATACAGATACAGATACAGATACAGATACAGATACAGATACAGATACAGATACAGATACAGATACAGATACAGATACAGATACAGATACAGATACAGATACAGATACAGATACAGATACAGATACAGATACAGATACAGATACAGATACAGATACAGATACAGATACAGATACAGATACAGATACAGATACAGATACAGATACAGATACAGATACAGATACAGATACAGATACAGATACAGATACAGATACAGATACAGATACAGATACAGATACAGATACAGATACAGATACAGATACAGATACAGATACAGATACAGATACAGATACAGATACAGATACAGATACAGATACAGATACAGATACAGATACAGATACAGATACAGATACAGATACAGATACAGATACAGATACAGATACAGATACAGATACAGATACAGATACAGATACAGATACAGATACAGATACAGATACAGATACAGATACAGATACAGATACAGATACAGATACAGATACAGATACAGATACAGATACAGATACAGATACAGATACAGATACAGATACAGATACAGATACAGATACAGATACAGATACAGATACAGATACAGATACAGATACAGATACAGATACAGATACAGATACAGATACAGATACAGATACAGATACAGATACAGATACAGATACAGATACAGATACAGATACAGATACAGATACAGATACACATAGATACAGATGTATATAAAATAAATTAAATAGTTTGCCTTTCAAGTTTATAATTAAAAATTCAAAAAGTTTTTCTTTCGGAAATTTCCTTCTTCCTCGAAATCCCCAAATTTTCTGTTTTTAGCCTAGGCTTCTGCTTGTCTTCTTAATAAATGTTGCAAGCGCATATTCGCGAAATTCTATAATAGATGCTGCATAAATTAGGCTTGAGCAGACAACAGGATGCGCACACATACATACACACTCTCTCACAAACACCCTCACACACTTGTGTCTGCACGATAATAGAACAAGGCACATGCCCCAATGGCTAATGCAATTACATGATGTTACATAGCAAACAGGAAATGCAGAGAATGGGACAGCAGGATGTGTGAGAGAGAGGAAGGGAGAAAGTGAGCAGAGACTGAGAGACAGAGACAGAGAGAATGAGAGAGAGGTTCAGAGAGAAATTGACTGAGAGGAAATCAAACATAATGTCGCACAGAAAAACATTTATTACGTATACGTCGCATTGCGTTTCATATGTTCAGCTAATGTGAATTGCTTGCAAGCAACTTTACATATAAAATAAAAATAAAAAATAAAAACTAAAAATAAAACCGTGCAAATTTAAATGTTTCCAGCCATAAAACAATAATCCAACTTTCAACCATATTCAGACCCATTTCTGACCCACATTGGCTGTCAAAAGTTTGCGCTTGAAATGTTGACAAAAGAACAAGAGCGCGAATCGCTGCAATCGCTGAGGGGAATTGCTGCATATTTTTAGGCGAACGCCAATTGTGAATGCAATGGTCGTTGTGGGAGTGAAGCGTTAAGGGTGCGCAAGGGAGATAAAGTAAAAGTTATAACTGAGCTTTAAGGGTTTTGCTTTTGTTTCTGACAAATGGAAATTTTATGGAAATATTGTTTATACTTCAGCGATTGCAACGTCTATTAAGGCAGTAGTATGTAAATTTCTGTTTTGATTGAGAAGCAAGCTAAGGAGGTCAAGTTTTAGATCCATTAGATTATGATGTGGAATGTGGGATTTACTATTTATGAGTAACTCTTTGTAAATGAATGGGGCTTTAAGATAATTAGTGAATTATGGACTTGAAAGAGTAAAATAGTTTAGAATTTTGCACTACTTATTGAGAGACTGACTGAAAACCTAATATATAATAGATTTTATATTTATATAATAGTTTTTTTACTTTATCTCATTTTAAATTCACAGTTCACTAAAAAACATAGAAAAAAAACCTTAATATGGAAGTAAGTTTTACTGCTATAGAGTGAGCTTTATAAAAACTTAACATACAAACTAATTATCATACTACTCTCTTACTCTTTTTTTTTTATTTTTTCTGTATTTTAAATATATTCTTTTTTTTCAATTTTCTATATTTAAAAAGTTTTTGTTTATGTTACATAAAATTTATTATTGCATTTGCTTACTCTTTTCTTTTTATTTTATATATTTTATATATTATACTTTAAATTAATATTATTTTGTTTTTTTTTTTTTTATTATTTTATTTCATATAAAATTGTTAGATTGAAGATCAATGGTATATCATATATATGATATAAATGAATATAAATATTTGGAATTTAAAAAATAAATAAATTAAAATTATAATATTCTTGATTTTTTTTTGAGTTATGAATTGATCAGCTAGCGAAGACTTTTTTAAATGTAGTAAATTGTAAAAGTTAAACATAAAATAAAAAAATAAAAAATTAATTTTTTTATGAATATTTTTATTGATTTCTAATATACATATAAATATATATACAAATGATATAGCTGCGCCTAATACTATTTAGCTCATACCTAGACTAATATATTGTGAAATGGATTAAGTCTTTTGTGCTCTATTAATAGAATTATATAATTTTACTTAAACTATTTCGATTTGTTCAGTACTCGATGGTGACACACTTGGTCTTCAGATACTCATTGAGTGCCTCTTGGCCGAGATCCTTGCCAAAGCCGCTCTGCTTAAAGCCACCAAATGGAGCAGCCACATCAGTTTTATTATACACATTTACGAAGACGGTGCCGGCCTCAATGCGATCGGCAAAGCTTAAAGCTTTGCTAATATCCTTGGTAAAGACGCCGCTGGCCAGACCATATTCCGAGCGATTGGCACGTGTCATAACCGAATCGACGTCGCTGCCATTGAATTTGGATATGATCATGATGGGACCGAAAGATTCCTCTTGGGCTATATACATATCATCCTCGACATCTGTGAAGACGGTGGGCGTAAAGAAATAGCCCTTCATATTGGGTACACGACAACCGCCATAGACGAGCTTAGCACCCTCAGCGACACCACGCTCAC
This sequence comes from Drosophila stalkeri, assembly GCA_035047405.1. Taxonomy (NCBI): domain Eukaryota; kingdom Metazoa; phylum Arthropoda; class Insecta; order Diptera; family Drosophilidae; genus Drosophila; species Drosophila stalkeri. The sequence continues at coordinate 22,931,851 of JAWNPR010000039.1, forward strand.
AGTATTCTATTAGCTTATCCATATGAGCTTTGTGATTCTGTGGTCCGTGCGCAGTGGAACGATTAAGAGGATCTCCAATGGTCATGGAGCGCAGATCTTTCAGCACACGACGCACAAACTCATCATGTATACGATCCTCAACGAAGAGACGTCCAGCTGCTATGCAGTTCTCACCTTTATTAAAGAACACCGAGGACATGCCCTGAAAAAGGAAAGAGCTTGATTAGTAAAAGAAGCAGAAGGAATAAGGACTAAGAGATGCCCTAAGCTACGATTGTTAATGTATAGGAAAATTCTTTAAATAAAATTCGATTATAAATCTCACAAGAGAATTTTATACCTAAGCCCAACTATATGATCTATCTATCTGAACTATCTACCATAAAAATCGAATGACTCTACTTACATGCTTCACGGCCTTGTCCAGATCACAATCAGCGAATATGACCAAAGGACTTTTGCCGCCCAGTTCCAGAGAGCATTTCTTCAAATTGGAGTCAGCACAGGATTTCATAATATGTTTGCCAATGGGCGTAGAGCCAGTGAAACCCAATTTGCGCACCAAGTGATGATCGGCCACAGCTTGACCCGCATCGGAACCTTTGCCTGGAAGAACATTTATCACACCCGGTGGGAAGCCGGCCAAGACCGTTAGCTCGGCAAATTTCAGAGCTGTCAGCGGACAGGTTTGAGCTGGCTTAATCAGGCAAGTATTTCCGGCCGCTATGCACGCAGCCATCTTCCAGGAGAGCATCATCAGTGGATAATTCCAGGGAGTGACCAGACCGCAAACCCCAATTGGTTCTTTGCGCGTAAAAGTCAAAACATTATTGGGTCTAGCCGGATTCACGGGTATCGTATTTCCCTGTATCTTATCACACCAGCCAGCGAAATAACGCCAGGCATCAATCGACATGCCGATGTGAGTCTTCAGGGCCAGAGTGTAGACAGCGCCCGAGTCAACCGATTCAATGGTGGCCAAATCCTCCTTTTGCTGTTCCATCAAATCGGCCAACTTCAACATGAGCTGGCCACGCTGCCTGGCCGACACCTGTTTCCAGGAGCCAAAGAAAGCCTTATGAGCGGCCTGCACCGCCTTATCCACATCATTGACACTCGCACAGGCCACCTTGCAGAGCACCGTCTCATCGGTGGGATTCACAATATCCAATACACGATTCTCTTCGGCATCCACAAATTCGCCATTGATGAAGAGCTGTGTGGGCACACGTATGTCGCGTTTATTGGCCTTCAGCTGGAAGCCCTTGTACTCCACCTGCTTGCCACCAGCACCGCCGCTACCCTGACGCAAGTTGCGTACGAGCAGATCGAAGAACTCATCGAAAACGGGTGCCATAAACACATGCTCATTCTCCAGCGGCACATCGAAGGCATCTTTGACCTCCTCGACCAGACGCACCACGTCCATTGAGCCAGCGCCAGCGGCAAAGAAATCCGTAGCTCCTTCAATGGGCGCCTTCAGGATGGCCTGCCAAATGGCTGCCAGTTGCGTCTTCTTGGCCAGCTCATCCTCGCTGAAGTCCGTTATGGGCTGATGCTGGGCCTGCTTGAACCAATCGCTGGCATTGATCATTTTGGTGCCACGTTTAATGCGACGTACATTGACGAAGGCACCGTCGGTGCCCTCAATGAGAAGGCCGCCCTCATGCACCCAGGCGGGCTTGGTCAAACCCTTCAGCTTCAGCGCTTTGCCATCCTTGACGGGTCCCGCCGAATAGAGATGAGCACCAAAGAAACGCACCTGCTCCTCGGTGCCATCGTCAAGCAGCACTGTGGCTATAGCTCCCGGCACCGAGTCCAGGCCGCGCACAAAATTGAATATGCCTTTGGCAGACTGAGCGAGGCAGAGCTGTTGATTCTCCACCTTAAACATGGCTGGATCGTAGGTGGCGCCCACCTCAGTTTGAACAATCTTGGGCGCTGTGCCATCGGCTACCATATCAACGGCCAAGCCCATGGCCTTGACACCCTCTGGATAAAGGAATCTCTTATAGATGGTGTCCAAAGTGTCAGTCGGTTCGAGATTCGTCTGACGCTGCAGCAGCAATGGTCCCGTATCCAAACCATCATCGGCCCAGAAAATGCTAAAGCCAGCGACCTCATCGCCCTGTGTAGCAATAGCAGGATTAAGATTACGATTTCAGCTAAGAGTCTATCGAAGCTCACCTCAATCAGTGTCCACGATATGGCGCTGGCGCCACGATGCCTGGGCAATATTGAAGGATGATAGCAAATGCTGCCCAAGCGTGCGCCATCAATCACCTCCATTGGTATAAACTGTGAGCAGAAGGGCAGCACATTCAGCTCCGCCTTGACTGATCTATATTGCTCCAGCACCTCGGGCAGTGGAATGCCCTTGCGTCGCCAGCTGGCAAACTTAAAGACGGGTATATTATGACTGGCAGCTGTTGTGGCCAACACATCCTCACGGCTGCCCTTGTCCGGTATGGTAAAGACGCCCACCACCTGAAAGGCCGAACGCTCCAATATCAACTCCAATACATCGGCAGCAAAATTGCTTTGGCCAATAATCGCAATACGTAGATTCGACTGTAAAAAATAATGATATCGAAACGGAATACGCATTATAAACTAATCCAAAATCAGGTGAGGTAATTCAGAAAATATTAAAAATAAAAAGAAAACCTAAATGTAATCAAATTTAACTAATCCTAATGCTAATGCACATCAAATTTGTCTTGTATTCACTTTTAATTCACTTTCATTTATTGCTCGATTGAAAGTAAATTCATAGACAATTTTTAGGGTAAAAAAATGCAAGGGAAATTTAAATTTAAATTTAATTTACACTTTTCAAGCACAATGACAGATAAATTTATGAATTAGTTTGTAAAATTACAAAATATTGTCTAGAAAAACTTATTGTATCGAGATTACACAGAAAAAAATTTATAAAAATTGTTATTAAAAAAAATAAATAAATAAATATTTATATGAATTTTAACATTTATATATATTATATTTAAATATGTGTATATATTTAAATATTAATATATATTTTGGCATATATCTTCATATATTTTGAATTATCTATAATTTTTTAAAAATTATTTTTAAAAATAAATTTATATTATACTATTTTTTTTTTCAAATTTTTGTTTCTCTTTAAATTAAATTGAATTGATTTTTTAAATATTTTTCAACAATTTTTTTTTTTTTTTTTTAAATTGTATAGAGAATTTTTGAAAATAAATATATATAGAATTTAATGCATACAAATTTAAATAAATAAATTAAATTCGAATATATATATATATATATATATATATATATATATATATATATATATATATATATATATATATATATATATATATATATATTTTATCTGCCTATATATTTATAATTATCTATAATTTTATTTACTTTATTTTATAAACAATTTCTTTATTTAATTTTTCTTTCAAATTTGTGTCTCTTTAAATTAAATTGAATTGATTTATTACAAATTTTTTAACAAATTCATTTTATTTTTCAAATTATTAGAGAAAAAACTATATATAGAATTTCATGCATATAAATTTGTATACTAACACTCATGGTTGTGCACTATATTTTTGATTCTTCACACGCTTTTAAAACAGATTGATTTATTAATAATTTCTTGCTATTTGTTTATCACTTGGGTTATACTTGTCCCACTTCAGATTCACTAGTTGATCTATTTAATTTAAGTATTCTTTTTTACTATTATTATTTAGAAGAAGCCGGCTGCAAAGCGCTTGAACAACTTCTCTTAACTGAATCACAACCAGCGAGCGGCTCGTATTTATACGTAGAGCCGGGGCAAAATATTATCAGCTGTTTCTAGCAATAAAAACAAAATACAACAATTATATTTATATATTTCAGCTTAGGCGTCCACTCGCACTCACACACTTTTACTTTTTCTATATTTGAATTAAAAAAAGAGAAGAAAAATCGAATCAATGGACAATTCGCTTATCAGCAAAGCTTCAATACGTAATTTTGGACAAGCGTTTTGATAAGGCTCAAATTGTATGTGAAGGCAGAAAACAAGTGGAAAGTTTGGTAACAAACACCTCAAAACAGATTTTTGTTGTTTGTCATGCATGGCATGGATTTTGTATTGAATTACATTACAATTTCATAGAAATACTTGAACTCTATATAAAAAGCGACAAATATAATAATTTCTGTAAATAATTTCTGGCTCGAACTAGTTATTGAGGCAGTGAAACTGTAAAATCTATCAGCGATTAGTGTGAAATATATATTATTTGTAAAGGGGGTTTGTTTATAATCATATAATCAGGCAAAGTCTCTAATTGGCGTTAATATATAGATTAATATAAAAAATTTGCTATATAGATTTGTAAATCATCAACTTGGGTGTAAAATATTGATGATCGGAAATTGAATTGAACAAGGCATAATCAGACATAGACGCTGTTAATTATTTGACACACATTTTGTATTTGATGCCAGACTTAATCTCTATTTAATAAGACTTGTTAATTCATTTACAAACTATTCGATTTCATTTTGGGGCGGGTTGAAATGTTGAATATAACTCCTAGTCCGACACTCTCGACTTGGAATGCTCGAAAATGTTCAAGCAACTATATTAATTTATAATTGCAAGACGTCGCTTCATCCTGCTCTGGCATCGAAAATATAAAACGACCGACCGCCCATTGGTTTTATTGTAATATGCAAGAAGAACATCATGAAAGTGTGCTCCGATGCTTAAATATCATATTTTCAACTCTCTCTTTTACCTCTCTTAAAGTAGTTAAAATGTCCCAAAACTTAATGGAGACATAATTGTTTTTCGTTGAATAACTTTTTATAATAATAAATAAATTATAAATAAAATTATAAATAAAAATTATAAATAAAAATAAAATTATAAATAAAAAATAAATAATATAATAACTTTTAATAATAATGAATAAATTATAAATAAAAATAAAATTATAATAAAAAATAAATTAAACATTTTTAATTTAATTTAAAAATGTATATATAATTTTTAATAAATAATATATTATTATTAAGATATATTTCTTTTAAACATTTTTTTTCAATTATTGTTTGTTTTATATTTTGAATTTTGATTTTCTTGTCACAATACATGTATTCTATATTCTTAAAATTATTAATCAATATTAATTTTTAATTATTTAAAAAAAATATATTTTTTTTCTGTTATAATGATTGATTACTATCGATTTTTTGTTAATAAATTATTTATATTTACATTAAAATCTCCATAATTCTCCATATTTTAAAAATACTTGTTTATTTTATATGATTTTCATTATTTATAATTTTTTTATATAACGATTTTTTGTATTAAAAACAACTTTTTATTATTGTGATGAATAATCATAAAAAAAGTTTTTTAAAAAATGTATAATATAAAACAAATTATAAAAAATTAAAATTAAACTTTTGTATACCTTAAATAAAATTATATTTAAATAGTTATAATAATAATAATAATACAAATTGTTAGTTACTTGTATTTGAATTAAATGTATTTTTTAGTATATTTTGTTTAACGTTTCTAATTTTATTTCCTATTTAAATTAAATTCAAATATATTTTTTGCTATTATAATTATTGATTTTTATTAATTGTATTTAATTTTTTTTTTATTCTTTGTTATCATTTCCTTTATCATTTTGCTATCAAAAACCATAATAATTAAGATAATCATTTTGTATCATATTTATCTATGCCATTATTATTGTTATTGTTACTACTTACATTAACAATAGCTTCAATATTATATTCTTTACTGTAGTTATTATTTTTTATAATATTTCTCTTTCTATTTATATCTTATATTGCTATGGTCAAAGCCCGACTCTCAATGGTAAGTCCCTTCATTTTTCTTAAAATTTTAGTACATTTATATCCAGTAATTTACCTTCTATATACATACATATACAATATATCGACTATACTACAAATTTAAATTTGTAAGCTCTACCAAACACTATCTTTGTTAATTGATTTGTTTTGTTCGCGCGTAACGCTTTTTCCATTTTAGCTAATTATTTTTGCATTCAATTAGCAAGCATATCAAATTGGATTAATCTACAAATGTGTGGCTCAAGTCTATATATTTTTAGTCAAACTCTCTCGCTTGCTCTTTGTCCCTCTCTACCAGTATTACTTAGTATCCATTGACACTTTCTCAGTAGAACATGTTATTCGCTTTGCAACGCTACATCAAGTATTTTGCTGTCTTGGGCCTGGTGCCGTGGGTGATAGAAAAGTCAGCCAAACAGCATTACCAACAGATCTATACGCTAATTATTATACTCTCGAATATCGGTGTGGCTCTCTATAAAATCATTTTTCGACCGCCCGAGGGAGATCTGCTCGTCTCACTGCTAGTCAGCTGCATTGTGTTTGTCTCTCAAATTGTTAGCATGACAGGCGTGTATCTGAAATATTTGATTAGATATTTGATATATATAATGTATATATATATATTTATTTCAATTTAGTTATTGAACTGCAAATGATGTGCCAGTATAATAAATACTACGAATTCTGTTTGCAACTGAAGTGTTTACGTTTGCATTTCCAATGCGAACTGCAGCAGCCAATCCGAAATTTACCCTGGATCAGATATATCAAATTCTATGCTCTGGGCATTATTAATATCATTGTCTTTATTCCATCTATATATGTGGTTGTGAATTTTGATTATATTGGCTACTTCTGGTACTCGTTCGGCGCCGTCATTATCAATCGATATCAGTGCCTCCTGCTGCTGCTCTATGTGGATCTCTTGGGTTATCATGCGGAATGCTTAGATCAACGTCTTCAGGCACTACACAACTATCGTCAGCTGGGCACTCAAACCATATTGGATATACAATTTGATCAGATGTGTTCGCTAGACTATCTGTTGAGTCTCAAGCGCGCCTATATGGAACTCTATCGTCTGTTTGAGCTTTACAATGGATTGTTTGGCTGGTCAATTGTCTGCATCTTTGTCGTAATGTTTCTCGACAGCATCGTGAATATCTATTGGACACTTCTTGTGCTTATTAAGATCTATCAATTTGGTTTTATCTTTATGACGTGCGCGACCTTTGTGCCGCTGCTTCTACTACTCTTCACCTTTTGTCATTGTGGAGAGTATTGCAAGCGACAGGTGAATTTGTTTAAAATTAAAATAAATATATATATATTTTTTAATATAAAAACCATTTTTTTTTTAACTTAAAATGCTTTTTTTTTATTATTTAAAAAAAATTTTTTTTTTTAATTTTTTTTTAAATCCACAAATCCAGGTAAATTAGTTTTAAACTACAAAAAAAGACTTTATTTTATGTAATATATATATATCTTAATATAAAAACAATTTTTTTAACTTAAAATGCTTTTTTTTATTATTTAAAATTATTTTTTTTTTTTAATAATATTTTTTTTAAATCCACAAATCCAGATGAATTAGTTTTAAATTACAAAACAAAAAAAGACTTTATTTTAAATTTTTTTAAATTTAAAAATAAAAAGATATTTTTTATTATTTAAAATTTATATTTAATTTATTAATTTGTTTATACAATTTTAAAAATCAATAAATCAACATACAAGAATTTTATTTTTTTCTTTTAAGAGATCTTTCATATATTTATATATTTTGTTTTATTAATATTTTTAAAAATTGTTAAATCTATATATAAGGCAATGTGAATACATTTATCTATATATATTTATATCTATTTATCACATCAAATTCACTTCTCTAGCACATGCTCATAGGCAGTCATGTTAGAGGTCTGGCCTGTGCCGCCCAGTGCCAGGCGGTGCCGCCGCCCCTGGCCTATAATGCGGTGCTGGCTGAATTTGCCATGCAGGTGGAGCAAGATGCATTGACTATCAGTGCCGAGGGTTTCATGGATATCGACTATAATTTGTTAATGTCGGTGGGTTTTCTCCTCTATTTGGCTTGCTTTGATTTTATTTATTCTCAATTCACATATTTCTGCAGATCTTTACGGCCATGGTTACCTATCTGATAGTGCTCATGCAATTTGGCTCGTTGTATGCCTAGAATGTGCAAGGCAAATTGAAATTAAAGTAGAAAATGTAAGAAAAAATTTGTATTTATGCAATATTTATTTAAATTATGCATTTTATTTTCATTTTATTTATTTATATTTTTTCATTTATATTTATAAATATTAAATTAAAATGTAAGAAAAAATTTGTATTTATGCAATATTTATTAACATTATGCATTTTATTTTAATTTTATTTATTTATATTTTTAATTTTTTAATGTATTATTTATTTATATAATTTTTATATTTTTAATTTTTTAATGTATTATTTATTTATATAATTTTTTAATTAATATAATTTTTTATTTAATTATTTTTTATTTTATATATTTATTTTATTAATTTAATTATTAATTTATATATGAATTTGCATATATATATTTTATATTTTGTATATTATAATTTCTATATTTATTTGTATTTGAATTTTTGTTTATTATTATTTTTTATTATTGTTATTTATTTTTTTTTTTTTATTATTAGTATTTTTTAATATATTAGCCTTTTATTAAATTAGCTGTTTCTTCATCTTGGTTTGTATAATCTAATAAATATCTTATGAGATCATTGCTTTTTAATTAACAAGAATGCTATTTAGTAAATTATTTGTAATTTCACAGCATTTCTGGCAAGTATTGGGCATTTTTATATACCCATCAATATACACTTCGATTAGACAGAGATATTGTTTTAGCTTAAAGTAAACTCTATGAAATTTAGATGGAGTTTTCGTTGCTTATTGCTCAAATAACTTTGCCTCAAATAAAATCTACAATATTCACATACATATATATAGTATTTGAAGAAATCCATCCTTTCTCAACTAGTAAACGGATTTTATAGGAACTACTTCCCTCGTTTACAATTGACAACCAACTTTAGCCACAGCAAAATTTCTCAATGAATTCATATCAAACGGAATTCCGTTGAAACTAACAGTATAGTTAGGGAAATGTTTTTACCTGACCGATAAACTCGTACATTGAACGTCAATCGGCATTCTGAACTGACCTACTTTGGCCCCCTCGCCCAGTCATTCAGCTATTCCACCAGAAACCACTTGCTGAGCGTGATATTGATAAGATTATGAAATGTCCAAAATAAAATGATTATCAATTTCATGAAATGGAACTGGTTCAAACTGGATTCAAGGTATTTTTGTTTATAGCAACTATAATCGCTAAAGAAATAAATTCTTTTTTAAGTATGTTAAAAATGTTTTTCGAAAAAACGAAATACTCTTAGGTATATTTGACCCCCCATAGAGAGTTCTTAACTGATAGCAGTTGTCAGCTGACTGAATTTCGATTTTGTTATACTATATGCAAATGAATTTCAATTGTATTATGCAATGGACATCAATCCATATGGAATTCTGTTCAGTCCAATAAACTGTGCACGCACGATCCAGCTGCTCCATTGCTGATGTTTGGACGTCTATGGGAAAAGTGCAACAATCTTATTATTTTTTTTTTCCATACATTATTTTCAAATTGATAAGGCGCAACGTCGATGATAACCTGCTCGAGTGCCCTCGCCGAAGTCATCTAAACAAAGCAAAAAAACCGGTTTGACGCTCCAGCCAAACCGGTTTCAAGTGGCTCAGGATGTGCCAATTTTGATAATTAATCGATAGAGCAGTAAAAAAAAAAAATAGAAAATAATAATCATTCTTTAATCTTTCGAACTTTCAATATATATATTTAGAAATCATGTACGTGGTTTGTACATTTTTCATTTGCCTTTTGCTATTTATTCAATGCAGTTCAAACCGGTTTTTGGCTTTATTTTCGTGAACAGCTCTCCCCTCGGGCAATGTTATCAATGGGGTTTAGGGGTTCGCAATGCTGCCTACACGTGCCTAGGTAAATAACATAACATATGGAATTGTATAATACAAATTTTATTAATATATTTAACAAAAATAAACACGAATTTTCAATTACTTTTTCAACTCATAGGTGACCTGGGCATTGACGCTAACCTCTTTGACAACTGCCTCGCCATCATCGTTGAGTATTTCTAGATTACATTCAATTTCTTCGGTCTTCAGTTCGGGTATTGTATGGAAACTGTCATCATCGGTATTATCATCAAAGTAATCAAGTATTATGGCAGGTTTCGCTGAATTCTCGGACAATGATGGCTGGACATTGCCTATTGCTTCAGTTTCTGGCATGGGATTCTCTTTATCTATTTCAGGTTCGGCTGCTGGCTCAAGCTCTTGTTCGCTCGGTTCTTCAGGCTCTTCCTGCTCAATCACTTGCTCATTGGCTTCTAGAGTCGCTCTTAGCTCAATTTCTTGCTCATTACCAGTTTCAAGTTCTTCTAGCTTAAGTTCCTGCTCATCAGCTGCTTCTGTCTCTTCTCGCTCACTCTCCGGCTCAGTAGTTTCTTCAGCACGCTCAATGTCTATCTCATTGGCTTCTTCAGCATCGTGCCAGACTTGTATTTTTTCGGGTCTAGCGCTCTTAATCTGTGTCTCGCACTCTTCGTATATAATATTCAATTTTTTCAAACTTGCCTCCAGTTCATCTTCCTCTTCATTGCCATCGCTGTCCTCCTCATTGAACTGACTCTTGTCCAACAATTTAATATCATCGGCCTCAATGAACTCGCTCAATTTCTGTGATATTTTAGCCCATTGACGCTTAGCATTTCTTGCCAGCTCCCCAATGGCGCCGCTCGCTTCCATTTCATCATCTTCATCTTCATCATCATCTTCATCTTCATCTTCGACTTCGTCTTTGGGTTTATTGAAATCCTTCTTTGCTCCCACCTCTGAGCTTTCGTCATCCACATCTGTTGTTGCCGCTGATGCTGAATCTTGTTTTTCCCTTTCAGCTGTCGCATTTCCGACTTTATCTATGGAATTCTGACTGGCCCAAGCTCTCAGCGGCAAACTGAAGAGTTGTTTACGCAAAGCTTCCTCATTTTCGCGCTCCAGCTTGAGGCCATCCTCGTCGAACTGATTGCTAAATAACTCGGTAAGCGCACCCTCGGGCAGTCGAGGTGGCTCCACTACGGCTATATCTTCACCCGATTCATAGTCGGTCGATGCATCCGATATAATATCATTATCTATGTTGGCATTAGCTTCGTCATCAACTATTTCCGCCGACTTTTCATCCGTTTCATTCTTGGATTTTTCTTCAGCTTTTTCCTCAATTTGCTGACTATTCGTCGTTATTTCCTCTAACTTAGATTCGCTCTTTTCCTCTTTTGCTGCTGCTTTAGCTTTTTCTGCTGCTGCTTCTTCTTCCTCATCTTTTGCATTCGCCACTTGACTCTTTATTTCAACTAATTTACAAGAACCTAGCGTTAATTGTATTGTCGGATATTCTTGTACTTGAACTTCAGCTACTTCTTCCTCCTGCTGCTGTTGCTCTTGCTGCTCCATGATTTCCATCTCCTCCTCTTTCAAACCTTCTATGCTTAACAACTTCTCCTCTTTTGGCACCTCCAAGCTGTTTAGCATTTTAAGCAAATTTGTCGTCGATTTCGCCTCTTCAAGCTCGCTTTCGAGTTGTTCTCTCATCAGTTTACATTTCAATTTATGTGCGCCAAAGTCTTTGGACAATTCTTCCATTTGACGTTCACGTTCGTCCTGCAGTTGCTTGCGCTCGATAAGATCCTTGAGCATATCATCTTGCTTAACCAGTGCACCAGGATTTTCCACTTTCTGTTGTACTTCATCATCGGCTGTCAGTTCATCGTAGCTACGCATGCCCTCCGCCGTTATTTCACCATCGACGCCAATTACCTTTTGCAGATCCAATTTGTCAAGGAATTCGGAATCGAGTGAATTGAAGGCAGTTCGTGCTTCTAGTGAATAGAATTGATCAATTGATTGATCCTCCACACTATCCCCATCGGTTACAGATAATGATTCCTTGACTAGCTCCAGTTCAGCTGGATCAGCTTTTGGCCAATTTTCACGTAAATTTCTATTCTCCTCGTCGCGCTCTTCGGCCGTATCGTAATTATCTTCGGAAGACTCATTCTCTGACTCATTCTCTGACTCATTCTCTGACTCATTCTCTGACTCATTCTCTGACTCACTCTCCGTATCACTGATCAGCGCTGGCGGCGGTGGTAAATCCAACATTTCGCCTGTATCCTTCTTCACAATCATCAGCTTATTGTCAACCACTTCAAGTGAATCTTCGTAATTCTCGCGCTTGGAGAAACAACGATCTGCCATGGCCGCAACGCGACGTTTTCGCTTCTCCTCCTGCTTGACCAGCTGCGCATCGACTTGCCGCGGACTCTCATCCATGTAGGCATTTATCATTTTGGATTTTAATAGCGTCTTGGCCGCATTCACCTTCTCCGAGCTGCTTGTCTGCTTTCTATCCAGCTTTCTTTCCTTCTTGCGTTCACCGACCGAAGTAAGGAAAGTGCCAAAGGCATCCAGACATTCTCTTAATGATTTACCACCGGCTGGATCCTCCAGGTCGACTGGTACTAAAGGCTCGGTCTTGGGCTCTGCCGAATAGCTATACTCTTCATCCGATTCAATGAGTCCGAAATCAAAGCATTTAATATTCTGTCCATTCATTATTTCCCTATATTGCAGCTCATCGATAAGATCATGAATGAGTGCCGCACACACCTCATCGACCGGTGGCTCTGGCAATTTGTCAAGTTCATCGACTTCTAGAGTGCTCGTCACATCATATAGAACATCTGTTTCATCTTCCAGCTGCTGCAGCAGTTCACGCAGCGAATTCTCCTCTTCCTCCAGTTTACGACTCATTTCCTCACAAATTAATTCCGCTTGCTCGGCGCTAGTTTGTTCATTCAATGGCTTCACTTTGAACAGCTCATCGTCTTCCTCATTCACTGTGCGCGTTTCTGTTATGGTCAATTGACGCAAACATTCTTCCCTATGCCACTCGTGGCTGGGCTTATCACAGCCCTCGCCAAAGACACGCATGGGCACATCATCTGTGCAGGCATCGAGAGCCTTGGCAAATGCTGCATCCATTTCATCTTCCTTATCCATGTCCATTTGAATTTCGTCAATCAGAACTTTCTTTTGCTGTTCCTCCTGGGCTTTCTTCTTTTCGATCTCCTCACAAATGCGTTCACGTCGCACACTGAACTCTTCGATGATGCGCAGCGAACGTGTCACAGTTGTCAACTCTACGCATCTCTTCTTATCCGCCTCCTTTTCCTCATCGGAGCTGTTCTTGCCATCGTTCTTATGCAATTCTTCCGGAGTGGCTCGTATTTCCGCCAACGATTGACTCAACTCCATCAAATCCTCATCCATTTGAGTGCTTAGCGCTTGCATATTATATTCCACAATATCATTTGCCTCGGCACACTCCTCTTCATATTCCAATTGTTCTTTAGTTTTGATTATATTATTAATTGTAGAGGAATTTTCTGTTGACTTTTTAATGGACTTAGCCTCTGCTTGTTTTTTGAGCTTTTCCGGCTCCAGCATTTCCTTGTTGAACTCGGGTTGTTCGCTAAATATCTCATCTCCATAGCTCTCATACATTCTATCTATTGCATCCTGTTTGATCTGCTCAGCCGTTGGCTCACCGCCTTCATTCAAACCTATATCCTTTATTTTCCGACATGATTTGTCTAGATCTGCGCTGTCAGCTAGCTCATCCAACTCTGAACCACTCTCTAGTTCAGCTATTAGAGCTGGAATTTGCTTTGGCTCTACTTCAGCTATTGGAGCTGGCATTTCCTTAAGCTCTACCTCATTGAGAGCTGGTTTAGGCGTTACCTCTACTTCCTCCACACCTTGTACTTCCTCTACCAGCTTTTCTTCTGCAGATCCCTTCAATTGTGCCTCTTCACCCTTGTCAGCCCCTTCTTTCTCCTGTTCAGCTTTCATGCACTCCACTTCAAGTGGATCCAGCTTAACTTCCTCTATAAGCAGACGTTTCACACCCCTTGCTTCCTCTTGAGCCAACTCTTCATTATTTGTATTATCAACCTGTACAGCCTCAGCCTGTCCTTCATTTGATTCCTTTTGAGCGTTCTCCTCATTATCAACAAATTCTGTTTCATATAGCACCTTCGGACGTCCGGGTAAAGGTTTCACTCGACGATTGCTCAGCTTCTCGGCTAGCTCATCATCTTGTGAACCATTGCCAACAGCCTCATCGGCTGCACCTGAACTATCCGTGCTTTCGTTCTCCTCCTTATTATCGCCAGACACTTCACTCCATATATCATCTACACAGCCGTATTCTAGATCCGCTTTAACGCGTGTCTTCTCGGAGCTTTTATCGGCTTCGCCTTCTGCTTCCGAATCGGTTGAGCTAATCAATGCATCTTGCTGATCCGGTGGACGATGACGATTGCGCAGCTTGATGGTATCTAAAAGAAAAGAAAAAGAATATATATTATATATTATATAGATCGCATATCTGAATTACTTACAGTTCACACTATCACGCATTTTCTTACGATCAGCACGATTCCAGCGCATATTTTCTTTCCGCTCACCTTCGTAACCCTCACGTTTCCTAAGTTGAACAAATATAATATTCTTTTAAGCATACATAATGTTAAAATTAGAAAATTTTGTATTACCAGGCCTCAGCACAGGCACGATCGCGTGGAAAGACTGGACGACTATCCAAGTAGGTTAGCTCTTTCTGCGGTTGAGAAAATATATTGAATATATTAATAAAAAGTTTAGCTGCAATTTCTATGGCTTAATTTCTTTTAAATTAAATTAAAATAAAAAAATGTAGCAACCATTTTTTTATATTTATTTTTAATTTAAAATAATTTGGCATTTAAAACTATTGTAAAACAATTTCCTAATAATTTATAATTATATATCAAATTTTTAATAATTTTATATATAAATATAAATTTTTTATAAATATGTATATATAGATTATTAAAAAAAATTATTTAACAATTTTATATTAAATATATATATCAAATTTATTATTATTTTATTTTATTTTTTATTTATTCATTTATTTTATTTATTTTTTAATTTATAACATATATAATATTTTTTTAATATTTTTTTTTATATATATTTATATTTTTTTTGTTTTGTTTTTAATTTAAAATTTCAATATAAAAAGTAGAATAATAGTGTGCTTATTGCTGACAATTTTATTACTAAAATAATATTCATATGCAGAAATTAAAGGTTTCTAAAAAATAACTAATTTGTATATTAAAGTATTCTTTTTTTTAAATATTAAACTGATATACACTTCTTTACGCTTAGTTTCGTATATTTCATTGAAAAAATTGCATCAGAAATAAATTATGAAATATATTTCATTCTTAGAAACAAAAACACTAAGAACCAAGTTTCAGTATATTTGAAATATATATTAATCAGAACTGGCTCTTTGATTTGTAAATGTTTTGTTACCAAGCAATTAGTGTTAATATAAAAAAGTGTTTTTTTTTTTTAATAATATTTTAATTTGTATATTAAAAAAATAATAATGCCTAACCCCTATATACTGAAAAAAAAACTCCCGAAAATTCCTAACACAAATCATACAGCTAAATATATTTGTCTATTTCTGTCAACTACATCAAAAAAAAAAAAAAAAAAAAAAAAAAAAAACATTTCCATACTTACACAAGCCAGAATCAAAGTCTTCCGATATTGCGGTAAACGCGAGACGACGGGATTTCCGTGTAGCACCAAAACCTTCAGGCAGGGCATCTTCTCAAAGATCTTAACCACCAAAATATCATCGATGCGATTATTGGACAAGTCCAACACAGCCAAAGTCTTGCAGTCCACCAATCGAGCGAGACTTTCGCTATCCTTCAAATAGTTAGACGATATATTAAGGGTATTCAAGACGGGCAATATATCCGTGCCGATGTTCTCAATCATGCGTATGTGATTCGAGCTCAGATTCAACGTATCCAATTCCGGACACGATTCCAAGTTCTCGATGCGTTTGATCAGATTATTCTGCAAAAAGAGACAGCGCAGTTTGCTCTGCTTCTCCAGGCCCTCGATTTCCGAAATGGCATTACACTCGAGCCACAAACACTTGAGTTCCGTATACTCATCCAGGCATTCGATATATTGATAGCCTGGAAAATATTATGAAATTAAATAGAAAGTACATTTTATTAGCTGACCTGTCTCATTTACCCTGATAGTGCAAATAGAGCACATCGTTGAGCCGCGGCGTCTGATAAAGTTTATCCTTTTTGCATAGTTCTCGTAATCCCTGTTGGGTCATGCGATGCAGTCCGGTTACCTCCTTGCGGGGCGCCGCAGCGGCAACGGCTTGTGCCATTATTATTTATAATATATATATATTATATAGATTTAGATATTTAGTTGATTTCTGATATTCAGAAACGCAACTCTACGTTTGCTGCAATGTGTCTAACGAATTTGTTGGCGTAGTTGACGGCGCTTGTTAGGTTTGTTTATTATTATTGAACAAACAGCAAACTGAAATCGTTAGGGACAACCATATACTGAAATGTATAGAGATATATGTATATATTGTAAGAAGTTGATTGGAAATGGATTGCTATGATACACACCTAAGAGAGAGTGTGAATTTAGAATAGAAAATATTTGACACACTCTTGTATATTAATTTCCTTGTTTAGCTTAAACTAAGGTAGCCAGACTATTGTATACCAAGAATTACTATGTAATATATATAGTAATATAGGTAATATATAAATATTCTAAAATATTATTTTTTTTAAGTCAATAAAAATTTATATACAACATTTCACAATTACTTCTCAGACAATGAAATAATATTTTACTGATCCATGAATTTAATTAGAATATAATTTAATTTAATAAAATTGATAAAACAAACAAAAATACGAATTATATTTGATTTACCTTATTCAAAATTAAATACACAAAATATTTAGAGAAAGAAGACAAATAAAATAAAATATATTTAAAAACATAAATATATAAAAAAAATAAATAAACGTAGGTATTACGTTGTTATTGATTTATAATAAGCAAAAATCAAAACAATTAAATGGAAAAAAAAGAAAGAAATAAATAAATATTAAAAATATTTATTTAAATTGAGGAATAAAACAGTGGAAATTTGAATTCAATGCTCACATTCCTCTCTGCTCTTGTTCTCTAATAATCAAATACAAAGGTCGCTACAGAATTAAAATTAAAAAAAAATAAATAATAATTAAAAAATCGGCCCAGTAAATAGTTAGCAAAAAAATATTATTTTATAAAAACAAATATAGACAGTTAGTTAACATAAGTAAAAAAAATTGCTTAAATAAATTTCTAAAAACAAATATATGTAGATAGTTAGCAAAAATAAATTTAAAACAATTTTTTTTAATAATTGTAAGTGATTTAACGGATTTAAATCTTTCAGTATGTAAGTACTAAATGCAAAAATTAAAAAAGTTGTGTATAAAATATTAGTTATTATTAACTGACTAAGGCTGTCTTCAATTTAGAATTCATTACTACTAGAAATCATATTTGTTTTTACTCCGATTCCAAAAACCTTAAAAAAATGTATTTACTTTTCATTTAAATTTCATTAACACATAAAATTGTTTATTTTTTTCATTTTCATTTATTGAATCTTAAGTTGTTCAGTGCTGCACAATCATTTTAACTCATATTATATATAAAATACATATTCGAAATGCTTAAGAGGATTAAAAAATTTAGACAATTGCTTCTTCTTTTTTTTTTTTTTTGCATTTCATATAATCTAACATTGAATTAATGCATATTAATTGTGTTCATTTTGAGAATTGCGTTTAATAAGCACGCTGCTTAATTAATTTAATTTAAATTACTTCGATTTTAAACTGTAAATTCGCTTTACTTTATTTTAGAATTTCTATTTTCAAGGAGTTTGCCAAGATATGTAAAATTCTCCCAAATGTGTTTTTTTTTTTACTTTACTTTACAATACAAATACAAATACAGTCACATAGATATTCATTGTATATATAAATAAATAAAAATATATATATAGATATATATATGTATATTGGGTATGTTTGTGTATTGCTAAAAATATTGCCGTGTGTGTGTGTGTGTGTATAAAATGCAGTGTTCTGTTCATACGTATATAATAAATTGCAAAGGTATACAAAAGAGAACAATTAGCAAATGGGTGGGATTTTCATTAGGATAGGGTTAAGGGCCACGCCCATACACACACAGAGACACATGCATATACATTGCAAAAATTGAAAATGCAATTAAATGTACATTAAATATCAAAAGTTTTCATTTCAAGGACACTTTATAAAATTCAATCATCGAAACAGTCGGTATATAGTGTATATAGATGATATAGTTATGTGATTGATATGCCTAATGGGCATGTTGTGGTGGCATTAATGGGAATGGAATGAAATGGATTAAGTAAAATTAAATATAAATAATTAAATATTCTCAACGAATACAACAAAGTATATTATTTATGAAAATTAAAGAGAGTGCTTAAACTTTTGAGTTTCTGTTTCAGGGATTATACATGTTAAAACATAATTCGATATCCTTGAGATATACAAGTTGGTATAGCTTATTTATATAGAGCTCAGCGCAACTGAGCTGGGAATAACATTAACAAGTATATATATGTATATGTATAGTAAAAAACTAAATCTTAGAATGCTGCTGGGCTAACAGTGATTGACAAAAATGCAAATTATGAATTTTGTGACAATTGAGAATGTGTGTTGTGATTTGTGTTTCTGCTTCTTCTTTTTTCTTTTCTTTGTGTGTATTATAATTATTATAATATTCTTTTGAGAGACGGCAACGAGTTATATCGCATGCATGTGACGAAACTACAAACTACGCTAAGGGGCTGTATTTTTTTTTGTTTGTTTGTTTTTTATCTGCTTTTAAAATCGATATATGGGATCCTCGCTACGCAGCCTAAACGTGATCGTAGCTACGGCGAAACGAACGATACAAGCAGCAGGCGAAGAGTATTGTGAGCAGCTGAAGAAAATGAGAACAATGACAAATTAATTACAAAAAATTCATTAAAATATATATATGTATATATTTATATCACTCACCTGTATACCTGCCACAGCGAGCACCACACCGGCCAGTATCAAAGTCTTTGAGTCGAGTATGGTCAAGAGTTTCTGCAGACAACCCTGTTGCACGGCATGCAAGGTGGTGCACTCTTTGGCCTCGCTGAGATTGATCACCTTGCAGCAGGCCGGCGGCAGGGTCTTGTTGGGAAAGATGGCATCCCAATCGTTAGGGCCAGTCGTGCCGCAGCAATCCAATTCGGTTTGCAACAAAGTCCAGGCATCACGATAATCATCACGTTCCTTATAATGTTTCATGGTCGTATTGAATTGAGTTTCCATTAGCTGCGGCAACCCCGAATGCTTAATATAGCCCGCAATGCCTAGACCGATTTCCAATAGGAATATTATAACTGCCAAGATGGCAAAGCTAAGTATCATGCAGCTATTCTCCTTCAAGGCACCACAGCAGCCCAGGAAACAGATAAATGCCACAGCGGCGCCCACAACCATCAATATAATGGGCGCAGTCCAAATATGATCACTCACAAAATTCGAATAATGAGCATAGTTCAGCTGCACCATCGCGCCCACCAACAGGATCAGCAGACCCGTGAGCTATAGTAGATAATGTCAAGAGAGAGAGAGAGAGATAGAGAGAGATAGAGAGAGTTAGGTTAATAAAGTTTTATTCGTATTCAAATTCATTCCCAACTTACCGCAAATAGCAGATTGCAAAAGAAAGTTATATATTTGACACATGTCAAGCCGCCGGATGCCATCGTTGTTGTTGTTGTTGTTGTTGTTGTTGTTCAGAACCTTTTACGCCGTTCACCGTTTAGATACTGCAAGGAAATGGGCGAAATATTAATCAAAACAGGCATAAACAAAAACGTTGACAACAAAAAAGTGGCATAAAAATCAATACGTGTGTATGGTCAACCGCACAAAACGAAGGGGAAAGTTATTGGAGCCAACCCCCAAATCAGTGGCAGACACGCAAAGCTTCTACCCCTACCCCTGGACCAGCCATAACGATGTCCAAGTGTCTCTATTTGCCACCTGCCATCTACCTGTGCCACACCTGTGCCTGTGCCTAGTAGCGTCGTCTGGCTGCGGATTAACCCTAGAACAACCCTCAAATGAATGTGGCCAAGTCCGTATAGAATTGAGTTCGCCTGCATTTAGCCACTTTTTCACGTTGCTCTGGCCTAGTTCTTGGCACAATATTATTTGTTATTATATCGAATTGTTGCAGTGCATTGCTTTTTGGTGGCAAGGACGTGATGCCATTTCAACTGCATGCAAACTAGCATAAAAATCAATGCAAAATGCACATACAAGAGGCACATTAAGTCAGCGTGGAGATCTATGCAGCTGTGTCGCAAGTAGTATTAGGGAATCCGCTAGCATAGTAAAAGTAATTTTCAAGTAAATTACTTTTAATCTATTTTAAGTGGGTAAAAAGGTTAATGGGTTATTGCTGACATTTGTATGTGGAACAAATGAATGTGTAGGTGTGGACAAGCTCATGATATATTCATATTTTAATCAGTGGCTCTTGGCCATTTTCATTTATCTTTAATGCAGAAATTACAGAAATTTGAAATTTGTAATAGATCATTAATTATTCTTATTCTTATTTATTACTTTTAATATATATTTTTATACCCTGAACCCATTGAAAATGGGAATTCAGGGTATAATGTTTTTGTGAAAATGTATGTAACAGGCAGAAGGAGACGTCGCAGACCCCATAAAGTATATATATTCTTGATCAGCACAAAAAAATAAGTTGATATAGCCCTGTCCGTCTGTCCGTCCGTCCGTCCGTCCGTCCGTCCGTCCGTCCGTCCGTCCGTCCGTCCGTCCGTCCGTCTGTCCGTCCGTCCGTATGAACGTCGAGATTTCGGAAACTACAAAAGCTAGAGAGCTGAAATTTTACATGAACACTCGTATCTTAGTTACGCAGTACAAGTTTATTTTGTTTTTTCGATAACTCATCCCATTCCTTAATTATCGATAAAAAATCGGAAATTCGTTTACGTTTTTTACGTTTTTCGAGCATAACTTCTACACCGTTTTAGCTAGAGACTTCAAATTTGTATATTTAGATAGATATTTTGGATACGCAGATTTTGTAATTTTCAGATTTTGGATGCCACGCCCCCTTCGCCCCCAATTTGAAAAAAACGTATTTCAACTACTAGAGACTTGTAATTTGGCAAACGGACAAATTTGAATGCTATTAATATATTCTGAAAGTTTCATAAAGATGGTCCATCTAGAAATGGAGTTATAAGCGTTCAAAGTACAGCCCATCCCACCCCCAACCGTCGGCAGCAACTGCGCGGTTAGCAAAGCGCGCGCTATACGTGCGTAAAGAAGAAGAATATTAATTTTTTTGGCAGGGTTCAGGGTATCTCGTAGTCGAGCCGTCTCGACTAGAGCCTTCTTACTTGTTTATTATTATTATTAATATTTTTTTTTTGTAATTATTTTCAATAATTATTAATATAAGGATGATAATTTTAAAAAAATATATATATTAATATATCTCTCAAAGATTTTTTCTAAATTTGGTTTCCAATTTTGCTTACGTAATTTATTACACTAATTTCTTAAGTTTTGGTAATTTGCTATACAAATTTATGTCTGAAGTTGTCTTAAGATATTTCCAAAAATATGAGTGATATAGATTAGAAAATTTTATAGAAAATTTGAAACAATTGTTATGAATAATTTGCTTATTATATTTAAATATCAATTTCATTAGGGATTCAGTTCTCATCATGCAACTTAGGTTCAAGTAAATAAATAGTTTTGTATAAACTAATAGAAATAAAAATACATTTTTTTAAATTATAAATTTCTAACCAAAAAAAATAATAATAAATAGAAATAAAAAGTAAATAAATTAAAATTAAAAAACAAAAATAGATGTTTAAAAAATATATTAATAAATTAATAAAGTAGTAGATATATATATTTTTTAAAATAGATATAATTTTAAAATTAAATAAAATAAAATGAACTAAATAATTCTAAAGATGAATAAAGTAATAAATTAATAAACTAAAAAAAGTTTTCATGTAGAATTAGAGTATCAAATAGATTTTTCTATTTTATTTATTTAATATAATATATATAATATAGTTGCAAAGTGGTGTTTCTTTAACGAGATATTTTTAAAACTTTAACAAAATAAATAAAAATGAATTAAATTAAATTAAAAAACTTAAAAAAAAAATACAAATTTACGTAGTTTATGAAAATTAAACTAAATTAAAAATAACCAAACAAACAATAAAAATTACATTTTAATTTATAATGTTTTATTATGTTTTTTTTTTCATATATATATTGACATTCTGACAATATTGTTAGGTTGACAAATATTTACGTATTAAAATACATTTTTGCATGATTTTTAACAATTTTAAATACATTTTCTTATTTCCTTTTACTTTTAACATGTGCTCCTTTATACTAATATAGTATTAAATGTTAATTTTAAATATTATTTCATACCCAATTTCAATCTCTTTTCATATGAATACATCTCTATTCACTTATATAAAAAAAAAACAAAAAAAAAAAACATTATATCGCAATGCTCACTACTGGCCTCTAACCTTTTCTTGTTAGTTAAAAGAAACTACGGCCATCAAATGCATAAAAAATATTTTATTTCTAGTAAATTATGTCTAAGCAACCCGTGTTCGCTATCCGTCCGTCTGTCCATTTGAACTCTTCAATTAGAATAGGTCGCAATACCAATTAGTTGAGCAACGCAATAGGCATAATTTCCCACTGGGAAGCATGAATAAACCAAATATATATAAAGGGGAAACATATATACCGTATATATATATCATAGCGAAAGTCGTCTCAAAATCGATCGCCCTGAAATTGTGTCAGCGGCGGGTGGAAGTGTAGTGGTTAATAAAGCTGGACATTTGGGTGGATTGATTGAATTAGATTCTCAATAAAAAAAGTAAAAAAAAACGGAGCCCCACGAAGTGAAAAGGTTCAGCTGTTCGGCACGTTCTACCTGCCGCAGCTACTGACGCAGGTAAACAGGACAATAGAACGCGTCGAATGAAAATAAAAAACCTTGTCAATAAATTATAGACGTGCAGGAACTGATGCACAGTGGTTTGAGTGTGGCCAAATGTTCTATATAATTATTATATAATTTAATTACGTTTTTATTTTTGGAGTATGACGTTTGTAGTTAAGTTTTAGCGTAGTGAAATTGGATTTTCGAATTGAAGATTACAAAGAAAACTAGATTTGGCGTTGTTATGGTATTAGTATTTTTTTATCTTATAATTTTTAATAATATTTATATCATTTATTAATTTGTTTATAAGTTATATAATAAAATATACATTTTTTATTTCATGAGTTTTTTATTTTATTTTATTTATTTATTTATTTTTATATTAAATATTTCTTATTATTAAATTTTAAATTAAATTAAATATATAATAGAATATGAAGAATACAAAAAAAAAAGTAAGAGATAGTAAAGATTCTTGCCTATATAATATCTGCTGCAACAAATTGCAATTCCCAACCAGAAATTAAAATAGAATTAATTAGATCTTGAAACACTGTAGTATATTTGTTGTTGTTGCCGCGTTTATAATCAAACGGGAGACTTTGTTGGGGTCAGTGGGCTGTGTTGTAGAAGCAAATATACAAAAAAATAAAGTATATGCATACATATGTACATATGTGTGCGTGCATGTGTTGCGTGCCATCAGCTAATTCCGGAAATTTACCTATAGACATGGCTAACGGGTATTAAACAGGAGCAGACGAGCTGACCATTGTGAGTGTATGTGTATGTGAGTGAGTGTGCGTGTGTATGTGCGTGGGAGCTTTTGATTAGATTTGAAAATTAAAACGTAATAGAGGAAAGTGTTAACAACTGTAAAGCTGCAGAGAACAACAATAACAAGAGACGAATTGGAGCACAGTGTGACCAAATGCCAATTGCAACGGCTGCTAACAGAAAGGTTAACAAACTGTAACGAACTCAAGCGGCAAATGCAAACAGACATACAAACACACACACACACACACACACACGCAAATGCCAACATCGGTATGCGTGTAGAGGAATTTTTGATCAGCATCAAATGCAACTATTGGTTGCTTTTGTTTTTGTTTTTATTATGCTGCGTACCAGTGTTCCTACTCTTAATATAACTAGTTTCCCACAGGAACGTACATAAATACATAAATGCATATACATACATACATATGTGTGTGTACAGACTCAAATGAATCTTGGCAGCGTCTTGAGAAAAGGCATAAAAGAAGAGCAACAAACAAAAGACCAGCTAAGTAGAACGGAAGCAGGCAGTGAACCTGAAAAATAGAAGTAACTGCACTCCGCCGCTTTACCTACCTCAGACGCTTTACCTAATTCCTACACACACACGAAAATAAACACACACGCTTATTTAAAATTCTTAGTTGAACACAGAAAATTACAATTAAATTTGTATACTCACTTTGGCTTTGCAATTAACTAATCACAATTTTGTAGTTTGTCTACTTTTGAAAAAATGCGCTTGTATATATATTATTCTCTTTTTCTTTAAATTTGCCTTTAGCCGACGTCTTAGCTCGCGTTGTTTTAGTCGCAAAGCGCAAAAACATAATGCAGACACAAACATAAAATCTTGTTTTGGTTATTGTTGTGGAGCGCATTGCGCAGGTCCGTACTCGGTTTGCCTATCAGCTGAAAAGAGCAAATCACAGAGAGCGATTTAGCCAGAGAGAGAGAGAGAGAGAGAGCGGTCGCCTATTTTCACATACTCGATAGAAAAAAAAAAGGAGTTGTTGTTTATCGCGGTGCAATTAAATTCCCTATAGAATTAGCAAATTTTGTGACACATATTTATTTAAATTATTTATTCAGTGCGGTTAAAATGAAATTCAAATTGTGGCGGCTGTCGATAAACTGAAGTTGGCAACTCTTATTCATTGCAACACATTATTTGGTACTCTTTTTTTTTAGCTATCTGGCAGCGCTGTCGCTCACGATATTTTCAAATGTGGCGATAGTTTTGTTGCGGTCTCAGTTAAAGCGCACACCAATTTTTGTTAAGGCTTTTGTTTTATATATTTGACTTTGTTTTATAAAAGAATTTAGTTATTGTGTTTAGTGTTTAAAAGTGTTTTAGTGCACATCAGTTCACTGATATCATTAATGTTAATCTGTTTTTGGTAAGAAAAATATTGGTTTGTGTTTAGAAAATGATGCAATTTGTTGACTGCAATGGAAAGATCAAAACAAAAACAACAAACGCGAAAACGAAAATGAAAAGGAAGAGAATAAGATTGTAAGCTAGATCAATTTTGACGTCATTCAAAGGTTGGTAAACTTTATATTCATGAAACTTACCTTACGAAATAGTTTGATCGTAATTTTAAAAAGCAAATTATTTTTTTAAATAAATAAATGCAAGTTTTTTTCTCAAATATTTGAAATACATGCAATTATTTCATGACTTTATTAAATAAACTTTAATTATTTAGGCGCAGTTAGATATTTTGAATGCTCTATACAATATTGATACATCAATTTTGTCGTAATTTATGCACATATATACCAATTACAGATTTTTGTAGAATTGTACACATATAGTAGGTATATGTACATACGAGAGTACTTCTTAATATTTGTTTTCTTGTACACACCAAATGCTCATTTAGACCAGATCCTTAACATTATATACATTGAGACTAACAGAAGTTTTTGAAGTATTCTTTTACAATATTTTTGTAGTTTTTTTTTTATTATTATTATTATTTATAATAGACATAGCTAAATAATTCACTACACAACTAAACTACTCGCCTATATTGCATTTCTTTTCTTTAAAGTTTGTTTTACTGATTCTGACTAGAAGAACTCGTTCAAAGGGTTTCGTTCAGTTTTGTTTGTTTTGTTTTCAAATGCAACCCTGTTTGTCCGTTTCTCTACAAATAAATATCGATAACGTTTCGTATTGGACTTAAAACTACATGGAATTCGATATCGAAGAGCCAACTAAAGTTGAGCATTTGAGCAGCTCGTTCAGCCCATTCTCCATTTAACTTGACTAAATCTTGACTAATCAAACATAATCAACAAGCTTAAGTTGACATCCACCCTAACTACTATTTTTCACTTAATTATTGCTAAGTCCCACACGAATTCGCCCACACACACACACACACACCACCACCCATTGAGCACCGTTACTTTTATTAGTGTTTACCGTACGCACGTCATCCATGTGCCATCTCTTTCCAACACTAACGGAAGTGTACCAATTTCAATGGGTGCGCGCTTTCAACGGTTTTTGTGTGTTAATTGCTGCGACTACCCCGCTCACACTCTCTCGCTCTCGCTCTTTCCTATTGCAACCTCCCGCCAGTGTTGGCTATTACAACAACACTAAATTTGAAGTGCATTAAAAAGATCATGGGTGGTAAATTAACTAAGCGACGCCTCGTTCTATGCTCGTCGCTCGTCTCTCGTCACTTGCTGTTCCATTGCTGGCGTCGCATTGGGTCGCCACTGTGGCATCTCCATTCAACATCTACTTAACCTCTCCCCCAAATACACAGTTATTTAACGTTAATTGATGCTGCGTCTTTGTTGCTGCTATTGCTGCCAATTGTTAATGTGTACTTAATTATATAAACCCAAACACACACATACATGCATAGCTAATAGATATATGTATATATATATATAAATATATGAGCTACGTATTTCCTTGCACTGTTTCATTCACACGTTTCAGTTTTGCTAAGCTTATCAAATTTGTTGTTTTTTTCCCATTCATATCTTCGTGTTGTATTCGTCCGTTTCTGTTGCGGCTTTAGTCTGAGCTACATTTCTATAATAATATTTTTTACTTATAAGCTTAAAGTAATATATATATAAATAGGTATATATATAATATAATATACATATTTACATGTATATTATTAATATGTATATTTATGTATATTAACAACTTTGAATAATTGCGTATGTACTTTAAATTTGCACCACAACGGTCGGCTTTGTTATTATTAATTTTTAAACAATTTACACATTTTTTTTATTTTTGTAACTAAATAAAAAAAAAAGGAATATTGGTGAGGATTTTTAACTGTTGTTAATTTTAACGGTCATATCAAAATAAATTCATTTAAATTTATAGAGCTTATAGAGTTGCAGCAAATGCGTATTATTATAAAAAAAAACTTGGATTAGGGCTGTTTGAAAAAAGACAAACGAAAAAAAATTTAAAATAACAAGTAAGAAAGCTCTAGTTGAGACTGCTCGACTACAAGATACCCTGAGACCTTAAAAAAAAAACCAACACTCTTCTTCTTGACGCACGTATAAGCGCTTCCTCTGCTAACTGCGCAGTTGCTGCCCTGGCTTGGTGGTGGTTTGGGCTACACTTTGGACGCTTATAACTCCATTTATAGACGGACGATCTTTATGAAACTTTCAGAATATAATAATAAAATGTGTCTATTTGCCAAATTGCAAGTCTCTAGTATTTGTATTATTTTTTTTCCAAATTTGGGGGATGAGGGTGAATTTGGCGCCGGATTCAAAATCTAACAAAAACCGAAATTGTATTTAAATAATATCTATATATAAGCAGAAGATTTGGAGACTCTAAGTCTAAAGATGAACGAAATATAATTTGATAACTGATTCTCGATAAATGTTAAAATAACTCTGAAACGAAAAAACTTATCGATTTTCTGAAAGTCTTAACTTTTTTAGTTGCTGAGATTGACGCGTTCATACATACGGACGGACAGACGGACACGGCTATAGCAACATATTTTTTTTGCTGATTAAGAATATGTATACTTTATGGGGTCTGCGACGTCTCCTTCTGTCTGTTACATGCTTTTAACAAAACGCTTATACCCTGATTACCCATTTTCAATAGACTGAGGGTAAAAAAAAAAAAAAAAACAATTTAATTTTTCGTTAAATGCAGGATTAATAAATATAACAAAATAAATTTAAGTTTATTTTAAAGCAATTTAATAAATAAAAGAAAGTTAACCTGGTATTAAAGCATTTTAGAGAAATTTTGATTTAAACTTTTTGAAAATCGATTAATATAAAATAAAATAATTTTTTAACCGCCTGCTAACTTTGATAGCTAGTTGAGATATAATAACTTTAGCTTCTTGTCGAGAATTTGACTTGACTTTAAGCTGTTGCTCCCTTCGGAAGCCAAGCTGTGTTTGTATACAATTTAATTTGGGCTTTCGCTTAGATTTATGTCTACAGAATTACTTAATATGTTTTTTGTTTTCTTTTTTGTTATTTTCAAATAATTATTTTTATATGTATTCCCATTGTTTAGCTTTGGATATTTGGTGTGCTATATTATGTATGCTATAAATTCTATTTTGTGTACTTATATCCATTTTACCACAGATCTACAGAATTAGGTGAATTGAAATTCATTTTAGAGAAACTCCCGAAAGGGCTCATCGAAATTATCATTGACATCTGGAAAAACGCCACTCGGCACGCCCACATTGCCAGCACCACCCACAGCTACAGCAACAGCAACGCCGCCCACATTTAATGTGGTGCCACCATTGAGTATGAGCGTTGGTTGCTGCGGTGGCTGTTGTTGCTGTTGTTGCTGTTGTTGCTGCTGTTGCTGTTGCTGCTGCTGTTGCTGTTGTGGCAGCAACATGTTGTTGCCTAGATGCGCATGCGAGTGCAACAATTGCGGCTGTTGAGCATGATGATGGTGTGGCAAATGTTGTTGTTGCTGCTGTTGCTGTGTTTGCTGTTGCTGTTGCTGTTGCTGTTGCTGTTGCTGCTGCTGCTGCTGCTGCTGCTGGTCGGCATGCATGTGCATGGGCAACGCTTGCATGGCATTGGCGCTGGTTGCCGCACTCAATAGACTGCCATCGCTAGCAGCAAGTAGTGCACAATCGTAGGCACCAGCTCCGCCGGCACCGGCACCACCATTAGCCAAAGCATCATCAAAGCACAGTCCATTGCTGGCACCATTGGCAGCAGCAGCAGCAACCACATTGCTATCGCCTGTCAGATTCGTTAGCAATACGCCGCCAACAGCGCCGGCATTTAGCTCCATGGCCGCTGCTTCCTCATTGCGCTTCGAGAGTATAATGTGCGTCAGATTGATAATGTAATTCTTGGCCAGTGTTAGTGTCTCGATCTTGGAGAGACGTCGTTCCATTTCCACATGTGGAATGACTTCGCGCAACGATTGAAATGCATCGTTCAGGCTATGCATGCGCATGCGTTCCCTTTCATTTGATTCGAGTCGTCGTAGATTTCGCTCTTTGGCATTGAGAGCGCCTTTGCGACGACGATTTGCATTTCCATTGCTGCTGCTGTTGTTGTTGTTGTTGCTGCTGTTGTTGTTGTTGTTGTTATTGTTGTTGCTGTTGTTACTGCTGGCCGTTAAATTACCGCCATTCAGCTGCCGTCCACGACTCGACGGACGTTGTCCGCCCAACGCCGGCCCCAATTGATTGCTGCTGTTGTTGTTGGTGCTGCTGCCGCCGCCGTTGCTGCTGCCACCGCCGCCGCTCGTATCATCGCTCTGCGAACTGGAATCGGTCATCTCCAGATCGTAGGTGTTATTGCTTAGCTGTGTGAAACAGTTGCAACAGCAACAATTTTGCAATCCATTTTAATTATTCAAATTTAAGTAAATAATAATAATAAAAAAAAAAAATCTGCTTTCTCTCTGCTGCCTTACCTGTGAGGTGCGTCGTGTGGCGCGTCTTACTGGTCTGGAGCTACGCTCCACAGATTCCGGTGAGAGACCATTATGGCCATCGGTGTTGTAGTTGTTGTTGTTGTGCTGCAATTGCTGTTGCAGTTGCATGAAATCATGACTGCCCATCAGCTCGGTGAGTTGAGTGGCGTCCATAGTGTCAATAGAGTACTGCAAAGGAGGGAAAAAAAATTTCAAAAATTAATAATTATATATAATAATTATTTATATTATGATATTTATAAATAAATAATTATTTAATATTTTTAAAAAATTTCTTTAAGGCTTTGAATTGAAGTTTTAATAATTTATATTACATATATAAACAAATATTCTTTTTAATTGTTCATAGTTGATAATTAATATTTAAATATAAATCCTTTCCAATTATTCATATTTTCATAAATTCATTATTTATATTATTTTTTTTAAGTGTATAATAGTTATAATATTATATAAAATAATTTGTAATACAAGTTTTTTAATATAATATAAAATATAATATATTACAATATATATATATATATATATATATATAATTTAAGTAATATCATATTCAACGTTTAGCTATTTTCTTCCTAGTATTGATTAATCAACTAATAAAATATTACATTATACCACATAGATTTTTAGAAATTTTTGAAAAATATATATATTTAATTTTCATTTTAGAATTCGAGATTTTTATCATATGACTAATTAATTGTTATTAATATTTCTTTTTTGATAAAAAAAAATGTTTAATAATTTACCATTTTATCACTATTTCTATTACACATGTCCAAGGTGTGGCAACTCGATCTTCCCTGATCACTCTGTGTATGTCGTCTATAAAGCAAAGTTTTATAAACATTTATATAATAATATTATTGATTTATCAAATTAAAGCAGAAGCCAGATGTGAACAGCTAAAAAATATTCTAAACTCTTCGCATAGCTAATATTCGATTCATTTGGCGCTACTTTAATACATGTAAAAAATATATTTATATATCAAACCTTTATTGAATTAGGAATTTTATCTAACTCCTTCTCTCACAATATCTTCTCATTATAAATAATGCACACATAGAAAAGTAAACAATGAAACAGTATTTGAAGAATATATTTATTAAATCTATTTAATATAGAAATATTACATATGAAAGAAAATTCTTAAAATTCTTTGAAAATTCTTAAATAATAAAAAAATTCCAGCAACAACTACTCAAAACAAACCTAAAAATTATCATGAATGAATTTGATTAAAAATGATTTTGATGATATAATTTGTTATATTTTTTTTATTTTTTTTTTTTATTTTATTTATTATTTTTTTATTTATTTTATTATTATTATTATTATATTTTTGTTTGTTTTAGAATCAATTTTAAATCCTTTTAGTCATACTTCATATCACAACATTTTATAAAATTGTTCCAATAACTTTGAATTAGTTTTATCGACAATTGTCTAGTATTTCCAGTTATATAAATAATTATAATATTGCATATCTGCCAATTATCGATTTCCTCTATCACATATCAGATGCTTATTTTTATATGTATGCACAAATACTCGTCGTTTTTTTTTTTTTTTTTTTTTTTTTGTAGATTTACTATTGGACTGACAGTAATTGGTTAACTGGTTTGACATCACATAGTATTTATGCTCGATGTTGTTAATGTCTGTCAATTTTATCTGCTCAATCTCAACTTATTAGAATTGGTTTCCTCTCAATCGTATTGATAGACTTTGCGTCATGTTTGCCTTTTTGCTTATCTAAAATCGATATCAGTTGCTGATGCACGTGACATTATCAACATTTGCCATCAGACTTTGTTGAAATGTGAAATTTCTAATTGTTGTTGTTTAATTGATTTAATATATGATTTTTGTATCGATTTGGACTATATATTAATCGATTAAATTTGATAGATGATATATGAATTATGAAAATTTATGCAATAAACGACTACATCTTATGGAATAATTCAAAAAGCTTTTTTTAATTCGTTGGATAATATTCATTTTATATATTGTTGGTTATTATCGATTATATTATTCCCTAATTAAATCGAATAATTTTTTTATTAAAAAAAATTATATATATATTTCATAATTATTATAATATTCGATTAATTTCATAAAAAAAAATCAATTTGATCGATTCTTACTTATACAATATATAATGATGATATAGATTATGTAATTATTTGTGAATATTCGATTAATTTTAAATACAACTTTCATCAATTTGATCGAGTTTTAATTAATCATTATAGAATTGTCATGTAGATTATGCAATTATTTTTCAATATTCGATTAATTTTAAATCGATTTCTATTTATACATTAATGACATTATGTTATATTATTATGTTATATTTACTTGTTTATATGGTTGTATATATTAGTATTCTGTAATGTAATTCAGATAAATTGTTATCGATTTATTCGAAATATATAATATTATAATTATTATAATTATAATTACAAAATTTTAATTTAATTATATTTTAAATATTTTGATAATGCAACAAAATAAACTATTTAATTTAAGCACTTTAAATTTAAAAATAAAAAATAATAAAAATGATATCCAAGCATTTTAGATATACTGATTTATATTTATAATATGTATTTGTAATAATTTCCATAATTCTACTATTAATAACAACTTAATCGTTAATTATTTAGGTAATCCGCTTTTGAGTTCTTACATTCCCAAAATAAGAATTTCTAACTATTTACGATTATATTGAGCTGAATCATTAAAATATGTCTAGGAGCTGAGTCAGGCTTTATGTAATGCATTGCATTGTAGTTGAGAGCAAACGCTTTACTCTTTTTTATGAAGAAGCAGGAAAGTGAGTGTTTGGCGGAGGGAGGACGATCCAAACAACTCTGAGCCGCTGAATGTTGGCGGCGTTGTTATGGTTATGCCCTTTGGCATTGAAGCATTTGACCGGAACAGCGTGCAGCATTTAAAGCGTTGACTTGTTGAACAACGGACAACGACATGGTCATGGATATGGATATGGATGCCAAGCAGTGTAAGAGGGCGCAAGGGTGCAAAAAGGGCAAAAGTCAATGGAGTGAGGTGGCGGTACGGTGACGTGGGGGGGTTGCTTAGTTTATCGGACGGGACGTAACAGAAAACGCGCACTTTGCGGCGCGTTTCTTTTGTCGCCTGACCGACTGGCAGCTGCGACTGTGTCGCTATTATTGAACTGCATGTTGTGGCAAGCTCCTTGGGCCTTTGGACTCTTTAATAGAAATGCTACAAGAAATTAAAACACAACAGAGCAACATCAAAAACAACAACAGCAACGAGCTGCTCACAGCGTTTGTAATGGCTATAAGGTTATAGGATTACATTCCCAGCGTTGATGTTATATAATGGCTTTTGGTTATAAAAAAAAAAGCAAGAAAAAAAATGGGACAGCAGCAACAACTAGCCGAATTGGATATATACTTTAAGATGTGTTGAAGGAAAAGTTTTTGAAATCTTTTAATGAGTCATTTTTATATAATTATTTTTGAATATATTAGTTTTAGGTTACTGTACTCAAAATAAAATTTATTATAAAATTTAAGTAAATCTTTTATTCAAATTCGAAAATGTTATATTAATAATATAAACATTATATATTATTAAATAAAATAAAAAATAAAAATATTTAAAATCTTTAAAATTAGATTACATTTTTATTTATTCATTGAGAAAGAATGAAAATATTGCCTACTTTTATGCAACAACAATGTTTGTGTGTGTTGGCGAAATGAATTCAAATGTAAATAATATATAAAAATGTATATATATTATTCACATACACAAATTAATATGCACACAATATTTAAATATTTTTAATTAGTATAAAAACATATATTTTTAGAGCAAAATAATAAAAAAAAAAAATAATAAAAAAAAAATAATAAAATTAAAATAATAAATCTTTTTTATGAATAATATAGTTATAAAATACTAATAAGTTGAAAGAATTACTTACTAATTACATTTTTTTTAAATAAATAATATAATAATAAAAAACTTAGTTAAAAGAAGTTACTTTTTAAATTAAAAATATATTTATATATTTTATGAATACTATATTTTTAATTTTTATATAATTATATATTCCATTTATAAAATAAATTTTAATAAGGTTTGAAAATATTATTCGTATTCATAATACATATACATATATAAATATTTTTTTTTGTAAGTTTTTTAAAATTTTAAAATACTAAAAACCCGCGCATTTTTTTTTTTTTTTTTTTGCGTGCCTTCTCATTTTTTATGAAAACAAAAAATATTAATAAATAAATGTAAATTGAAATTTCCTCACTCCACAGTAAACAAAAAACATTATATATATTTTACAAAAATATTATTGACAGAAATTTCTTCAAGGTTGCCAACATAAAGAAAGACTCAAAATAATATATGTATATATAAATATTATTATTATAAAAAATAATATATAAAAATTAAATTTTTCTTTTAAAGAGCTATCTGTAATGTAAATTTATAAAAAGTGTTTAACCGAAAAACTTTTACAAATAAGCCTCATAAAATCCACACGAATTTATAAATCGCATCTAGGAATCTCAAGAATCTTAGTATCCTATGTTACATCTTGCGTATCAAATTCATAACATCCCACTGAATGGCATTTAAGAAAATTATCCAATATCATTAAAACGAATTTATTTTATATGAACTTGGAGTAGCTTTAAACTTGTATCCAGTTTGTTGCATTATTCGACAATGAGTAGCCGATTTGTTGGCGCCATGCAACATGTTGCAGCTACCAGTTGCCATTTACCAGTTGCCATTTACCAGCTACCAGCTACCAGCATTTACCATTTACCATTTACCAGTTGCTGCTGCTGTTGACACTGAAACTGCCGCAGATTTTATGCGGCTTTGTCTGACAAACGTCCTTAAGGTGCAGCCAGCCAGCACCTGTGCTTGTGTAATATTTATTATGCTCTCTATTAAATAAGTGAAGCATACATTTCTGCGACAATATTCTTGCTTCTGCGGTTGCTGTTGTTGTTGTAGTTGTTGTGGTATAAAAGGTCGTTGCTAGCTTTATAAAACAATGTAAAGCTGCATTTGACAAGCACAGCAAAAGAAAAAAAAATTAAACTTTTCCTCTTACGCATTTGTCAAAGAGTAGGTCAAACAAATGGTTGAAATTACATATTTAGTTGAATTGTTGTGTGGTTAATATTACATATTGGAATTATATGGTTTTACAAAATTTAATCAAGAAATAGCTAATGCATTTCATGTAGATATTTTTTTTCCTTTTCATTAGCTCGGCAAAGAAATATCTTTATAATGTAATTAAATTCTGCTATATAAAACATATGCAAAATCATTGCAAATTTTTTCAGCTAACAAAAAATATCCAAATAAATATTTATATTTAAGAAAAGTTGCAAAATAAATCCTGAACACAAACAAAATTATTTTGTTAAGGACATTTCTTTTGTATATATAATATCTTAGCGAAAAAAATCAAAGAATCATATATTTATATATTTTTCGAAAAACATATTTTATAAATAACAAAAAAAAAATTTTTATCAAAATTAAATAATAACAACAAAAAATTTAAAAATATATTTATATACAAGAAAAACTGTAAAAGTAAATCCTAAATATATATTAAAAAAATATTTTGTAAGGAAATTTCTTGTTGGTATATAATATCTTTCCTTTCTATTTTTTTAACTAAAAGAAAATTCCAAGTAGAAAATATAATAAAATACATTATTTAGAACAATTTATGGAAAAATAAGATACTGTTGTGTTTATTCAATGAAAATACTTAACTGCCGAAATTTCTTATATATATTTTATTAGATTATTTATATTTATATCTATCTATTATATTATTTATATTTTATCTATTTTTTTTATTCAAACCCTAAAATTTTATATGTATTAAAAAATAAAGTTAGGATCTTTCCTTAGAATGTTTTTTTTTTTTTTAAGTAATTACAAATCTCAAGATTATTTTTTTAATATATATACAAAAAAAAATTAAAATTGTAACTAAATTTAAGAAAATTATTACTTTAAAACGTAATAAATAAAAAATATATATTTTTTTCAATTATAAATATATATAATAATATTATGTATTAACATGTTAATTAAGTACTAATTGCATTTTTTTAAGTTGCAAATTAATGAAATCAAATAATTATGCAAATGAATCCGTTTTTTTCATTCTACTTACATTCAAATAAATTTCAATATTGTTGTTATTGACTGAATGAATAGAGAATTATATTCGTGCAGAACTGAGTGGAGCATTCACAATTTTTGGTCAACTTTAGGAAATATGCGTATCAAACATTTTTACAATCATTTTGGCCATATTCACAAACACCTTTCACTGGATAATTTTGCATTTTATAGAAATAATTTTCTCAAATTTGTTGCTTGACTGCAAATTATACAGAATTTCAGATTTATCTATATATTTAGATGTATATTTGGAAATTTGTGTGTATTTTTCTTTTTCTTATTTTGAAACAAAGTCACACTCGCGACGACCAAATTGCGTTGAATCAGTTGATAAACTGAGCACCGGAAACGCGTTGACGTCGACTGCCACTTGTGGAATGGAAGCGCCGAGCAGAGCCGAGCCGAACGCAAGCCAAAGCCAAAAGGCGAATCACGAGCCTGCCCGGCACGACGAGGTCGTGGCGAACTTGTTGCGGCGCCAACTTCGTGTGCGTCTATATGAATGTGTATATGTGCGTGCGTGTGTGTGTGTGTGTGTGTGTGTGTGCGTCCAAGGGAGACACCCATACAATGCACGACGACTGGCGAATCGAGACCTTTTAATTTCGCTCAACAAAAGTTTTGAGTGTCATTGTGTGAGTGAGTTTTGGCTCTGTGCAATTGAGTGATGGTAAGCTGACGCGGGCAAAGTCAAAGGCATGCAAGAGCTTGAGTGAAATGGCATTGAGTGCAATTGCGCTGGGTTGATGTGAGTGGCGTGAGTGGCGTGAGTGGAGTGAGTGGACTGTAGCGCCCCCTGTTGTTTTTGTTGTTGTTGTTGTTGTTCTTGTTACTGCACTGTTTTTTCCCTTATCACGTTACTCATACGCAACACACACACGCACCAGGGGGTGGCATGGAGTTGGAAATGTTGGAGTTGGAGTCATGCACACCACGTGCTGCGACCCCCAACTCCAGCGGGGAGGGGGTCGGGTCGATTTGGTCGGTTCGGTCGAAGTGGGCCATTGACGTTCTGATTAGCATCATTGACGTACGGTACTCGCTCGCTCCCTCTCCCTCACTCTCACACATTCACTCACGCTCTGGACCGACTCCATGTGCCGACTGAGTGACTGTGGCAGAGTCTACACTGTTATTATGTATTATTATCGTCTGTTTGTCTACGCCTTTGTTGTTGTTGTTGTTGTTGCTTATCACTGTGCTTATGTCCTTATCGAAAGGGTTTTATCGCTGATAAACTATTGTCGAGATAATAATAAAATGTTGTCGAAGAGTTTCGGTTAGTTGAAAGTTGGCCTTTATTTTACTTTTTAGTTTATTTTTTTCTCTTTGTTATTTATATTTAGTCTTTTATGAACATGGCCGAAGGACTTTTCAAGGCTCGCTTCTGTGTATGTGTGTGTGCGTGTGCTGTAATAAAGTTTTTTATTGGGCTTGTAGCATTTTTTTTTATACAACATGTATTTTGTATGCAATTATTTATATGAGACTTAAGCTTGAATTGAATGTTAATTTAAAATTTAGTAGCAGTCTGTAACTCTAGTCATGTTTTTATAAGCTAAAGCTTCTTTATATCTCTCAATGTTCTTTGAGATTTTTGTAAATATTTTCCAAGTGCAAATTAATTTTTATGGATTTTTCATTTGCTGTGAAACTTTAAAAATGAAGTAAATCAACATTTGATCAGCTTTTTACAATAGAAATTAAAATTCAGAAATCTTGCAGCTTACGCTTGGGTAAATATAAAGAGCTCAAAAATATTTCATTTCTAAAACTCATTTTCAAAAAAAAAAAAAAAAAATAGAAAAAAAAAACTTTAGAAAATAGTTTTGTCTTCAGATGTTTAATTACTAGGAGAAACATTAATTCTGTGAAATCAAATATTGACAAGGATCATTTATTTGCCTGCTATATATATACAGAGGACTCTCGCTTAACGACCGCCTCGATTAATGAACATTTCGCATAATGAACACATTTTTTTTTTAGAAAATAAGTCTCTTTTAAACATTTATTGTACGCTAAATTTCTTTCTGTGTTAAACAACACAATAGGGAAACCTCGAATACTGCTCTCCATTGACCATTTTAGCATTTTTTTAAGCACTATTTTTTTAATTGATGGTGTAACGTATCGAACGTTACAAAACATTTCTTTTGACCTTTCTGGAGAAATTCCAATATATAGTTTAATATTCGACTTTAGAGCGTTTTTATGTTGACTGAGAATTAATTGCGTTTTTAGCTATTTATTTAAAAATAAATAAAAAAAAATTGGCTTCTTTATATTTATAAATATAAATATTATATATTTCTTATATTATATTTCAAATATATATTTTAAATTATTTTTTATCTTTGTAAATTTAAATTAGTTTACAAAAATAAGTAAGTCACAAACATTTTTATGGCAAAATATTTTTTTATAAACCCCAAAAATTGTATTTTAATTAACTGATAGACTAAAATAATTATTTGAAACAATTTTTTTTTTGCAGATTTTAGTATTACATTCATATAGAACTTAAAACAATTGCTGTTGTTACTCTGATTTTATAAATTAAAAA
Organism: Drosophila stalkeri; assembly: GCA_035047405.1. NCBI lineage: Eukaryota > Metazoa > Arthropoda > Insecta > Diptera > Drosophilidae > Drosophila > Drosophila stalkeri. The sequence continues at coordinate 22,970,559 of JAWNPR010000039.1, forward strand.
TTAATCCATGGGTATATCATAATTTTAATATTTACTTATCTCATTAATCTTAAGCCTTTAATCAAACCTTTATAATTTATTTGAACGCAAGTTTTTTTTTTTTGCCAATTTTCTCTTTGAACATTTTAGATATTCCATTTTTCTAAGTTTTCCATGGGTTTAATATGTGATTTGTTGTTGATTGCTTTTTGAACATTTATCTTGTTGCAAACTTGTTTAAGTAATAAAAATAGATTAGTAATGAAATTTCCAAGCGCTTTAAAAACTAACACTTCTGTATTCTCAATATCTACAACAAAGTCTTATATTTTATTAATGTCCAATAATAGAGCTATGTTTCCCACATAAAGTTAAGTTACATTTCATATCATCTATCAGCACACCCATCGACCCACACATATTCCTGCCCAGTTATTAAGCATTCGCTAAGTACAGGACGTTATCAAGCAAATGAACTTCACTAGCTTCAAGTGCACTTTCTGGTTTCACTTCGGCTTTGCTTTCAGCTTCGGCTCGACTCGCCTACGACGCGACTGTGGGTGGGGGGTGGGTGGTAGGAAGAGTGGGTTGTGGGTGTGGGAGTGGGAATGGGAGTGGGAGTAGCCGCTGCTCGGCAAATGCCTCTTCAGCCAAGTGTTGCCAAATACAAATTGACAGTTAATATTTTTAAACTAGTCAGAGCGAAGGTTTTGGGATGCGGTAGCTGTCGAGGGGTGCAGCTGCCTGTTGCCTGTTGCCTGCTGCCGATGTCGACAAGGACATTATGTAAATCACACAACGGCAGAAACGCGTTGGCGTTGACTAGTCCGCTCTGCCCTCACCCCCACGCCACGCCATGCCACTCCAATCTTCAGTTCGCCCCTTGCAGCTGCGATGTGGAAATAATAAACAGGAAAAAGACGCAAAGCAAACGAAGGCCAAGCTGCAGTTGCTCAGATATTCAGATACTTTTGGCGTGGGCGTTGCTTTTCATCCGGTTTGCCATTTGATTATGCCCAGGCACCAGCACCAGCAGCAGCAGCAGCAGCAGCAGCATCTCCTCTTCTTCGTCATCTTGTTGCATATTTTGCTCGTCATCAACTGAGTCCAGCCCTTAACATATTAAACCGATCATTGTACTCGACATCTCAAACAAAAAGTTAAGCAAACAAATACAATAATAATAACGCACTGTGCCTCTCGGGTCTATCCCAGTTGCAAAAGGCTAGACATTTGTGTTTGCCTTGGCTAGTCCCGATTGTAAGCCAATTGATTGTAAAGTCTATGTGCGGTTATGTCAGATATATACATATATAGAAATATATATCACACAAGAAACTGGGCGCAATTGTGAGAATATAAATCAATAAAAATTGAAAACTTCAATTACATATGAATTTCTATGTGAAAATAGAGGAATTTTTATTTTGATATTAAACTTAAAATATATTTATTATATATATTTTTTGCCTAAAGGTCTCTGTCGCTCTGGCTTAAAAGAGAATTGTTATTTAGAATTAATTCTTGGTAACAATAAATAAATAAATAAATAAATATTCTTATTTCTTATTTTAATTTATTTATTAATATTTTAGCTGCTATTGAAATTGATATTTTTTTTTTATGTATTTACGATTATTTATTTATATTAGTAATAATTAAATATAATTTATAAGTAAGAGTTTTATTTATTAAAATTTTTTTGTTTTTATTTATTTATGACTACGAATATACTGAGTTTATGGAATCTTTTTGAGTTTCAATCACTGAGCTTGATTTTTCTTCATCTTTCTAACTAAGTATTTATTGGAACAATCTCTTTTGCTTTTCTCATTCTCTATATTTGGCTCTCTTGGGATCGATTTTAAAGTGATTTAATTTATTTTTATTTATTTTATTTATTTATAATTTTAGTTTTTTTTATCTCGGGTACAATTTTGCTTTATCAAATATTTGTATGCACTGTGTGAGATTCCTATTAGACCTTTTCTTTTTCAAGTGAAACGAAAGACCTACTACAACGAAATCAATCAGGTACTTGCCTCATTGAGCTAGGTAATAGGAATTATGACGATTAATGTATTGATGTTTTTTCTTTCTATTTGTCTCTCTCACAATTAGTTTTTGTCCCGTCGTTCGTTAACTAAATTTGTTCCTATATCTTTTTAAATATCCTCTTACTTTGTTTATCTCTCTGTATCTCCTGCTATATTTATCCTATCTATATCTCTAAATCTAACTCTCTGTGCCCGCTTTACCTATTTATCTATATTTATCTCACTGTTTCTGTTTTTTTCTATCTCTGTCTCTATCTCTATCTCGATCTCTTACTCACTCGCCCTCTCTCTCTCTCTCTCTCTCTCCTTTCCTTTTGTTTCCGTATCTAACTCTCACTTGCACTTTAGATTTCAGTTACCTTATCTTCATATCGCGCTCTCTCTCTCTCTCTCTCTCTCTTTCGCTCTCTCTCTCCCCTTCTCTGCCTCTCTCTTTATCTCGGAATTTATATTTTATCTTCGTTATCAATATCTGTCTCTATTATTTTGCCTTTTTTCTTTCTTGCTAGTTCTATCTTTCTCGTTTTTTGTTATTCTTTCTTTCTATCAAATATTATCGCTAAGGATTTTAATAAATTTTAAATAAATTGATTAAGATAATGGTGTTCAGATGGTCTACAGTTTAATTCGTAATTCTATTCAAATTAATCAATTTTAAGCTCTATATAAAATAAAAGGTTTAACTCACTTCGTGAAATAGATTATAAAGTCGAAATCCTTCATTGCTTAACGACAGCTTTAGAGCTTCAGAAATTGTCGTCGCTTTGGAAAATTATTTACAATACAAAAAAAAAAAATTACCAAATACTTGTTCCTATATGGAAAATCTCCTCAATCTCGAATAGCTTTACATTATTTAATGCTTGTCTTTCAAGAACAGATCTAGGCTTCTAATACGAACTCAGTGACCGGGGCGTTAGTAACCGCATCCTGGTAACCGCAACAGCGTGTCAATCAAAACAACTCGAAAGGGGCGTGGCAGGAGAAGGGGAGATGGGGTAGCAGAAGAATGAGGAGGAGGAGACCAGTCGCTCTGGCTTTAATGCAATCAAGAATCTGCTCAACGCTGCTCGTTGCTGCTCTACCCGAGCAGCATATTTAAGCAGGCAGCTTAAAAGCGTTTAACGCACACAAATTTAATCATGAGACAGGACTACAGGAGCTCGACCCCCAGCCCGAAGGGAATTGAGCGGCGTTTAGCTGGGTAAAAATCACACCCGCGGTTATTTCAAATGCTAAAAACAAGGCAAAATATTATAAGGCAATAATAGAGGAATGAAAAAATAAAAAATAATAATAAAAAAAAAATATATATATATATATATATATAAGCGACGCTCGACTTACAGCTAGACCAATGCTTGCGCCCAGGGGCCAACCCACGCGCCCCTGTCAAATGTCAATAGCAAAAGCGACGACTTTTTGCTGTGTCGTCAACAGCTGCTCGACATCCTGCGACATCCGTAGGACTCTCATCCTGCTCAGCCTTTTCGATCGAGTGGCGAAAGCTCTTTCCATGTCCTGGTCTTATGCTGCTTTTTGGGGTCACTTCAACGGCATATTTACATTTATTATGCCCATCGACCCTGAAGTTATTCCTATTTCAATATTTCTCTAATATAATCAAGGGCTGCCAGAGTGAGCAACTTAAGCGAATTGTGTGGGAATTTATAACTGAATATTGAGGTCAATATTAATCGAATTTATTTTTTTATTTTTATCTACAAATTTCTTAGAAATATAACAGAAATTTATTTTTTATATTTATATGTAATTAATGACTTTTGGAATATTGTAAAGTAAATCTTAAACAAACTTATTATTAATATATAGAATTTATTCTATATTGAATTTTATTATAGAATATAAACATATATTATTTATTGTATAATTTATATATAATATATATTTATTTTCATTTATTATATAATTTATATTTAATATATATTTTGCATATACTTATTTATTTTTACGCTTACACTGATTTCTTTATTTAACTTCTTTTTTTAAGTTAAATATTATAATAATTAAAATAACTATTGAAAATTAGAAGCTAAGAATCATGAAATCCTCTTTTTCAGTTATTTGGTTTCCTTAACTTCTACAGGCTCTCAATCAAAACAGTTTCTATCAAACGCATATATCTTATATGTACAATATAAATTTAGCAATATTGATAACAATAACAAAACAAAAAAAAAAAAAAAATAATAATAATAAAAATAAAATAAAATAAAATCAAAAAATAAATAAATAAATAAATATATTTTTTAAAAAATCTGCTATCCGATATGAAAAACATTTCAGATCGAATTATTGAATTGATTAAACTTGAAATCGAAATGCATGCATAATTTGCTTTAAATTTATTTTTTTTAAATATTTTTAAAATAATAATATTGTTAATTGCAAATATTATTAATATATATTTTTTTTTATATTTATTTTAATTATTTATTTTAAATTAAATTGCCGAGAATAAAAAAACTTTATTTAGATCTTGATTTAACTTTCATGCGAATGTAGGTTAAACAAGTAAGAAAGCTGTAGTCGAGACTGCTCGACTACGAAATCCCCCGAACCCCTCTTAGAAAGAATAATATTCTAAGAATTATTCGATTCGTTTCTGCACGCATAGCAAAGTACACATGCATACACACGCTGATCTACGCTTGTACGCATGCATGTGTGTATGCATTGCAGGCGTCTTGCTGACTCGCTGTCTCGCTTGCTCTGTCACGTTTGTTAAGCTGCGAAAACTTATTTGATTCATAATTCTGTTTCGTAATCAAACTGTCAGGTCTATATGTCAAACCAAACTGTATGACTTTAAAATAAGTGTTTTAACACATTTTGAGGTGAATTGGGGACCGGGATCCAAAATCTGACAAAAACCGATATTGTATTAAATTAGTATCTATGCATATCTATATAAAAAAAAATAAAAATTATTATGGACTTAGAGAACTTGTCAATGGACATAAGACTTAACATCGGTGTTGTAGAACCCGCGATGATCTAACATTACATGCAACAGTCTAGCCATCTACACCACGGCACATCTTAAACTCGCAATAGCGAAAACGAATGAAATTCAGTGCTATGCGTCATATACGAAACAAAACAGAAACTAAAGCAGAGGCTTTACAATTCAAAGACAATGCTAAACACAATTCAAAGACAATTCTGATTCTAAGAATCTGCATGGATGGCAACATAGAAAACAGCGCAAGCTGTTTTGTGTGTATATGTGCACACGCATAGGAAAATTGCTTTGCGTTGCCAACGTTGCTTGCATTTGCATTGCGATTTTAATTGCTTTATTTTGTTTAATAAATATGAACGCATTTAAGGAATTGTATTAAAAGTTTCAGCATATGATCTAGATATTCTATTGAACATTTTACGATTTTTTAGAAATCTCAACGCTTACAATTAGCTTTACATACAAATGTACAAATGCGCACGCAGCCACACGCTGATCTACGCTTGCACGTATACATACATACATATGTATATGTATGTATGTACGCATTGCAGGCGTCTTGCTGACGCGCTGCCTAGCTTGCTCTGCCACGTGGGTTGCGTTGCGACAACTTCTATGATTAATAACTCTGTTTCTAGATGGACATTTGTAATCACACGTTCAGATTATGATCATGACAATCATATCTATATGCCAAACCAAACTGTATGTCTCTAGTATTTGAAATACATTTTTTACACATTTGGGGGTGTGGAGATGAATTGGGGACCGGAATCCAAAATCTGCCAAAAACCGAAATTGTATTAAATTAATATCTATATAAATGTAGAAGACTTGGAGACTCTAACTCTAAAGATGAGCGAGATATAATTTTATAACTGATTCTCGATAAATTGATATATCGATAACTCTGGAAATATAAGAGTTATCGAATTTCTGAAACAAACTCGTACTGCGCGTGCAATATACGAACCTAACACAAAAAGAATGAAGTCTCTAGCTTTTGTATCTTCGGATATCCTTGCGTTCAAACATACGGACAGACGGACAGACGGACAGACGGACATGGCTATATCAACTTTTCTCGTCACCCTGATCAAGAATATATATACTTTATGGGGTCTGCCACGCCTCCTTCTCCCTGTTACATACATTTAACAAAACCATTATACCCTGATTTCCCATTTTCAATGGGTTCAGGGTATAAAAATGATGTTCATTTCATATGTTCGTGATATAGATTAACCTATGTATAACATTTTTTAATTTTCGTTAGGGATTTTTCATTTTATAACTGCACTAGATTTCGAGACTGGACAGATAGATAGACAATATAAACATCAGACCCAAATAATAAATATAATAAAATCATAATTTCTATACTAAATAATACTTTCTAGCTTTTAAATATATTTAAAATAAAAGACATATTTGGTTAAAACATTAAAATTTATAATTAAAATAGCGAATTCAGGAATACACACATTTTTAAAAACAATTTTTTTTGTCGTCTGACCACATCTGTTAAAATAAATTGAGTCAAATTGCGTTGCATGCTCACACTTAAAAATTTAAATATCTGTCCACTGATAGCTGATGTTCATAGAGTGCTTAAAATTCGTTTACGCAATTTTTATGCGCTGCATGAACTCATCAATAGGGCGCAGCTTAAAATTTGTTCCAATTCTACGTCGACAATCTATCGCTTGAACAAATTGCAACTTGCCTTGTTGTGGCGTCCCTTTATTATGTCCCCAAAGTCGATGCCCAGATTCATATAGGATTTGTAATCGAGGGGTCTAATGGGCGGCAGACGCTTGGGCACCCAGATCATTGGCTGTCTCAGCTGATCGACACTTCTGTCCACCCTAATGCCACATTTGCCCTGATGGAATACGAACTTGATGGGCTTGTGCAGCCTGTCGTATGGATCACGATAATAGTCACGATAATCCTGACACTCCAAATAAAATGAATCAATTCTATCCACATCCCCATAGTCCACAATGGGCAAACCAATTTGCGGCACGAATCCCAATACGACGCGACGATGTTTACGGGCGCTCTTCGACACCGACCACATGTCTGTTTCGGGTATTTTATCTAGATCCATATTGATTCTACGGTTTTGCAAAATTCGAAGTGAAGGCGTACAAACAAATAGTAATTGCAATATTAAATTTGATTCGAAGCTAACACGGTTTCGTTCAGAGAATTATATTGAATTATGTGTTGACAGAAAAATTAAGGGTTGTTTTGTTGTAAATATATAAAGAATATAGAAGTATGTTGATAAATACTAAAATTCTTGATAGAGTTGCTCGAATCGGTTTTGAGCGATAGCTAACATAGTGGTAGATGTGATGAAGCAATTTAACTGAAAGCTACATAAAAGTGAAGTAGCATTAACATTATTAGCAAATAGATAAAAAATAATATTAATAGATAATACTTATATTAATAAATATATTAATACATAATATTTATAATAATTATTACGTTTACAAAAATATATCTATAATACAATAGGAATAATAATATGAACAAATACATTTCTTTATTTTTTATCTTGTGCTTTATTTTTTTATTTATATATTTTTTTTAACAAGCTAATGAGTTACAGAGTTTAGCTACTGCTTGTAAAGTTAAATAAAATAAACAATATTTACCATTATTAATTACACAGAAATTAAATTGAATAATTTGCACAATTAATAATATTATAAATATACAACTAATTCCTAAATAAAATAATAATATTATTAATAACACATTAATTAAAATAAATAATTATAAATATTTAAAAACTAATTGCTAAATAAAATAAATAATATTTACGATGATTAATAACACAATAAAAAAAAATATTGTTTACAATTAAAAATATTATAAATATTTAAAAATTAAAAAAAAAAAAACAAAATTTAAATTACGCATGCGTTTTAAAATAACCATAACAGTGCAATTACTTAAATAAAAAAATAAAATAAAATAATAAATAATATTTTTAATAAAATGAAAATTTACAAACATTTATATCATTTTTTTATACAAATAAATTATACAAACATATTTTTTAATTAAATACATATTTATAAAAATATTATAATAAAAATAATAAATTATACAAACATATTTTTTAATTAAATATGTAAATATGTAATTTATAAATTTTGTTCTTTTTTTAATGAAGTATTTATCATTTTTGACTTATCTGAAATGAGATTGCAATATTTTGAATTACCATAAATTATTATATATAAATAATATATCACTTTATATATTAACAAAAACGCTTTTGGCTTATTTATGTTATACAGCATTTGTACAACTTTGCTTGCAAGGCAATTTACAGCATTCTTCCTTTGATTTAGGGCTTCATTAAAGGGCACGTCCAACCGCCTTGAGTTTCACTTGAAGAATGTCTTTGATTTTCATTTACTCAGCTGAAGTAAACTCACAGTCAGTGGAAGCACAGCGAGAGCAGAGTTTGTCGCTCTTACAACTAGAACTTTATGACCCACTCTTTTGCAAATCCAAGTTTAAGTGCCGCTCTCATTACTTCATATTACTAATTACCAGAGGTTGCAAATATCTGTTGAGCGTTTCTCAATGTGTGCATATGTATGTGAAAGAGAAGACCGATTGCATAGAAATTTTTTATGCGAGCGTCATTCGCTCCCAAAACGATGTTCGGGAAAAGAGCATCAACCGAAGACTAAAACGAACAGAAACGAAGGCTAATGCTCAGAGGGCGAGAGAGCGAGAGTGAATACATATGATTTTCTTTGGTTGATCTTGCGTAGAGAACGCAAAGATTCAAACGTTTAATAATTATGTTTTATAGTAATAAATATTAAACGTTTAAGTCTTCATGCTCTCTACGCAAGATCAACCAAAGAAAATCATATTCATATTCAATATACGTTAAACATACAAATTTTTTTATTTTTATTTTATTTATTTTTCCTCTTTGGGAAAATTCTAAAATAATAATTAAATAAATACAAAAATGAAAAATAATATAAAACTAATCTAACTTAAACTATTTTTCGTAGCAATTTTGTTTTAAAACTTTTTATTTCTTTTTTATCTCAATTTATTATAAATAATATTAATAACATATTTTAATTTTTTTCGAGTTTTTAGAATCTACACTATTAAAATTCCGCAACTCCCTAAATAATATGTAAAAATATATATATATATATATATAATTTCTTTTAAAACTATTTTATTCATGGCCCGTCGACTTTTGATACTCATAATAGATTCACTTTCACAACAGCTTAAGTCTCTGCTTCCCAACTTTAAGTGAACATATTTACAATTACTTTACCCTTCCTTCTTATATATAGGAAAAAAATATATATAAATGTATGCTTCAGATATTTACTCAAATACTTGATGCATGCGCCAACAACTGAGCTGAAAAGCGCACAGAAATAATTATTATTTACACAGCGGCTGACGACTGAATTTCTTCATAGTCCACATTTGACTTAACAAGACGCAAAAATTTCTGTTGTGGGCGACGGGGAGTGGCATGGGGTGGGTGGGGGATTGGCATAGTAAAAGAGGAGCAGTAAAAGAGAAAGCCGTCAATGGCTTATGGAGAACTTTTCATCCTTTCGCTTACAACGAAACACTTGCTAATTGGTGTCATTAAAAAGTTGCGACGAGTTCTTTAACGAAAAATATGTGCCACGAGTAAATAATGCGTATACGTCATGTAGTACGCCATTCGCTATTTATATGTATCTGGAGGGAGTAACAGCTCGGAATGCACGATGTGGCATGCCCCCCTTGGCTACTGCTTTACAATGTAAATGTAATCAAAGTTTATATTTTACTTTTTTTATTTTGTATATTTTTTTTAACACCTTCCGCTTGATTTGTGTTTATGAAAATGTTCGAGTAAAAATTCATTGCGGCGCACCTTGAAAAGGTGCTCAGAAAATTAGCATTTAAATTACGCGACAACCGCCACCTCCGCCTCCGTCGCCCCTGTAACCTTACGGCCAAGTTTAGTTTTAGCGGTTCAATGAAGCAACATTAATTGGAATATCCTGCCCTGGACACTCTGACGTCCAGTGGCTGGCTTTGATGGCTCGCCTATAATTGTTATTGATGGCGCATTATCCAATGCCATGCAAAAACAAAATCAACTTTTTATGCCCCGCCTCTCGCTCTGATTGCAGGTGTTATGTTAATCAGGCCTGGGAAGTGGGCGTGCTGTTCTGTTCTGGCCAGGCACTCGGCCTGTTTGTGAAATATGTGCCTGCCGCAGATCTGCAGGGGAAATCAACTTGATTAAAACTTATTTTATAGTCAGGCAGAGTTACAGATATGTTTCTAATATATATACTAATCAGCATATAAAATGATAGCAACTAAAGACTCTAGATCAGAAAGAATGGTTTTAAAGAAATATACAAAGTAAAAATGAAAAAAAAAAATATATATAAAAAAATTAATTTAAAATCTATATAAGAACATTACTTAAAAATTATAAATAGATAATAGAAAACATCAATATGTAATAATTAAAAATAATAGATTAAAACATGAATATATAAATCTATTATTTGTATTTATTTATTTGTTTAGATAATAGATAACATGAATATGTAATAATTAAAAATAATAGATTAAAACATTAATAAATAAATATATTATTTTTAATTTATATAAAGCGTCCATATATAAATTATTAATTATTTGTATTTATTTATTTGTTTGATATATATTTTTTATTTATTTTTATTTCTTTAACTTTTAATTTATAAATATATTAATTGTTAAATATATTTTCTACTCTTATATTTGTTTTGCATAAATATATAATTATCTATACGATACAAAATTAATAAATATATTTGTTTTTTTCCAATATATTTATTTGAATTGCAAGCATATTTTATATTTTATTTATATATTTAATTTGAACCTTCAAGCACTCTTCATGAGATCAATCAAATAAAACCGTATTCATCCGCTCTCGCTCTCGCTCTAAGCAAAAGTCTTCGGTTCATTTGGTTTGGGTCTTCGGTTGAGCGCTTTGCATTGAACTATTTGTGTGATGCTGTTTTCCCGAACATCCTATAGGGAACGATACGATTGACGCTCTCATAATGAGGATTAGTAAGTGAGCAGATGACTAAGAAACGATGTGCATAGCGAACACAACCTTCGCATAGACAGCATTACACACACAAAATACTTTTTGCATCATAAAACTCAACTGAATGTTCAGGAAAAAATATAGAGAAAAGAGGCAAAAACATGGTACACTTGCTTGATCTCTGAGTTTTTTTTTTCAAAGTGTATGAGTGAAAGACACTTATTTGCAGACATTAATCAACGATCAACAGATATTTGTGAAATCTGATATTTATACTCATTCCCAAAAGTAAAATGTGAATATTGGTTTTATACCATATCTGTCCATCCGTCCAGGTTCCGGAAAAAGAGAATTCTGTGTATATGCATATAAGTTTGAGTATAAAACTGTTTTTAGTATAAGTCAAACAGATTTTTAAACCAACAATAAATAAGATTTATAAATTTGACATTACTTAAGCATTTCTCTTATCATAAATCTGATTCATTTATACTTCTATAAATTCATTACGCAATAGAGCTTTGAGTTTGATTTGCTTAAAGGTATTTATGCCATAGATCAATAGGAATTTGTATGATTTCTAAATCAACAGCACTGTTAGCTAATCTATTGTATATTCTATTTATTGTTTATTGTTAAACTTCAAGGCCAGCTCTCATCTGGAGCTACTCAAACGCATGCATTGCCAATGACATGGGAAGCCAAAAGAGTTTGGCTATCACAGATAGTGTTATACCCTGTAAAATAAGTAGATATTATTTCCATAAAATTAATATTCGAGTGGTTATTAAAAATTATATTTGATCAGTAAAATTATAATTTTAAATAAATTTATTATTATTTATTTAATTTCATACAATGCTTCTATTTATTGGATAAAAAAAATAAATAAATAAGTTTAAAGTTGCTTTAAAAGACATAGTAGTCAAATTTTTTCTTATTTTTTCTTGTTTGGCATCAAATCTTATCGATATTATAGATTTTGGAACATTTGTCATCCATCATTCCAAAAAATTTTATTACCGAAAATTAAATATATTTGTGAAAATAATAATAATTAATTTTTTAAATTATTTAATATTTTTGTTTTAACAAACTATTTTACAAAATTCTTTTATATCCGCTTTACCTCTCTTATATACTTATGTACAGGGTATATCACACACTCACACTCCTACACACTTACCATTGCATATTTGAATTTTAGCTTTATAGATGAGCCAAGTAGGCGAGATGGAGGCGTGGTTTGGCATGAGTTTGGGTTTTGCCTGGCGGCTGAATGGCGCCGCTTTGACCAGCCCGCAAAACCGACGCCGCAGCCAGAATACAGAAGAAGCTGGCGCAGACCTAGGGCCACGAGCCACCCGTTAATCACCCAACACACACACACACACATACACACACAGACGCAAACACATATACGCGCATATAGACGCCCGCACACACAAATCCAGGCAACAATCTATTTACATTTACACCAAATGTACAAATTTAGTTATCGTTAGCTGGGTGACGACTAGAGCGTGTGGGTGAGCAAGAATAAGTCGAAGAGATGGCTGAAGGGGAATGGATTGGTATAGAGTGCTGGGCAAGGCGGAGGGGTTGGTGTGTTGCACAGTGGGACGATAGTCCCATTTGCGTTGCAAAAATTATAAATATTTAAATAAACAAGATATTTTAACACCTATATATATTTTAAAATATTTTATTTAAAATTATTCTTGACTAAAAAATAACTTGGCTTTAGTTGGTTTACAAAGTGCTTCACAGTTTTCTGTCAAACTTGAGAAGAAATCAATTTATTTATTTATTTTATTTTTATTTATTTTTCTTTGACATAAAAATAGAAACTATAATGGAATTTGTTTAAATTAAATCAGCATTCAATGCTCATATTTACTTGTTGATCTCCATTAGTTTCAAAAATATTTTTGATTCCCTTTGATGAAGTGTCTATCAAATATTTAAAAAAAATATATTTGAATTCTGTTTAAAACTGAAAATCTATTTTGTGTGATTATTGCTATAAATAAATAAAATAAATACTTTTTTTTATATATTTATGAAATTCTATTTTAAGGTTTAATTATATTAATTAATTGAATTTAATTTTAAAATATAAACATATTTTATAAGTGTAATATTTTTTATTCGTTTAATTACTAATTTTGATTATTTATTATGTATTAATCATTAAACATAATAAATTTATTATTATATTATATTATTTATTTATTATTTATTTATCATTTATTTATTATTTATTATTTATTATTTATTATTTATTATTTATTATTAATTATTTAATATTTATTATTTATTATTTAATATTTATTATTAAATACTTATTATTTATTGAAATATTATTTGCAAACCACTTGGTGAATTGCTTGCATCAAAATTTGGATTTTTCCATCTTTTGTCCCACTGTGCAACGTCAGACGTCACGCAAAAGTTGTTTGCGTTGGCGAGCGCACAAAAGTAGGCAACGTTATCTTTGCATGCGGTACATATGAGGGCGTGCCTCGTCAGGGAATGCGAGGGGGAATGGGACGGGGCGGGCATATGTTTACACACATGTTGGAATGTCTGTTTCGGTGTGTGTGTGCACCTCACTCACTCTTTCTCTCTTTATATATATCTCTCTCTCCCTCACTCACATTTCGTGCGTGTGCTGATGAGTTTTGTTTTTCTTGAGCAAACTTTAATTGTTTTTGATTTTTCTAAGGATTCAAGTGACGCTCGTTTGCATCGTGATGATGAGGATGCAGCTGATGATAATGATGTTGGCAATGATATATGTACGTGTAATATGAAGGACATGTGTCTCCATCTCTCTATCACTTCGCGTATATCTTGCTTGAAGCCTTTGAATGTCGTTTTGGGACGACAACAAAAATCAACGTAAGGAAAATTGAAACCGCGCGCGTACTCTAACTCCAGCTCTTGCTCTGGCTAATTAAATGCACATTTGTCAAGCTTCCCCTTAGGGGGCGCCCCTCTCTCTCTCTCTCTCCTCTCTCTCTTCCCTCTCTACCTCTCTGTCTCTATGTCGTGCCTGTTTTTGAAAAGCCACTTGAAAACAATTGGCTGGCCCAATTGCCCAAATGTCACGTACGCCCGTGTAAATGTCAAAGAAGAAGGGTTAGAGCAACGTTTGCTAATTGTTGCAGTTGCCTCAACAGAGTGTGGCGGTGGGAGGGGTGCATGCTACATGTTGCATGCTGCACTTTTCCTAGCTCACTGTATGCACTTGGCTTAACAGTTCCGCCTGCAGCATATACATTAAAGCATCGTCGGCTTCAATCTCTGCTGGTCCGGGGGCAGGAACAAAAAAAAAATCTGATTTTCCTCGCTTTTCATTTTGTGGCTCATCTGTTTGGCAAATTGAAAATTGCGCTCATTTATTGCATTATTCACAAAATGTAGTTGTTGTTGGCTCTTTTTTTTTTTTTGCATGCCCATTCAAATAGCCGTGAAATTGCATTCGATTTGTCTGACAAAGTCTCTGTGTGCAAATGTGAAAGCGACTGTGGATGGGAGCCTTTAGATAGATGGGGGAGATGAAGGAGTTGAATCAGGTTAGTTAAGGAAAGTGTTTGACAATTGTTGCAGCTATTTAATGTGGCTATTGTTTAAATGATTTTAAAGAATATAGAATATAGAATATAGAATATAGAATATAGAATATAGAATATAGAATATAGAATATAGAATATAGAATATAGAATATAGAATATAGAATATAAAATATAGAATATAGAATATAGAATATAGAATATAGAATATAGAATATAGAATATAGAATATAGAATATAGAATATAGAATATAGAATATAGAATATAGAATATAGAATATAGAATATAGAATATATAATATAGAATATAGAATATAGAATATAGAATATAGAATATAGAATATAGAATATAGAATATAGAATATAGAATATAGAATATAGAATATAGAATATAGAATATAGAATATAAAATATAGAATATAGAATATAGAATATAGAATATAGAATATAGAATATAGAATATAGAATATAGAATATAGAATATAGAATATAGAATATAGAATATAGAATATAGAATATAGAATATAGAATATAGAATATAGAATATAGAATATAGAATATAGAATATAGAATATAGAATATAGAATATAGAATATAGAATATAGAATATAGAATATAGAATATAGAATATAGAATATAGAATATAGAATATAGAATATAGAATATAGAATATAGAATATAGAATATAGAATATAGAATATAGAATATAGAATATAGAATATATAATATATAATATATAATATAGAATATAGAATATAGAATATAGAATATAGAATATAGAATATAGAATATAGAATATAGAATATAGAATATAGAATATAAAATATAGAATATAGAATATAGAATATAGAATATAGAATATAGAATATAGAATATAGAATATAGAATATAGAATATAGAATATAGAATATAGAATAAAGAATAAAGAATATAGAATATAGAATATACAATATAGAATATAGAATATAGAATATAGAATTTAGAATATAGAATATAGAATATAGAATATAGAATATAGAATATAGAATATAGAATATAGAATATAGAATATAGAATATAGAATATGGAAGTCCATGTAAAAGAATATATATTAGAAGTATTCTACCTGATGCAAACTGATCGACAATGAATAAACTGAGAGTTAATTTTATATGAATTTTATTAAAGCTTAAGGCTACTCTTCTTTGCCACGATTGCTCCGACTCCCGCCTAACTTATTCATATTAACTATTCTAGGTTTTATTAGCACAATCTTCCGCAGCAAATACTCTGAGTTTTATGAGAAGGGTAACTCTAATGAGAAAATGAAAATAATCTACACAGTATGCGATATAATATTTCATACTCTATATTTCATTCCACTCCGTCGTTGCTCAATATCTCTATTGATATCTTTGCAAAACTCTCTTAATTTGATTTATTAGCTGCGTAAGCAGATGTTCGAATGCCGTCGTTTCTTCTGGCTAATTTCCTGAGAGTTCTACTCTTTGTTGGCTTTGCCTTAAGTGTATGGAAACTTCTCTTTTCATTCTGATAAATATTAATAATAATATTAATTATCATAATATTAAAAAAATAAGGGTAACTTAAAAGAAACAAGCTTTTATTTTGTTAAATAGACAAAAAAATAATAATAATAATTAGATTATTTTTAATTTTTATTTTATTTTTTTATTTTATTTATTATAATTTTTATTTAATTTTTAATTAAAATTTACAAAATTATGAGTAGACAAATATAATAATAATTATAAGCACAAAACTTGCTTGGCAATTTTAATAAAAATAAAAAATTATATATTTTTAAATATTTAATTGTGCTTATACAAGAATTGTTTATTTACATTAACAAGTTTCCATTAAAATAAAAAAAGATAAAATAAAAAAAAAATTATATAAATAATTAAATAATAAAATAAATAAAATACTAAATAAATAAAAATAATAAGCAGAAAAATGGTTTAATTAAATTTATAAGTTTGCATTAACATAAATAAATAATTATATAATATAAATAAAATAATAAATAAAATAAAAATAAAAAAATATATATATTATAAGTTTCACTTAAAATTGAAAAAAAAAATATATATATTAAGAGTATATGCAATTTTTAAAAAGGTTTTAAAGTAATTTAAAAGAATTACAAAAAAAAATTAAAATTAAAAGTATAATATTAATAAATAATAGTGAATAATACTTATGATAATATAAAATTATAGAACTTTGCCTATTTCCATGTATGGCGCTTGCCTAATGCTTCATGTGATGCCATTATACAGTTGCCTTAGAATGATTCCAATTTATATATATTTACATGTATATATATATACATATATGTGCATATATATTGACCGCTCAACTCATATTTCAATTGCAATAAAAAATCTTCATTAGGCCACACACACACAGACACACTCTCATACACACTCATATCGCACACACCCCCCACACACTCGCACATAGTAATGTAAAACGAACATATTCAATTGAACTACTGTAAACGCATTTAGCTGTGGCCCATTGGGAACCCATTCGATTGCGCTGGAATGTAAAATAAAACCTAAGCGTGAAAGCCGAATGCCCCTTAGACGATAGCCGGTTGGTAGTGGGAGGGAAATCAACGTCATCGTTAAATTTAATTAGGCATCAAATGACCAAAGAGCCAGAGCTAAATCAACAGCCAAATGGCCTGTAAGCATATAATCCACTGGCCATGCCCCCCCAGCCTCTGGCTCTGGCTCTCAGACCCAACCCCTGGTGGAACACTTTAAAACACAATTAAAAGTCAAAACGTCAGCCAAGTAAATGGTAAATGGATGCCACTGGGCAAACCTCCATGGACTTCATTTGCAAGTCAGCAGCCGACGCCAAGGAGTCGGTATCAATGCGTGCGTGTGTGTGTGTGTGTGTGTGCGAGGGGTGTTTATAATATGAGACGCGTTTTCATAACATTTAACAATGTCATAATCAGAATGCGACATCAGTTTAACCCTTGGGCATGTTAATGAGACACTTCAACAAAAAAAAAAAAAAAAACTTACGAGAGATTTGCATTTTTTGGTCTATGTGCGCATACATACATGAGCCACTGTGCGGCTTTTTTGCTTGTTATATTAATGTTAACAACTATGAGTCAGTGGTGAAGTGGGCGTGGGGTAAAACTAAATGTATTACGGGTCCATTAGTGTAAATTTTATTACCACACAAAAAAAAAAAATAAAATAAAGAAATGGCAAGATGAGTTTGAAGAAGAAGCAGCGCAAATATGACGGAAGTGCAAATAAATGTATCTCAAAGATACAAAACGAACTTATAGATATAATTACGCAGTGCAAATTGGTTT
Source organism: Drosophila stalkeri (assembly GCA_035047405.1). Classification (NCBI taxonomy): domain Eukaryota; kingdom Metazoa; phylum Arthropoda; class Insecta; order Diptera; family Drosophilidae; genus Drosophila; species Drosophila stalkeri. The sequence continues at coordinate 22,988,629 of JAWNPR010000039.1, forward strand.
AGCGCCACATGAGGCAACAAAGCAGCGAGACGCTTTAATTAGAGAGAGAAAAAGCAGAGAGAGAGAGAGAGTAGAAAGAAAAGAGAAAGAGAGGGGAGCGACTGAAGACAGACAAGAGATGATGAGAAGCCAGCCCAGAGCATGAGAGCTAGCTTTTAGTGAATTCAATTTATTTGCGCAAAAAAAAGTAAAAGAAATAAACAAATACAAAAAAAAAAAAATTGCACAAAAACTAATTTCCATTACACACGATTTTTATGCGCCTTGGAAACAAGGCAACCCTCTGGCTGTGCCCTCTGGCCCACCCACCCTCGACGGAAATAAAAGCCAACTGTTTGATTTTTTGCTTATCTAATCGCAAACACCACAACACGTTCAATAGCTTATCTCAACCCGCAGACACTCACACGCTCATATCGAGTCATTTTCCACACATTTTCATTTGCACCTTTTCTAGCGGTTCCATAAAAATAAACTTAAATAATATGTAAACAACATGAATAAACGGGTTACACAGCGCCTTTTGGCCCAATGCGGGCCAATTTTCAATTAAATTGAAAAGTCAGCTTACTTTTCTTCTGCTTCTTCTTTTCTCTCTCACTCTCTCTATATGTATGAGGGTTAAATTGCAAGTCGTCGAAAATGCTGATTGGATTGGTTGGTTATCTAGTTGAATTGCCAACGCATTCATTTCAGTTTCTATTAATAGAATATAGCTAAGCACAGCAGGCTTTATATTGACTTGTGTAAAAAACAAATGCCAAAATTTAACAAACAAATTTTTAGCAACAATAAATTATACAACATAAATCAATAAATTAAAAATTAAACATTTTTTGCATATTCAATTTATTAAAAAAATTTTGCCAAATTTAAATTTTAAAAATAATTAACGTTTTAAATTTATAAAAATTGATTAAATTTAATTTTTGTTAGCAAAACTTTAACAAAGAAAAAAATTGAAAAAAAGTAAATCTAAGTAAATTATTATTATTAAATATAAATAAATTATTATTTATTAATAAATAAAAATAAAAAATAAATAAATAAAAACAAATTTTTGCTTATTTAATTTATTACAAAATATTAAAAATTTGTGTAATGTTAAAAAGGATTAATATTAATTAATTTAAATAATTAAATGAATTTATTATTTGAAAAAATATATTTTTTTATTGCTGCTGTTTTTAATTTATTTTACGAAATTTATAATATATTTGCATATTCTAAATTTTTAAATATTAGAATCCAAGGAAATTATAAATTGTATTATGTATATTTATTTATTTTTACAAAAAAAAAAAAATCAATTATTTCCTAATTTTATATTTTATTGGGAAATTTCATCATGAAATTTTGGTAAATTTAATTTTTATTATTGCTTTATTGTTTATATTGGGAAGACATTTTAGAACCCTACAAAATGATCTCTGCTTAATAATTTTTAAAGTCAAGCGCCTGTTTAATATATTTTTGCTAAAACTGTAAATGTTTTTTAAAAGTTTAAAATGTAAAGTTTACGGGTAATCCTATTTTCATAAAATTAATGTTATATTATAATTTGTTCTTATTTTGTATAATTATATCTATTTATTTTCTGATATATTTAATCTACATTTCAACTTAAATCATTGTATGATTATTTAAATACAATATAAAATTTATTTAGTTATTAAAAAAAATGTGAAATAACTAAAAATATTGAAGCAGAAAATAATTTCAATCAATACAAATTTAAGAACAACCTTTTTTTTTATCGATACTTAAGCAATTGCGCTTTAAGCCTTTATTTCGTGTTCACATGAAAAAATCTAAGCCTAATTTTTGTTTGTTTAATACAACGACTTGACATTGCTCTATAATTCGTTTAATGCCTTAACGCTAAAGTTTGCCCATGTAACGAAAAGAAAAATCTGCTTTGCTGACATTTTTATTGACAGCACTTGAAAGGAAAATTTGTGGCTGGGCTGTTGACAGTTAACTGTGTTAAAGGATTCGCATGCATGTGTGTGTGTGTGTGTGTGTGTGTGTGTGTGTGTGTGTGTGTGTGTGTGTGTGTGTTTTGGCTAGGCGAGTGCTAATAACAGGATTAACACAATGGAGGCAAATTGAATTTCGTTTGGCAATACACGCTTAAAGTCAAAGTCTAGTCCTCAAACGCAAGATGCGGGCTGGGTGTTGGGGTCGTGTTGGAGGGGTGGGGATTGTGCAGGAAGCGACCAGCGATGTCGTCGATGAGCAAACACAAAGTCCCAAACGTAATTTTCACAAATTCATTGAACTGCGTGAGTGTGAAAAATAACAATTTAGATAAACATTGCGACGGCGTCGCGGCGACCTCCATGGGTGTCGCTTTAGCACATACACACACACACACACACATATATGTATACATATATATACATATATATACATATATAAATATATATAATCTATATACGCGACGGGTGACGAGTACGTTGGCTCAGACATCGTCGACCGTTGACACAGAAATCATATTAATATAAATTAACGATGTGGAAAATTTAGTTTAGTAGTGAAAATGGCAAGAAAAACTCACAGCGCTCTCACTCACACACTCTCTCACTCGCTCTCTCCTACTCTCTCAATCTCACTCACTCTATGGCTAACTCTCACGTCGCCAGCTCATCCGTCAAATGCCACAGCTCGCAAATCCCAGCAGCATCCACACACACACACACACACACACACACACACACACGCACACAGAGTTGAGAAATGATTCTCTTTTGCTTATTTGGCCTGCTGCATATAATTTGTATTTGAAATTCACTTTTGGCACTCGCTGCATCAATCTCCATCTGGCGGGAATCTCTTTGGCTCGCTGTATTTTTTTTTTCTATTAATTGCCCGCTGCCCCTCTCTCACTCAGTCTGGCTTGAAGATTGTCCCATTGTCTGTGCAGCACTTGGCGCTAATAGCTTCCGCATCGACATAATCATAATCCGATTATTATCTTGTACATATAGTTAGTCACGTGTGCTCATGTCGAGCGGCGGCTGCTTGAAAATCTTGTTGACTATCTATCGATTGATTAAGTTTAAGCTTTTTAATTTTTAGCTAGAAGCGAAAGAGTTGAATTCAAACAGAGTTAGTCGACAGCTGAGATACCCTGTATGAACATTTTAAAAATTTAACTTTTTTAGTCTGCAATTTTTAACGGATATATTTAACCAGGCAATCGAAGTGCAATAAAAAAAATTGTCCATGTATTCCTATCTCTAATTCTTTACTTGATAGATTGGAGAGCATAGTTTAAGTCGAACATTGTCATATTTATTTTTATTTATGTTTGATAATTTGCACACTTGCTGTACTTTAGAATAAATAAAAAAAAAAAATCAGTTACACAAAATATTAATATTTTTAAATTATAATTATAAGTTTAAAAAAATATATATTTTATGTTCAGCTGGAATGAGCAAGAGAATAAAATTTCTTTTTAATTTAATTTTTTTAAATTTCAAGTGTATAAGAAGCGTAAAATTAAAATACAAAAATTCAATAATAATAAATGCAAATAAAATTCGTTTGTATAATAAAATATGTTGAAAGAGAGATAAAGAAAATCCAGTTCGAACTGGAAAAAATATTAAATATATAATGAATTATTTTATATGATCTAAATCACTGCAAATATACATAAAAAAATTTTTTTCAATTCATTTCATTTTATTTCTAAATACTTTCAGGTTTAAATATTGTGACAACCTGATGAGATACAGAGCTGTACACTTATATTTTATTTAGCTCTAAAACGCCAAAAATGTTTGGCAAAATATAATATAATTACTACTTACCCAATTCGCAGGTATGTACCGAACTTATTTATTGAAATTAAATTTAGTACCCAAATTCTTTGAAATTATACTGAACTGTAATTCATTTTAATTTTATAAAGAATTAAAATATAAAATTTGAAATAATACCTAGTAACTGAATATTAAAATTAAATTTTATACAAAAGCAATTTTAAATCCAAGTTTTAGTCCATACAGTTATATTCGTATAGTTGCATAGATACTCTAGCTCAAGATACTCTATAATAAACTGCTGCAAACTCTTAGTTATCAATTAAAAGACGAAATACCTCAGCAGTATAAGGTTTTTACAGGGTATTTTAATTATGATATACGCTGCTTTGGAGCAGGCAACTCATTACGCAGGCATCCTTTAATGCATATGTTGTATGATTTTATAATTCAGCGTTGATTTATTTAATGCTACAATTAAAGCATGCGACCCATCTAAATTAGGTAGTTTCTTCAAATATATGTAACTGTCAGCAGGAAGCAGCATAAATTAAATTCTCTTTAGATGAACTGCTTTATCATAGAGGAGAGTTCTAGGTAATTAGGTCAAGATGGATTCGACTGTGACTACCGAGATTGTAAGCAATCGTCATAGACAAACAAATAATATATTTTATATATTTGTTTTTATATTAATAAATATATTTTCCTGTACACAACATTTTCAATATTTTCTATACTTGTTTGCACTCTTCAAAAAATTAGAAATAATATTTATTTATTATAAAACCTAATCTAACTTTCTTGACATTAAACCTGACACTAAGAAATTAGTAGGTAGACTGAAAGAAACAATGACTATCTCTGGTAGCTTCTCTTCAAAGAAAGCTAAAAATTAAATAACTGCACCACATATTATCTAAAATGTATATCTTATTCATAAACCCTATCAAATGTCATTAAAAAATGGTGCAAAAAAGAAAAGAAAAAAAAAGAAATTATAAAAATATAAATATTAGCAACAAAAAATGTATAAAAATAATTAAATAAATTTATACAAAAAATAATTTATTAAAAATAAAAGTAATAGATTTATTTATTAAAGAAAAAAAATTAAATTTAAATTAAAAACAAGCAAAAGATGAAAATCTAATATTAATTGAGATATTCGCAATTTAGAGTTTACTTTAAAAATGTTTGTCATATTCTATAGCATTTCTTTTAGCGGACTTTGTTTTGTAAATACACTGCCCAATTTACTTCTACTCAAAACTTGGTGAACCTCAAATGGAGAGAGAATTCATAAATCAAATATCTTAGATAAGTTCATTTATTATTTCAGTATAGTATTTAGCATATCCATTTCAGTTTATATCAGCATATATAAAACATCAGATTTTTTTTTTTTTGCTTTTTTTGAAAACCCTTTTTTAATTTATTATTCATTCACAATAAAATCAACTATTTAATTGTTAATGGTTAAAAAGTCAATAATCAAAATTCAACAAATGCAAACGAAAAAAATAATTTTAAATTTTAAAAACTTTTAGCTGCCGCCGCTCAGGGTTTGGATGATAATAATTAATTATAAAAAAATCAAGAAAAAAGGTTTTCATATAAATTTTTCTTGTTGTTGTCAACTTTAGTGCCACACCCACGCGAATGGGCGTGGCACATTGGCCTGTGCGGCCTAAAGTGTTGTTGTTGTTGTCCACGCTTCAGCACTGGCAAAAGGTTTTTCGAAGACGCAGCGAGACGTCTTGTCATAAGTGCCAAAAATAAGAAATGCCGAACGGGACAGACAGCTAAAGTTTGCTTGATATTAATAAATTGCATTTGTTGTGACATTGTTGTTGTTTGCGGGGGGTCTGTTGTTGGGGGCATTTGGGAGCAACGTGACAATAACGATAACGATAACTTTGCATAGGGCATTTAGTTAGAACTAAACGGAAAAAGCTGATAAGATGATAGACAGACACATTTGAACTTGAAAGGCAACAGGATATTAGAGTTGATGTTTGTTTTGCTTCTATTGCTTGTCCTTGTAGAATTCGCGTATGAGTTGACGCAGATAGCGTGATTCGTTGCGACGATCGGCTAGCTGACGGCGCAATTCCGCATTGGTCTCCTGCAGATGCTGCTCCTCGTCGAGAACATGCTTCATTTCCTCCTTCTTCTTCTGGCGATAGCGTGTGGCGGCATTTTTGTTCTGCTCCTTTTTACGTATCTTGCGATCCTCGATACCGCGACCATAGGTGCGTGTGCGTTTCTTGGCCGCCTTGCAGCCGGCTGTTGATAGCTGCTCGTCGCCGATGGGTGAGCTGATGCTGCTGCTGTAGCTGCTGCCCGGTTGCCAATCTTCATCCGCATCAGCAATGCTGCTGCTCGGACTGGGGCTACTGCTGCTACTGCTGCTGCTGCTGCTGCTGCTGCTGCTGCATAGTGTGGAAGATGCCTGCGATTCGCAGTCGTCGTTGTATTGCTGCCAGTTGATGGGCAGCTGCAGCTCCTGGGCACGCATATTGACAATGTCGTCGACGAGCTGTGTTTCGGGCGTAATCTCATTGACGGGCATCCAGTTATTGAAGCCATAGCCTGCACCAGCTGTTGCTGCTGCTGCTGCTGCGGCTGTTGTTGTTGGTATAGCATCCGTGGCATATTGCAGCTACAAATATAAAATTATTTTAGTTTTTGTTTTTACAAGGTAACTTAAACTCTAACTCACCTGTTTCGACTCCTGCTTAACAGACTCCTCCTGCTGCTGCTGCTGCTGCTGTTGTTGTTGTAGTTGCGCCTCGAATTGTGGCGGCGATTGCGGCGGCGTCAATTGTTGCAAGATCATCGACGAATCTGCTTGTTGAAAATCGCTGACATTAGCTGCATTCGCTATCTGCACTTTGGTTATGGGTAGCATGTCCTGCTGCACCACATCGAGAGGCTGAGGGAAGCCCGATGTTTCATAGTCAATGTAGTGCGACGCCTTATGGTCGAGGAGGCACTCTGTTGGGAATATAATATATGTGGGTAAAGAAAATTTATTATATTTATTGATTTATGAAATTAAATCTTGCATTAAATTTTTATTCATTTTTATATTTATTATAATATTTAAAAAAAAAAAAACAAACATTTAGCTAAAGATAAATATGAAATCCGTTTTAATTCTTGTTGGCAATGTAAAAAGAGTATATTGGTTTTAAGCATTGTCTGTCAATGCTTTAAATATTTGTTCGTGATCTTGACTTACAGAGGCATTATTTTGGATACTGAGACTGAGATAAATCATATTTTTCAATAATTATTTTATTTTTTTTTTCTTGTTATCTATTTTTTGACTTGGGCTTGTTCTCTTTAAATTAGCATAATACATTTTAATTATGCTGAATTCTCTTTTCTATATTTTCTCTCTTTTTTTTAAATTTTAGAGTTAGAGCATAATCAAATAGACAAATGACGGTTCATGTGTTTATATTATTATTAGTAGAATTATATTATTATTTTGTAAGTATTATATTATTAGTATTAGATTTTATTTATTATTTATTTTAATTATTATTATTTATATTTATTTTTCTAATTTTATATTATTTTTATATTATTTATATTTATTATTAATTATTTTGTACTATTATAATTATTTTAATATTATTATTATTATAATTTTATAGCATGCTTTTATTTTATTTAATACACAAAATAATTTTATTTATATTTAATTCGATTTTTTATCTTTGGGGTATATATATATTTTTTTTTTTCACTGGCTTGTCCAAAGATTTTATTTTTCCATTTTTTACATATATTCTAAGAGATTCTGAAATTCTCAAAACTTAAATCTTTGGACAAGGCAGTGAAAAAATGTGAATTTTTAAAGTGAATAAATCTAATTCATTATTAAATATAGATTTTAATATTGAAAAATAAAGTATTAATATTCAAACTGTTATTTCAATTTATTTATAATAATATATATTATTTATAATAATATATAATAAATACATATAATGAAGTCATATAGGAAACTAATTTTATTTCAAAAGCATTTATAGCAATACAACAAATTAACATAAAAAATTAAAATAAAATGCATCTAGAGATATACATGTGTTTCCAACAATGTTGTAATATTTAAATTTGATACAAAATTAAAATTTTTTAAACTATTAATTATTGTCGAAGTGAAATCAATTTCCCGTCTACCTTTGATTACGGCTATCTATCTATTTAGCTAGCTGGCCATGTGGCTCTGGCAGAACTACGTCGTAATATCAGAATTCTTGTTATCTATCGGCTGCTGCTGCTCTTTCTTCTTCTGTGTGCTTCAATTCAAATACATTTCTATTAAGAAGTGAAGGACGCTTTAGCTGGGACCATTTGGAGCAGCGAGTTGCGTAAATATTTGCATATTGATTGTGGCATATTTTTAGCTATTTATTGCTCAGGTTGTTGTTGTTGTTGTTGTTGTTTTTCCAATTCTTTTATTGATTCTCACTTGAAGAGAGACGACAAATATTGAAATTAGTACGCTGGCAACCGAACGATTTGATTATTTGTCTTGTCGCTGAGTTTCATTTCAATTGAGCAGCAGCCGCAACAGCAGAGGTTATCACCGCAGCCGCAGTAGCCCGCCTCCTCCTCCTCCTTCTCCTTCTTCTGTCCATTCACTTAAAGCAGTTGCCAACTGCACTTATATGTATATTCCATAGAATTTATATATATATGTATATTACTCTGGACAGTCTGTGCGAGTGGGAGAGCATTAGAGAGAATCGACCTTCGCCTGCACACCTGTTTGAGTACCCTGCATTTCCACCTTGGGCTGGGTCGCATTCTCCGCTCGACAATCGACACTCGATTAACCAATTAACATAACTCGTTCCATACATAACCCAAAGATTTACATATAAATCTAGTTTACAACACTATACTACACACCTACTCTATATAAGGTGTGCCCACATATATATATATATATATATATATACTTCTATTTATTAGATTAATGTAAAAGTCTATTCGAAAATCGAATAATCTAATCTATGGAAAAATTTCTTTGTGTTACTTTGTTGCAAAATGAAAAACAATTAGTTATGAAAGCTTATAACTAAATTAAGTTCATGTCAGAAATACCTTAGTGATGTATATTATATATTTATATATATATACTTATATCTGTTGCATCTGTACAATCTGTATAAAAATTTGTTAGTCAATAAGCTGTTCAATTGACAAAGTTGTCTGAACAAAGTTGTCAAGCTCTGGGGGGGTTTAATGACCCTTTCTCGTATATCTCCAATCAATGTTCAGTTCAAGGTCAGATTTGTTAAACGAAATTGAGACCTATAGCCTAGGGTGGGGCTGTGCTACAAAGTGAGTAGCGTTTAGCATTTAGTAATTGTAGGAAGTCAATAAAAAGTACTCAATAATTAATTAATTAATTAATTACTTAGATATCTCTTTGAGATTTTAATATTTAACCTTTTATATTTATAAAAAAATTGTGCAAAAATATAAAATTAAAATAAAATATTTTTTAAAGTATATCTTCATCTTTTTAAACAAAAAATTTATAAAGTTTTTTTCAAATCATGGAATTCCAATTTGTATATCTCAAAATATATTTTTAAAAATTCTATTTTATATTGTAATTTGTGATTTTAAAATATTTAACTAGAAATTTTTTATATATTCTTGTATATGAATTTTTGTTATATATAAATATAAAATGAAATTAAAGAATAAAAACATTTATAATAAACACTATGTAATATAAAATTAAAATTTAAAAAATATATAATTTTTCTTATAATTTTTCTATAATCTATCTATATATTTTTATGTAATATAATTTTAACTTTACACAGCCTTATATTTGTATTTATATCAGAGTATACATATGCCAAATTTTATAAAATTAATTTTTTATTTTGCATAATTTTTTGATCAATTTACTTATGAAAAAATATATTAATTTATGAAATTCTTTTGTGTGTTTAGCAAAATTTTTGGTAGGTAATATGGTTAAATTAGAAAATATATAAATTTAGAGATTTCATGTAGCAACAAAGCTATTCAAATATTATATTTAAAATTTTCAAATTTAGAATGTTTATTTATAATTTTAGATTATTTCTTATCAGAAAGGTATAAACAAACAGAAAATTGTATTATGCTTATTATGAGAATCATGTGTTTCCTAGCATCTGCAGACTTTCTAACAATTGCTGATCAACCTTGGAACAGTTGTTGAGGTAAAACTACCTTAACTGACAAGCTATGCTTAGAAATAATGCAAAGAGAGACAAAGTGTCTAAAGACATAAAGAGTAGGTTTAATTAGTTATAAATGAGGCCATTAAGAAAAATATTAGAGAGATTGAGCACTAAATGTAGATATATTAAAAAAAAAAAAAAAAAAAAAAAATATATATATATATATATATATATATATATATATATATATATATATATATAATAATAATATAAATTTAAAAAAATATAAATATATTATTTTTATATATATTTATTTTCTGATATATAACATTTATATATATTTAAAAATTCTCTTTCGTTTTAAGTTGGATTACCCAGACTTAGCTTTAATCTATAACTCTAATACTACACTATTTATATTCAAAAAGTTCAAAAGTAGATAAGCCTGATTCATATTACAAATCTCAGTCTTCCTCAAAAAAAAAAAAAATCATTATTGATAGTGCCTAACTATGTCACATGAACTATAAACAAAATGTAGGAAATGAAATAAATGTGCTACGCATGCTGTGACAAAAAGATTCAATAGGTTCACGTATAATATATATTTTATAATTTATATTTCTATATATATAATTATTTAGTATATTTTTATAAGATCATGTCCTACATTTGGTCTGCAAACTACGCAATTTGCAGTTGCAATGAGAGCTCGACTCAGAGTCAGACATTAGACAAATCAGAGATTAATAGAAACAAACAAAGTTGTCTTTAGGACTGAGCAAATGGAACGGGGAACAGCTGCAAAAAAAAAAAAAAGCAAAGCAAAAAAACAATGCCAACAACTCGCACTATCACTGATCATAACCATATATATATATATATATATGTATATACATATATATGTAATAAATTAATTTTTAATGAGGGCATGATTAAATACAACCTTGGCGAGCATTAGCTCTAGGGAAAGCTCAAACAGTTTGCTTAGAAAAGTTGGAAATAAAAAGGCCTGAAATTTCCCATTTAAAAATATATATATATAGACTATAGGGGTTTATGTCAGTAAATGTTTAAAAGACATTTCTATAATTTTTTTTTTCATTGGCTTTGTCTGCCAGAGAAATAGGTCAATAGGTCAAGGTCATAGAAAACTATGTAAAGTTCTTATCTAGCGTTCAACTGATTAGAGTGCAGAGCTATATATATATATATTTATATATAGATATACATATAACTATATCTATATATACTCTCACTATTTTTTGGAAAGGGCACGTCCGTGTACAAAGCATTAAATACTCAACTTAAAAAACGCGAAAACGCACTGCAAATGAAAAACAATAAGCAATCATAAAAGAGAAGTACCAGTATTTATAAAGTCACTCATATATATGTATATATATATACCTATATGATAAACCCGCTTGACCGGAAAGACATCTTTGGCCAGACTTTGCACAGTGGCGACAAGCACAATACAAATGTATAAACAGTTGAGTGAAAGAAAGATCTTGAGATGCGTAATTAATTGGATGATCTTGCATGGGAGATATTTTTGAGAGAATTACTATAAGTATGATGAGGCAGGCAGAAACATTGATCTACAATTTATGATATTTAAGAGTGTTAATAGGCATGTGCATCTGTTTCGATCTTTCATGCAGATAAATATATGATAACTATTTATTGATCTTTCATTAGAGATATTTAAGAGAAATTCATGAATATTTTGCTATATTTGCTTTGATCTAATCTTAAGATCTCTGTGACCTATAATAGTGGAAATTTGGAATTTTCATTTAAAATAAAATTAATTATTTTAAAAATTAAAAAAAAAAAAAATGAGAAGGATTTTCATATTGAATTGAGTATACAGGTAGACAAATTTAATATTCATCAGATGAATATAAAATAGATTAAAAAAATACATGTATATTGATTTTGTATAACTGACATTAGTTTCTATATATTATTCAATTTAATTTGTTATAGACAATTTTAATATAATATATATAATTGAATTTTTTGTAGAAACTTTGTATATAATATAATTGTAATTATATTGAGTTTGCATTAAAAATGCTTCTGAAATTCCAGGAAATCACGTATTCCTTGAATTGTGTTATTAATTAATTTTTGCCAATTAAAATTGCAATAAAAAAATAAATAGAGCAATTCAAGGAAAGAAAAACAATGTCTAGATGTATTTTTATTTAATGTTTAAAATATTTCACTAAAGCAACACATACTAAACAGTACAGTATGCAAAACTAAATTGAGAATATTTTTTAATTTCTATGTTCTAAATTTGTATATATTAATAATTTTGAATAAAAGATAATACTAAAAATAGTTATAATTTCTAATAATTATATAATATAATAATTATTTTAATAAACCTTTAAAATTATAAAATGATTATTTTTGCAAAAAAGTATATAACCAGAAAAAAAAATATTTATATATATTATTTATATCTATTTTATAATGATATACTTATGTCTATAAACTGTAAAATATATAAATATTTCTAAAATCGTATGTACCTAATTAATATATAAAATACTATTTTTTAAATTATTTTTTATTAACTAGGCATATACAAAATTTTGATACTATTAAAAAAAAAAGAATTTTCTGTTCCTAGATTTGAGCGCAGTATATGAAAGAATATCAAGGCTGGAATGCATCAAGAAATTCCTCAACTGACCCTAATCCAGGCATACTTTCAATTCATATTACTCAAAAACGATTATATATGTAGATCATTTAAGTTTTCAAGGTCTCACAACAATAATAAACATAAACTTGAGAGAATGCATAACAGTAAATAAAAATAGCTTCATACAAGTGTTTATATATATCGTATATAATTAGGCTTCAGTAGTTATTAGATATACTAACCATAGGCTTGTTGCATAAATATATAGCTGTTCATTTTTGCGGCAGCAGCGACTCAGATTCAAATAGAAATGTTTATATATCGAAAGGGAATTGAATTACAAAACGAACAAAAAAATGTGGCAAAAGAGTGAGAGAGATAAAAGAAATAGATAGAGAGAGAGAGAGAGTGGGACAGAGTTGTTGTGGAGTATTCAAAAACTAAAAGCTAAATATTTAATATTGTAAAAAAAAAACGCTAAAAGCGTGTTTTATTCTTTTTTTTACCAAAAACAAAAACTAAACTAAATAAAAACGTTTAAACTAGATTGCTAAATTAACGAGATGCGCATTTAATATAAAATATAGATTTATTTAAAAAATTTGATTAGTAAAAATATTTGCAACAGATTCGAGAATTTTACAGATATAAAACCTGCGCAATCGAGAGAAAAAAAATCACAGCGAATTTTTTAACAAAAGCCAATGTTTTTTTTTTTAATTTTATTTTTTGGCCAAGTTAATAACAACAAGCGAAAGGTGTGAGGCGGATATAAACTGCACAAACCAAACACACACTCTCAGAAGGGGCGTGGCCTATTACAGGGTATTTACGTATTTATATATATGAATATGTATATGGGACTTAAATTTCTGGTCAACTGCTGCCGCAGAAAATACTTCAAAGGCGTGGCAGCTGCTGTATAATGCAGGTTTCTCGCTTTTGCTTCCTCTTTATATATTATTTTTGTTGTATCTTCTTCTTCTTTTGTGGAGGGCTGCTCCGACATATATATATATATATATATATATATATGCGTATATATATATGGATATATCTCTGGCCGCTTTTTAACGTCGCTTCACCAACTTTTGCGAATTGATCACAATTTCACGGTTCCACATGTAACGGTATCCACAGTGTGGTATCATGCTCACAATGTCCTTAACGCACACTAACGAATGCCGGACGTAATTTTGACCCAGCTTCTTTAGAGCGGGCGCGTGCGAAAGCGAGATAGCTGCACACTGGCACTGCGACTTTACTGGCGTATATGATCGAGTGGACAGACAGAGAGAGTGAGATTCCGAGAATGAGATAGTGAATGATATGTTATTGTGTCCACACACACACACACACACACACACAAACACACACGAATCAGCTACATATAGTTGGCTTTCGTATGCAAAAAACACCTCAAACGCACGCGTTTCGTTTTGTTTGGCGCCGTCGTCGCACTGTTTGAGAGCCAATTGCCGTTCAAATGGTATAGAAATCAAATTCGAATCCAATTTGATTCCAATTCGCTGCCAATTGAATTTCACGTTATTTTCCGTTTCGCGTTGTTTTTGTAATTATTTTTTTTATTATTATTATTTGCGCGTTTTGAAAAACGCCAAGACGTGCGTCTTGCTTGTTGTTATTGTGTTTCTGTTGTTATTGTCTTATTTTTTTCTGTTTTTGCTTAAAGGCAGTTTCTTTGTTTCCAGTTGTTTCTCTCTGTTGTTGTTATTGCTGCTGCTGCTGCTGCTGTTGCTGTTATTATTATTGTTATTGTAACTGTAACCGAAAGCCGTGTTTATAGTCGAGCCGAGCGCACGCACGCGTCAGAGTAACAAATTGTACTGAGCTTGGTGCGCAGAGCGCGCTCGGTTTTTGCTCTGACCAAATCAGTAAAAATACACACAGAGAGAGAGAGAGTGTGTGGAAGAGTGAGAGAGAGGAGAGAGAGGCAGAGTGTGAGCGCATGGCTGCGCACATGTGTGTGTGAGTGGGAGATACCAGCCCTGTAATAAGATCAAGCCCAAGCGCTGCTCTGACGCTCGTAGAGCAGAGCCGAACGAACGGCGAAATCAAAACACGAAGCTCACATATCGAAGAATTGGCACAGTGGCACAAAGAGCAAAAATATGCTTTGAAAATGTTAAGGTATTTTTTTTTTTTTTTTTTTTTGTTTGTGCAGATTTAAATATAAAATAAATACATTTTAAAGAAAATTTGAAATACGATCAAGATCAAGAGTTTTTAGTAATCAATTATAAGTTCAGGAATTTAACTATGAGTTCATCATAGTTTCTAGTATGCTCATAAATAAAATATCAAATCAACTAGTTCGCTTACAAACATTTTGGTTCTTAAGATGTTCTTATTCCAGTTCCACTGTTCATCGAACTCTCTGGATATTTTTTATATATTTTAAAAATATATATTTATAAAAAAAATTCCCCAAACCAAGAGGGGCCCCCCAAAAGCACTGATTAGCTCAGATTTTTAGTATTTATATATCAATATAAATATATATACATATACATAATCGGCCAGACAATTCGCGAAACCACAGCGCATGTAAAAAGGTGACGTTCAATGAACTCAACTCAAAGACAACAAACAGAATTGTGGCTCCACGCTCAGGCAGGCGTCAGGTAATTGATCTAAAGATGTGTGATCTATGCAATATAATTCATCTAGAATTCATATGGATTTGTTTACCATATAAATACTCTATATAATTGCGGGCACGATAAGCGCTGCTGGTGTCAGAGCTTCAGAAGAAAAATACAATTGCAATTAAAGTCAGCTGTGAAGAGTGAGTTCAATGACAGGCGGCCCATATAAAGCTCGCTATCTCTTCGTTTCACTCTATAATGAGACGCTCTCCCTCTCTCTCTCTCTGCCTTGTAATTACCAACTGCATTTGGTGCAAGGAAACAGCAAGCCCCAAAAATATCTGATGTCAGCTGTAAATTTTTTTATATATCGAAATGGGGGGCACGTCCACTAAGCGAGTTTATATTTAAAACAAAGAAATTATAAACTTAAAATTTCCTGTTTAACGAACCAACAAAAAAAAAATATATATACAAAAATATGAAATTTACTTTTAAAAAATATGATCTGGTTCATTGATCGCACAGCTGATAAGTCCTTGAACCCTACAAAGTTATATATAAATTTTTTTGTATTAAAACTTTTTTTAAATATGTGATATAAAAATAAAAATATACATACATATATCAGTTTTAAAATCTGGTTTACTTTGTGTTTAATTTTTTTTAAGACCTTCAACTAAATTTACTTGAAATGAGTTCTAAAAGAAAAAAAATTGTAATAAGCGAGTTTAAAGTGTTTTGTTTTCTCACTGAGTCCAAGCCAAGTGCGAGAGTTGACAAACATTGCCAGAGTGGTAGTGTGAAAGAGAGAGCGAGATAGCTAGAGAGAGCCAGTGAAACAGACTCCATCTAGCTCGTATATTCGTATAGTGGAAGTCATTTGGTTCAATCATATGTTCATGCCTCGCATACCTAAAAGCCAAATAACAATAATCTAGAGATTTGGCCTTTATGGTCTAAACTAGCCACGTTTATTGTGAATTATAATTAGGTTGCAAAATGAGAGCTAAAAAAAACTACAAAAAACAA
This sequence comes from Drosophila stalkeri, assembly GCA_035047405.1. NCBI lineage: Eukaryota > Metazoa > Arthropoda > Insecta > Diptera > Drosophilidae > Drosophila > Drosophila stalkeri. Next base: position 23,004,920 of record JAWNPR010000039.1, read on the forward strand.
AACGAAAATGTTGTCTAAAACACGTTTCTTTCCATATGCTTATTCAGACAGCTGTTAGACAATCGAAGAGACAAAACATTGGAAATTTTAGGAATTAGCAATTGGAGTAGATATGCAAATAAGTAAGAGTATTTATGCAATGCCAATTGGAATGTTGAAAGAGAGAGAGAGAGAGAGGGGAAGAGAGATGAAAGCAGATAATGATGATGATAAAACCTCTCAAAATATTCCTAATTGAGTTCATAAAAAAACTAATAAATATAAAAATAATGTGAAACATAATTTTTTAACTATTATCAAATAAAAAAATGTATCTAACTTTGTTTAAAAATTATAACTGAAATATTATTATCGATATGGAATAACAGCAAATTCTTTAACTGTGCTCTACGATTAATATTTAAATACTTAAAATATTATACAATAAATATATAAAAAAAAATATTATAATATAAAAATTATAGATGCACATATATAAAACTATTATTTTTAAATAGATATAATCGATATTTATGGTTTAAAATTAATAAATTTGAATAAAGAATAACGTATATAAAACCTTACATATAAAAGTAAAACTATTCTAGTTACTTTAATATTAAATAATAATAATAATATGATAATATAAAAAATTAAATACATTGAATTTTAATCTAATGTACCTTATTTTATATTAATTATTAATATTATTAATTAATCAGGAAACTACAATTTTTTTAAACTCAATTCCTATTTTCAAGTTTTCCAAAAATATCGTATAGCAACTACGCCAAGTAGCAGCCTCTTCATTCAGTTTTAAGACCCAGAAACTGGTTTTTTGTCACTTCAAAATCGTTTATGGGTAATTCGTATTCAAAATAAAACAGAAAACAAAACAAAAGAAAAAAAAAACAATAACAATAAAGCTGCTCAGCAAGCTTCACAGACGTCTTATTTGTCTACATTTTTTTCAGACGTTCAAAGTTCGACTACATTTCGAAATGTTTGTTTTGACTTTTTTCGAATATATATATATATATATATACATATATATATATATATATATAAATATATATACATATATATTTGAGTATAAGCTGACACACATATCGATTGTTGACTTGAAAACGCAAAAATATGGATCATTAGGGATTTGTGGACCACGAATATATATTGAATATTGAATGTATATAGGTATTAGGGATCAAAAGAGTTAAGCGATATGAATTTTATGATTTTTTTCCCTAAAAAATTGTTTAAAAAATTTCAAAAATTCAGCAGTTGAAAAAAGAAACGTGCTGAATTCCTACAATTCAAATATTTTTAAAAAATATATATATTAATTAATATTATATATATAATATAATAATTTCTTAACTAATCAACTATTATTTATTTCTTTATATTTTATCAATTAAAATTATTTATTTCTTTATATTGTATAAATTATATTTATTTATTTATATTGTATAAATGGGATTTATTTAATTCAATATTAAATTTTTGTCAGCACATTCATTGTTTTTATTTTATTTGTATTTTTTAAGTTCTGAAAATATTTCAAAATTGTGAAATATTTGCAAATTGACTGCAAGATCATATTTAAGTATTTTTATTTAATTTGATGAAGAAAAAAACATGTCTTTCTTGATTCGGAATTAAAGGCAAATGCCTTCACAAATTAGCATTCACTTCTCTTTTTTTGCATATGTATTATTTAATTAAGTTCAACTCTCACAATTGTTATATACCAAATTAATGTGTTATATGCGTATATAGCTAATTTTATATTGACTTCTTCATTACGAAATCAAACCTTAATCAAATTTCTTATTGTTATCAAAAAAGTGCTAAAAGCAAATCTATGAAACATTTTTTAGATATAATAAAAATGTCATATAAAAATGTAGAATAATGCCGAGTTTAGGTATTTATGTTGATTATTTTCATTGTTATTCAATTGAAATATGATAATGATATGATATGATATGATAACAGTATCTTGGGTAAACATTTAAATAATATTGAGAGTTTTACTTTGATGCCAATCTAAATGCGTAGAAACATTAACTGGAGTTTGAATATATTATAATATTATATTACAGCAAGTATGCATTATATATATATAATATATTACAATATGAAAAAAAGCTTTCTGATATAACATTTTACAAGCTCTTCTCAGAATTTCTAATCTATAGTCAATATTCTCGTTTTGCTAATAAAACTATATAAAATTGTTAAACTAAACTAAAAATTAATTAAACATGAAATAGGGCTTATCACAATTTCGCTTGACTGTTGAAAATTCCAAAAATATCTTTAAACACAACATAATTTCTGATGCCAACTACTTAAATTTGCACATTTTAAAATCCAATATTTTAGCTAAAGCTATAATCCCTAATCTGAGTTCATCTGTCCTGAGCTAAATTTTACTTGTTAAATTTTTAATTAACTTGCCTTCATCCTTCATATCCATCAATTCCACAACGAAATCCTCATCGTTGAGCAGCTCTAAACATGCCGACTTCTCCAAGGAGTCTGCCTCCTCCACGCTCAAGAGCGTAATGCCTAAAATAGAATATGTTTAATATAAAGATTACAATCTGATTAAATCTGATTATAACTACCATCTGCAAAGTTATCGTTATAGAGAAAGGTGGGATCATCAAGCGTAAACAGCTCGCCGTCCAGCATTGATGGCGGCGAAACTGGCTCGATCTTGGGATCCCAGTAAAGTTCTTGGGGCAAATCCAAACTCTCCATTGTCAATGGTATTTTGCTGCTGCTGGTGGTCATATAATGATGATGATGTCAAATGGGAATCAAAGCTGAACGGGATATATTCGGAATATATTGAAAACGGTTCGATGGATGTGATGAACGCTGGTTGTTGTTGCGGTTGTTCTTGTTGTTGTGAGGACGCCATGGTGGCACTGCAAGCGAGAAAAATAAACAAATTGATTAATATAAATTAGTTGGCATTATTTGTCTGACCTGCACTGTATATAGGGCTTATTCATATTGATTAACAATATATTAGGAATTGCAGTCAGACATAAACAAATCAAATCGCATGGTCAGACGACGTCAAAAGTAGCAGCTGCTGATAAGCCCTTACGCTGGGACCCAAGCGCAGGTGTAATGCAAAAATATTTCGTTATCAAAAAATTGGTTATTTTTCATTGTATTGGAATCTTATCATATAATTGCTTTATTCTATTTTAATTTTTGATTAAATCCTCTTATTGAAACCTATTGGTTGATTCACGAAATTTGAGAAAATCGTGAAAATATCGAGAATCACGACACGAGCCCAACTCAAATTTCCATTTGTATGTAAAACGAAAATAATAACAAAAAAAAAACCTTATCAACAAAAAGCTGCCTGCTATGAGAATTGTGAACGCAAAATGTCTAAACATTTCTTAATTATATACTGTGAGCGAAAGCAGTCGAAGCATGCACATGTGCAAATGTGTGAGCGAGATAGCATGTAAATAATATGATTCACCGCCCTTTGCACGTGCTGTAGCAAGTGGCAAGCTGAAGAAGAAGCATATGCCAAATTTACGCAATTCTGCAGACGATTGCATCAGCCATTTTCGCAGTTCCAGCTGCCACAAATGTCCGGCTCTGTTGCATGCCACAAGCAGTTTGTAAACATTTCTGCCACGTTACCATGAATTGACAAATAAATCTACAAACACAGACACACGACATTCGCACACTGACACACATAACTGTTTATAGACAACAAATCCGCGGTTGTCTTGCTTGTGTGCGTGCATGTGTACTTCTGCATGGCTGTCAGCTTCTGAATGTGTTTGTGTCTGTGTATTCGCGTATATTTGTATGCGATATTGCGAAATTGTTGCACCTTTGCACACTTGCTTCAATGTTTAAGTACTTACAAGTTTTTTGTTAACATTTTCATCTTTGTGTGTTGTGGGCACGGTTAGTGCTTGTGTTTTGTTTGCGCGCAAACTAGAAAGCCATTTTTATGTCCATATAAATGCAAAATACACGAGTGAAAATATGTTGACCTTTTTGCGTTTCATTTGGGACGATACTGAACGGCTAAGTGTTCCGGAACCCATTCGGGGTTCCAAATGAACCAATGTTAATCAATAACAGTGAATCAGTTGCTTATCTGAACAAACAGTAAACTAATTATAATTCCGGGAATTTTTGAAAGGAGAAATGAATCAAATGCATTTATTAATAAATATGCTTTCCCCTAACAGTTAGAAGATTGTAAAAAGAATCAATATACATTTTTATTACTGATTTAATGCTAAAATAAATTTCATTGAACTATTTGCTAGTGTCATAATGCAATAAATGTGTTTCCACAAAACATTACAAAAGACAAACGGCTTTTTTTTAATTAAAGCAATAGATAAAAATAGCCAAAGAAAACTTACTAAGAAACATGTTTTGAAAAATAATGAATCAAAATTATTCAAAATATGTGTTCGTTGTTGTTAGGTAACATTCTGTTAACTCGTCTTTCGTTAAGTGAGTAAAGAGTTTTGTAACTAACAGCTTTTGTTTTGCTACTGGCATACATCTGACGCTCACGCAGTTTGGTATTTTTTAGCCAATTCTGGTGTTGTGTAGTTGCAGAGACAAATTAATTAATATGAGTGCTTAAATATCAATTAATATTACGTGAAGACGCACGCTTGCGCGTTAAACTCGTGTTACGCTGTACGGAAGTGAACGCTACTTGGGCTATTGTAGACGCGCCCCCAAACTAGTGAGTGTGTGCGTGTGCAAGTGTGTGTTTTGTGTGCGATGTAACTACTGTAACTGTGTAAAAGCAGAGGTCAAAAGTGCACACAGCCCAGAAAAAATGGGTAAATTAAGTGGTCAGCGTATGCAAATTGTGACGTAAATGGAAGACAGCGCTACAAATACGCCTATTGGTTGTGGCCAATTGGCCGTAACATTAAACGGTCGCACTGTGGCCATTGTTTTTGTTATGCACAGCGTACGTATATCCAATGCTGTGTGAGTGAGTATTTATGAGGATGTGTGTGTAAATATGTGCAGGCGCAGCCTACGCCAACGTCGTAGCCGAATGTTGTTTCTTCTTCTTGCACGCTCAGCCACTCACATTTAGCGCCAGAAAATTCCTATGCTGATAAGACCCCTACGTGTGTGTGTGAGAGAAAGCTAAAGCTAGGCACACGACTGCCAGAGAGAGACGGGAACAAGCGCACTCGAGAGAGTAGCTGAGAGAGAAAGAGAAAGAGAGCGCACAAGCTGCTGGCGTCAGCTGTTTTATGTTTTGATTGTGTGTGCAGGGCAATAATAAACGCAATCGCACAGGTTTCGTTTTTGTTTTTTTTTTTTTGTTTGCCTTTCAGCTTGCGTTCTTGAGTTGCGGCGAGCCGCCGATCAGTACCGTTTGTGAAATTGAAAAGTCATCAACATCCGCCGCGTGCCGAGCGCAAAGCAAGAAATTAAAATATACTAATAATTCACACAAGCTTTTTCATTATCAGCCAATTAACTGACGTCGCATTTCTAAATAGTTGCGCTCTCGACAAATGCAGGCGAATGTGTCTGTATGTGTGCGTAGGCATTACTGAATGCGTGTGTATGTGTGTGTGTGTCAATTGTGACGCGCTAAAAGCGGGGCGTGTTTGCCATTAGAAAAGAAGAAGAAAACGAATCAACAGCTAAGCAAAAACAACAAATACAAAGGCAATAAGTGCTATAAACAACAATAGCAACAAAATAGAAGCAAGTGCTAAGAAAATTGAAACAAAACGCAATAAATGTAGCAGAAATTAAGAAAAAATTGTTAATTAATAAATATCAACAAAATAGTAGAAAATGCAAAAAAGTCAATTAAACAAATAAAAGTGCAAATTGAAGAAACAACAGCACAAAAGAGAATCAAAATAACGAAAACCAAATAAATTTTCATAAATAAACCAAAGTGTTAATTAGAGTTTATTTTTTATCAACTGGAGTAATTAAATTGTTAAGTTTTTGTAGAGAAAACATATACATATATACCGAAGTTAGCAGTAAAAAATTTATATAATGAAGAATTATATACATAAATAAACCTAATAATAAATATTAAAAAAAAAAGATAATTAAATGTGCCAATTAAATTAATTGCAGAGCTCAAAGAAATTTATTGAAATCACATAATACGTAGCATAAATGTGAGCTGAGAAAAATTAGCAGCTCAAAGCCTCAAATACATTTGCTACACTACACTACAAAAACCAAAAAATAAAAAAAAAAGGAATTCATTTTTTGTTTATTTTTAAAGTCCAACAACAAAGAAACGTAACAAGTAGCCAAAAAAAATGATGTTGAACAAATACGAAATCTATCAACGCACAAACAATATGTTCCAACAACAACAGTTACAATTACAACAACAACAGCAGTTACAACAACAACAACAGCAGCAGCAACAACAGGCATCGCACCAAGCATCGCTACATCAGCTCTCTCACTCGCACCCGAACGCCATATCCTATCTGGACAGCGCTGCCAGCAGCAACGCCGGCAGCACTGCAGCAGAATTGGCCGCCATGTTGGCCGCCAGCAAAGCGGAAAGAGAGTCCATACACTCGGGTCAATTTATGGTCTCACACTTTGAGGCCGAGGAGGCGCAGGATGATCTAGAAGATGATGGCGAGGTAAAGATGTTGGATCCCGAGGATCCAAGTCTCGATAAGGCGGGCACCGCGACCAATCCGTGTCGCGACGTTCAGCTCTATGTGCCCCAGACAGTGGTTCATTTTCCGCGCATGGATCTGGATCGCGAATGTGATGATAATAGCATGGGCATGAGCATCACCTCACATCTGGAGATCGAGACGTCGCTAACCAAGCTCTTCAAATGCATGAATCTGACCTATAGGTGAGTGTTGTGAATCTCATACGAAGGCCACGCGCCAAGCGCGTGTTAACAAATAAACATAGCTTTAACTGGGCCGAAAATACGCCTCTGTTCGCATAATCGTTCCATAGCACATGTTGCTGCGACGTCGACGTTGACGTTGACGTTGACTGCGGCAGCGACGCGTTACTGCTCGTGTTACCTTTAGCTTTAATCGCTGTCTACCTTGTGTGCTGCGTCTTCTATTTCTGCAAACGTTTGCAAATGCGCGGAAAAAATGCAAAATAAAATAAAAAAATAATTTACAATAAAAAATAAAATCAGTAATCAAAAAATATGAAATATCAATTCAGGAAAACTGAAACGTATAAGTTAATAAAGTCAACGACCTGTTGATACCCTATACATATAAGAAAACAAATTAAAAAAAAAAACTTAATTTTAAAATGTATAATTTAATTTTAATTTATCTAATTTTAATGTTATTGCGTTATTTGTTTGCTTATTTATTTACTAGGGTATCAAAAGGTAGGTAGGTAACTCTATAAAGAAAAATTGAAATTTAAATTAAATTAATTATTTAAATAAAACTTTAAAATATAATACAGTAAAAGCTCATTTCAGCGAACGTTCAAAGTATTTATAGATTAAACATCCAAATATTAAACAAACTCTTTAAACGTTTAGATCACTTCTTCATATTATACTTTATATAATAATCATATATTATATACGAGAATAGAAATTCTAACCCGGATCCTGCTTAGTAGGAATTAAAAAAAAAATGTGTGAAAACTTTTGCACTGCTTAAAATAATATGCTAATTATCATAGGAATTTTGATAATCATTTCTTTTCATTTTATCATTTTGATTTTTAATTTCTTCTAGAAAAGATTTTTGCGAGTTTGTTAGCTAAAAAAAAAAAGAAGAATAATATGAGAAAATAAAACCTATATATAAAGTGGCAAATAAGTAGATTAATTGGAGTTAAGTAGACTTTTCACTGTATCCGCACATATTAAGTGATCTCTCTAGAGACTAAATATCTTAAAGAATAAATATTCACCTCAATATATTCCACTTATCGAGTGACAATAGTAATACTCTACTACCTCATAGAATATAGTCTATGAGACTCTGACAATTCTAGGTTTTATAGATTTCTTTTCGTGTGTATATAACTTATCGAATGATCACTGTGCGTGCTGCAGGCTTTCTAACATCTAACGGTATCTAGTTATCTTTTCTAAGCAAAGGCTACATTTGTTTATCCTCATATCTAACATAATATATACATATATATATATAAATATATATATATATATTTTTTTTTTATATCTGTGTTTATAACCCTAGGATCCACACGAATTCTATGTCAACAAATGGACAGATAAAAATTTGTTTGCCATTTTAGATAACCCCCAGGTGTGCTATTTAAAGAATATTATTGTTTTTTTTTTTTTCTCTCATCCTCTTTCTGTTGCAGTCAACAAGATTGAGGAAAGAATATATATGAAATTTATACATATATTCTGTGCATGTGTCGGATCCAAAATGTTTACTCATTTTACACATTAATTACACATTTTTGATTATCGAATATATTCGAAATTGAGTCAAGTCAAGAAACTTAGATAACATACATATATAATTTAATATATATTCTATATGTATGTATATCGAATTGCTTGTAAATCACGTAGACCGATATTAGCGCTTTGTTTTGATTTTCTTATTATTTCTTCGCTTTGCTCAAACTTTTTCACAAAGTCAGCGAGTTTGTTTATAATGGCGTATTTAGTTTTTGATAGCTAGGTAGAAGTGGGCTATCCGGCATTGCACGGCATTTTTGCAGCTTGAAGAAATTTTTCATTTATAATTGACTAAGAGAGTGGTTCAATTTCATACAATTTACGATACAGTTTATTTTATTGTTTTTTTTTTTTTTTTTATTAGAATTTTCATTTAATTAAAATTAAAAATATATACATATTTAAGTCTTTATAATAAAATCAAAATAATATAAACTGCTGATTGCAATATCTTGATGTAAAAAATTTCTGGAATATTCTTTTTAACAATCTTTCTCTTTTTACACACTATTAGCTGAAACATATTTGCATCTTATTTTATTATTTAACAAATTTTTAAATTTTAAAACATTATTTGGAAAAATAAATGAATTCAAAAATCTAGAAAATAGGTATATGAAAAATAAAAGCAAATACTAAAAAATTAAAAAATATAATAATAACTAAATTATTAATAAAACTAAAATATAAATAGAAAAAAAATTTAAATATAAACAAATTGTAAACAACAAAGAATAACAAAAAATACTAAAAATTAAAAAAAAAAATTTTTTTTTTTAAATGAAAGAAAATATTTCATAAGAAATATATTTTATATTTATTTATAAAGAAGAATTTTAACAAAATTATATTAAACTTATATTTTTAATTATATTCATAATGGAAAAAAATGAAATTATTACTTTTTAATATTTTTATTTATTTATTTTCACGCCTTTTTTTATTTATTTAATTATATATTTAATTGAAAAAATATGCAAATTTAAAAAAAATATTGGTTTTTTAATATTTTTCTTTTTTAAATTCATGATGAATTATATAAATATTTAAACATTTTTGTTTAGTGCATACTTATCGCACATTCCCGGTTTTTAGACAAGCACACATATTTATTGGTAATTAAATATGTTTTCGTATGTGTGCACATGTGTAGACATCTATATTAATTGGACTTTATGCCACATCCCTAATTCGGATTGGGCACGTACACAAGTTTATATTTCTTCTTCTTTTTGGCCCGGTCTGCCTCTGCCTTCTAGCTCGTTTTCGTAGTGCTAAAGTTCAGAGTTTTTGGGTTCATTTCAGTTTTTAGTCATCGAAGATCGTTTGTTGCGTAGTTTGTTCGTTTCTTCTTTTTGATTTGTTTCGTTTCGTTTCGTTTTGTTGATCTATTTTTAACGTCATATTGCTTGGTTTTATTGTATTAGTCTTTTTTATAGTTTTTTTGCGGTTTAGCATACTCGTATTTTGTTGTTATTGTTGTGCATTTACGATTAGAGCTTATCAGTTTGATAGCTAGATAGGCTTTTGTGCCTTATTTATGTTTGCGCACGCTTATCTATCGAGGGGGACTGTGCCAAAGGACAGCCGCCATTCAGTTTTCTATGTGGCGTGAATTTTGCACACCATCTCGATGTGGGGTTGCCTTAGATAATAGATGTATATACGTATGTCGGGCAACGCAAAAAAAAAAAAATGTACAGTCTCTGCATGTGGGGAAGAGTGCATAGAGTATTACGATTAATCGATATACAAATACATTTCTTTGTATTACGAGAGGGGAAATACGAATTTGTGACGAAACGAATTTGAGATAAGAATATAAATAAACATTTACGTCGACACTTATCTATATATTTATAGTTTTTCTAGTATTTATGAGTGGGATAAATTTAGCTATATTCCATATAGTAGTTAAACGGTTTTCATCTGGCAATATGTATTAAATTTATCAATATGCTGTAATAAAATATTAAGTATTATTTATGAATATATAAATTATAAATATTTTACATATTTAATAAATTGAAATTTTTTAAATATATTTATTAAATGCAAAATTTCTAAAGCCTTATAAATATTTGTCAGTGTAATTGAGCTACGTAATCAATCTGTTCAGTCTATTTATAGCGCATTTCAGACTTTCTTCTCTATACGTAGTTTTATTATTTTTAGATCTTAATTGTTTTATGAACATATATGTATGTATATATATACATAGATGATAAGTAGTGAATATATTTATATATATATATATGTTGTTTTGTTTATGTTTAATAATTTTTTAGAAAATACATTTTATGTTAATCGGTTTTGTTCATTGATAAATTTTCGGGATTGGGGCATTGCCCCCTAATAAACAAAACTAATATAAATATATATTTGATTTAATTTTAATTGATTTCATATTTTTGTAAAACATAATATATTTATTTTTAATAAGGGTATTCCCGTCTTAAATGACCAGAACTCAATTTAATTTTTTTTTGTTTTATTAATTTTTATTTTATTTTTTTTACTTTTTAAAATATCTATATCTATTTTGTTGTTGCTTCTTTACAAATATTTTTTCCAATTGATTTGTTACGAGTGTTCCCCAACTGAACATAGCAAAAATCAATTATGTTCATATTTTAAACATCTAAATAACTTCTTATTTATAAATTATTCATTTTTATTTGGGGATTTCCGTCTTACAAGTGACTTTTAAGTTTCTTTTTATTTTATATTTCAATTTATTCATAAGAATATCTCTTTTTTATTCATAGAGTATTTTTTGTTATGGGTGTTCCCCTTTAAACAGAGCTAAAAAATTAACTTAAGTGACATATTTTTCCTCATGTATTTCTCAATCGAAATATTTATATTTTAGGAAATAGACAAAAATATTTGGTGACCTTTCTTAATTATAATTATAATAATAGGGTTATTCATCTCTCAACACAACTCGCTGATAAATATATGAACTCATTTTCGAAAGTTCCTTGATATATGCTCAAAACTATTCTAACAGGAAGCTAAAGTTATTTGTTAACTTATTTGGGAATGCGACGGTGCGTTTAGTGGTGCTTGGTGGTGCTTGTCATTTCGAGTGGTTCTATGAATGCAGGTGCAACTGTTTATGCAAGTGCCTTATCCCAACTTGTTAATTTGTAATTTTTTTATTTATTTATTTATTTTTTTTTATATTTGTGTTCAAAGTGCAAAACAATAACAAGTAAATGTAGTTGTTAACTATTTGCCACAGTGAATCATCGATAAGTACGACAGCGAGTAGATCGAGTATCGGCAGCTTATTGATTAGTTAAACATTGTTTATTATGTTCGAGCTGCATTGATATTGATATTGTGATATTGACGTGTGTCGCTTAATCACGGTTATCACAAATACCAATTCGCCGTCAATAGTTTGATATTTATATTGATTAACAACATTTTTTTCCGCTCTCTTTCTCTTTGTTTAATCAAATATAGTAAGCAGAAAAAAAAAAGATTTACTCAGATTTTATTTTGAGATTGCCGCCCGGCGGGTTATGGGGCAAACTATTTATAGCACTCGCAATCTGTCCAATTCTATGCCTTATATTATTTTTAAACAAATTGTGCATGCTATTTATTATTGTAAACTATACATATTTAGCTTGTTTTTATACCATATATAATATGTATATATATTATATAATTCGTGTTCCGTTTTCTTTTTAGCCAAAAATTGACGTCTCCTAAATGGAATCATTTTAAAGGCGTTCGTCTGCGGTGGAAGGATAAAATACGACTTAATAATGTCATCTGGCGTTGTTGGCATATGCAATGTAAGTAAAACTTAAAATATATAAAATATATATAATTATTCATATGTAGAATAGAATGCACAACTTTATTATTAAATTATTAAAATTTTTTATTTAATCTAATACTTTTACCCATTTTTTTTTTAAATTATGTATTTTGATTTTCTATTCAAATAAGCTAAATACAAATTATTTATATTTCTTTAAAAAATATATTAACACAAACAGTCGACAGATTAAGTATCAAAACTATTTTTATTGTATTGTATAACATATTATTAATATATTATATATATTGAGAAATTTCCGTAGATAAGATTTTATAATGACTTATATCATAAAAACAAATAGTGAATAGAATTTTACATAACAGAACTAATTATTTTTTTATAGCTAGAAACTGATAAGTTTAAGTCAATATTAAAATTAGTTAAAACAAGTTAAAAATGTAAAAAAAAAAAATTAAATAATATACATAAAATAAAAAAAAATTATAAATCAAAAATATGTTAAAATATATTTATAATATATTAAAAAAAAATTAAATGTCATAATAAATGAATTGATTTTTTTAAAGTTTATTAATATATTTAGGTTGCAAATATCAATAATATATATAATAATGAATAATAAATAGGTTAACAAAATTGCTATTTTCAGTGTTATGTGACTTACTGTAAAGTATTGTAAAAATATGTTTATTATATAAAAACAGTTAGTTGCTAATACAAATTTCTTTCTATGCTATATGAAAAATAAATATTTTATACAGCTTCTAAAAAAAATACGCATTTAACATATTACTAGAATCAATACTAAAGTTTTTAATATTTCTTTTAAATTCTATAAAATATGGTATCATCTGGTATATCAATCAAAAATTGAGTTGTATAAAAAACTTATTGCTCAAACGTTAATTAGCAGCCAGAAATTTATGACAACATTCAAAAGTTGCTCTACCAAATTGTTGTAAAAAATTGATTTTGATTCGGATAAGATAATAGTTTATTTGTACAGTTTGATATAGTTGCTAGGTTACTAAATTTCAAGAGCGGAAACGGCAGCAACAACAAAGTAAACAACTAAATTAGACCCAAAAATATATAATTTATGATTATATTTTCACAAATCATAATGCTCATGCGCTTTTCCACACACAATTTACATTTCCAAACAGAGCTGAACAATAATTTCAATTAAATATTTGTTTTTTCACCCGCAGCACGTGTCAGGGGCATTTATATCAATATTTAAAAAATATAACAAATCATTGATAAAATAATTTCAATTAAATATTTTTTTTTTCATCCGCAGCACGTGTCAGGGGCATTTATATCAATATTTAAAAAATATAACAAATCATTGATAAAATGAAGAAATAAAATTGTTTAATTGCTATTTCCATGAGAGCCAAAATGCTACACGTGCTGTACGAATTACATACATAATTTATACAAAAACAAAACAAAACAAAGTTTTTAAGCCAAAAGCAATAACAACGCCAACAGCAACAGCAAAAAAAGCTAAAAGCTAACGTATAAAAAGCTTACAAGATTATCAGACGATTCGCATTTGTTGTTAGCTTTTCAACAGGTTTCTAATTGTTAGTTATATGTCTAAATTTCTGACAGTCGCTGTTCTGTCTATGGAGCAAGTTGTGCTTGTGGTTGTAGCAGACACATTTTGTTCCCTACAATTGGCATCGTTGTCAAGTGTCTGGCAATGCGTCGCGCTTGTCTTACGCTTTTCCTTATCAGCTTCCAGTGGCGCTTATCAGAGATGTCTGTCTGGTTTGCTTTGTGAAATAGGTTTTAAATAAGTACCTTCTGTGTCAACTCGAACATCTGATGCCAGCAAAATAAAAAAATAAAAATAAAATAAAATAATAATAATTTTGTTGAGCTAGCTTTCAAAAATAGCTTAGATTATAAGAAAGTTGGGTAATGCTTCTAGTATTTTTATTTTATTTTTATTATTTTTAAATTTTAACAAATATATAAAAAAAAATCTAAAAAAAAATAAATAAATAAAAATAAATTATGTAAGCTGAATCTTGAAAGTAATCCTAAAAGGAATTAACATAAATTATAGTTTTTCGTTGACTATGAAAAACTATAATTTATATTAATTTAATATTATTAAATGATCCTTTTAGGATTATTTTCGAGATTCAGCTTAAAACATTTATTTTTATTTATTTTATTTGGCATTTTTTTGTTTGAATAGTTCTATTTTTTAAATTAGAATAAATTAAATATTTTTCAAATTTATGAACTATATAATTTTATTAAATATTCAATTTTGTATGTAGTCTATATTTTTTAATAGGCAGATGATATACATAGCATCAAAGCAAATTATGACAGTTGCAATCTTTTTCAAATAGATTCAATTTAAAAATGACAATTTTGCACCTATTAATTTATTAAAAACTTTTAAAATAAAAATATAAATATAAATAAAAAAATACCATTTAAAAATGGTAACATTTTTCAATTTATTTTTTATTTTTTAATAATTAAATAAATATTTAAAAATATTCAAAATATTATCGATCTATTTATTTTTTTTTGAAAATTCCCATTACTATAAACTATACAAACATAAATCATAGTAAAACTATATTTCTTTTAAGTAATAAGCATTTGGGACTTTTCTATTATTTATATATTTAAATTTGCCATTCGATTACATCACAAGTGAGAGAACAGCAAGACTGTTGCCTAGATAGATAGATAGATAGATGGATGTGTATTACAAAACCCCGTCAACGTACGATTATCTCTTAAAAGTGACGACAACTGCGACAAAGGCAAATGGAAAATTTTAGGTCTATTTATAAAGTGTACTGTACTGTGCTGTAAATCCAGCTACCTACAAATGCACATCATACATACATACTTCTTCTACTACTTATATATTTTAAATGTTTATTCATCAGATTATAAAACCTAAAATGCCGCAATGTGTTCACTGTTGGGTATTATCGGTCAGATAATTTCGCCAGGAATGCATAGTAGATTTATCTCTTCCTCTGAGGAAATTTCTGGCACTTTGTTAATGGTAGTTTGTTAAGCTGGGTCTGAGTATTACCTATATTAAATAAAGATAATTTTAAAGATATTTAATTTTTTAAGGAGCAGAGAGTATCATTTAAATTACTTTAGCTAAAAAATTATGAAAAATAAATGTATATAAAAATAATAATAATAATAATAAAATTATAGAATAAAAAAAGGGGAGATAAAATAAAATAAAAATTTTTAACAAAAAACAAAAATAAAATAAACAAAATTACCAATTAAAATTACCAATTATAATAAGATATATATTTTTTTTTAATTTTAAATTAATTTACTCTAATATAATCTTAAATTACATATAAAATACTTGGAATATTCTGTAATGTAATATATATATATATATTATATGAATATATATTAAAAAATCATATAATGCACATTTTGCAAAAAAAAATAAAATCAAATAAATCGCAAAAGTCAAAGTTCAGACATGGCCCTCTATAATTGCGTAGCGCCCCTTTTACTATATAGTATTTCATATTAATTAAATCTATATACACTTTATCACTTTTAATAATATATATATAAATTACGAACTAAACTAATTTGATTATGAACTGTATATAGATTTCAATATGCCTCACCTTTCACAATCGTACTCCAAAGTATATATGCATGGTAGATATCATTGCGAGTTTACAACATAATGAATTGTCATCCAGTCCGTGATTTCCACCTGTCTGAGGTTCATTGTTATTGTTATTTTATGAACACATTTTTAGAATCCGTTCAAGTACAGTTTTTGGCATCTCTCTGGAGTTATCTATTGAAATAACGCTAATCTCCAGGCTAAATCTTATCGCTGAACATTTGACGCGCGCGCTCTCTTTACTCAGTCGCCTCCATGTATTTATATTATTTTTTCACATTTCTCCCTTTTTTTTTTGCAGTTATACAAAAGCGCAGAACGCCGGTGTGTCAATTCGCATCGCCGCTGGACGTTGACATACATAGTAATCCCCAAGTAAGTATTAGAGCAACAAGTGTCACTAACTAGTTAAGAGTATCAAAATGTGCGCGATATGTGATAATAGTATCTATATGGAACTTATTTTCTAACAACGCTTCGAAATCGGTTAATAATTTACAGCGATAACAAATACAATAAAATAACTTGTGAAGCAGCTGATTTTGTGGAGTATTCTTGTATATAAAAGATGAATCAGTTAGTCTACATCTATAGATCTTTAAAATTTCACATCTGGTCACATACAAAATGTGCCGTTAGATCAATTCTATATAAAAAAAAAGTGTTGTATAATAAGTGAACAATAGTGTTATACAATTAGTTTGGTATGGTGACGATAATTAATTAATAATTCATTGTTTGTTCATTGTTAAATAATATTTAGTGAGTTTGCAAAGGTGTCAAGTCAAGTTTGGATAATAAAATATTACAATATTTTGAAAGAAAATATAAGAATTGAGTAAGTGTTTTTTTTTTTTTTTGGTTTAATTCCAAAGCATTTTTAAACAAATTTAAAATTTTGTTAAAAATATATTTCATAATTAAATTCTGTTAAATGTTTCAAAGAAAAATATTTTATAAATGACAGAACTCGAAAAGTTTTAGATATAAAATCTTAGCATTAAAAATTAAAAAAAAAAAAAACAATTTTTAATAAAAATAATAATGTGAAAATAATCATTTAATAAAATATATCTGAGATTAAAAAGAAAATAGTTAATTATAGGGACTTATGCATAAATGCAACAACTTAATAATTCCATACGAATTTCTTTTCGATTGGTCCACATTCTTGTTAAATTCTTTTATCAGCTGTTTAATTATTTAATAGCTATTCAAATCAGATGAACCAAACAGCTGACATATTAACCTAGTCTAAATTTGTCCTCAACCAATGCTATCGCAATGTACTCGAACAACCCCCACATGAAGCATGAACAAAAATTATTATAATGTTCGATTGGCCCAACATCATTTGCTGTACGCGTGATCGAGATGTCGCGCGTCGTTAACTCATCGCCAGATAATACAAATGGCAACCTGATATATATATATATATATATATATATGTATATATATATATATTCTATAGATTTCCCGCTTTTGTGCTTTCAGCTTGCAGCACGTGATAAGAAAGCGCGTTTATATTTTTGGGTATAATTAAGAAGTGTCGCGTTTTATTTATAGCAAACGCGATTTAATCTATAAAATAAATCAAATTCGCCGTCTAGCGTTTTAAAGATTCTATGAACATTTCAATTTTGAGAGGGCATTAATGAGCTAAACTTTTCATTCATACATAACTTTGAAATTTAATAGAATATTTATTTTAAATGAAATATTTAAATAGAAACTTTTTATTATTTTCTAATATATAATAATCGACATCTATTAAAAAATTAATTAAAATTAGTTCAGCAACTACTTTTCAATTTAATATAGTCTATATCCATTAAAAATATACAAATTATAACTTCAATGAAATTAATAAAAACTTTAACAATTGTAACTTTAATTTTTTTATTAGTTTGTTAATTTTTAAACCTGTCCCTCGCCTAAGGTTCTAGAGTTTACTTCGCCCAAATGATGAAATCGCGCGATAGAGATATAACTCAATTAAAACAGATTCTACTTACACGTGCTTATATGAACTTGTTTATTTACAGAACTGTCAATATACGTTGCTGAAAGATAATTTTTTATTGCTATAATATAAGCAATGTGTTGCATCTAACTATGAGCAAGAGTTGATGGAAATAAATTTGTTCAGCTTTTAGAGAATATAGAATATATAAAATATTTAACAAACAAAAAGTAAATAGTTTATTATACTTTGGTAATAAATTATAGAAAATGGATGCATGGTAATAGAAATCTTGTTACTATATACTAGATACTAGATTTTTTCTACTGAATACGAAATATTAATATACTAAAATGAGTATAAAATTATGATTTACGGAAAATAGATTTTTTAAGTTTATAGAGAATATATATATATTAGGATTGATCGATTAGCACACATATATATATATATTATATATGAAAAATAGATACAAGTTAAAAAGATACAAGATATAAGATAGAAATTAGAAGATAAAAAATACTATATAAAAGATATAATATACAAGATGCTAGATACTAGATACTAGATATTAGATATTAGATATTAGATATTAAATATTAGATATTAGATATTAGATATTAGATATTATATATTAGATATTAGATATTAGATATTAGATATTAAATATTAGATATTAGATATTAGATATTAGATATTAGATATTAGATATTACATATCAGCTACTTTTGTCGATATAAGATATAATACTTCAAATTTTAAAATAATAAAAAATAGAAGAAAACCAAATTGAAATAATATATACACTATCGATATAAGTTATTACATTTCATTTCATATTCAAGTA
The DNA here is from genome assembly GCA_035047405.1 of Drosophila stalkeri. Taxonomy (NCBI): domain Eukaryota; kingdom Metazoa; phylum Arthropoda; class Insecta; order Diptera; family Drosophilidae; genus Drosophila; species Drosophila stalkeri. The sequence continues at coordinate 23,023,645 of JAWNPR010000039.1, forward strand.
AGAATGAATGAATATTCATAGATTGACGTATATAGTAATATTTGATTTCCCTAATATTTATCTTTAGATTAAACATTTTGTCATAACAAACACTTGACGACATCTTCGCTTCCGTGCTCAACTATACTTGACTTTAAAACGACTCTTTTGTCTTTGATTCTTCATAGATTAGCACGTTACCAGCTTAGTTAGGACAACATTGCTCTGAGCAAACTGTTTGCATATTGCACAAAATGTGAAAAATGGGGGTAATACAGAAAACAAAAAATGATGAGAAACTGTAAACAAGCGAACGCCCACACCTTTTACAATAACTGCTAATTAGCTTGGGATAACAAACGGATTGCTGGAGGCAGCGCTGCTCGTCTGCCACACCCATATTATAGTCAAGTTTGTCTAGCACGTCAGTCAAATACAATATCTAGATTGTATTTCGTAGTACTATATAGCTACATAAGCACTCTCTTATCTTGTCTGGGTGGCAGCGGAAAGAGATTTATCTTATCGAAAGCTGCTCCGACTGATGTGTTTTCATTTGGCAAAGTTGACTAAATCGGTTAGTCAAAGTCGACTCGTATACCTACATTTATTTAGTGTATTCTAAAAAGTTTCATAAATTTTAATTATCGCAACGTCTCAGTTATTGACTTTACTGTTGTTTGGGGGCCACTCGAATCAGTTGCCCAAAGAGCTCGACGCTAGGCAAACGCTCTCGAGTCCAGAGAAAATGTGCAAAGTAAAGTCTCAACTCTGTTTACTTTAAGTAAATAAAAAAAAAATGTATTTTATATTACCTTTCTTTATATTTATTTAAATGTATGTTTTTATTTTGTGTGTTTTTTTTTTCGCAGACCGTTGTGCTTGAGGGAAAATATTGGAAACGTCATGCAGCTGTTATCAAAGCCGAATATAGAAAATGGCGCAAAAATTATAAATCAAAAGCAACTGGCTGCTTGACTTATGATTCGGTAAGTTCTAAAAAAAAAATACCCATTTCTTTATACATTATAAATCAAATTTAGCTATATTCAAAAAAGTTGTACAACAAAAATTAAGTTGAAGTTTTTTGCAATGATTTGGTAGAGTTTTCCATTTCCTTGAACTGCACCAAAATGACCATATATGTAAATATGGCTGTAAAGAGCTGTTTATAGATTTATAGATTATTATTATTAGATTTTTCTAATCGATCTGCTATACTAACCTTAAAGAGTGTGCTCTTATCGAGTGCGAAAAATCCATACGCTGTGAGTATCGGCTGTTGACGCAGATTTTTTAGCAAAAACTTTTCAACCTATTTGAATAGGTGATCAAATTTAATATTTTATAAAAATAAAAAGAATTATTTATGCATATAAATTATATACTATATTATATATATTAACTTACCATTTTGTCCAGTCCAGAGCCAGTTCGGGGTATTTTTGCAAGTATTTTGGCTGTTTTATTGGCCTAAAAGAAAATAAGTAAAATTGTGTGATTGAGAGAGAGATACAAATTGAAATTTCTGAATCTAATCTAGATCATAAATATATGATTTATTTTAGCAGAGATGGTTCTATAATGTATTCAAATAGTGTAGCTATATTTATAGCAATATAACTTTTATTGGCGTTTAAAACAGCAAAAAGTTTATTTAATAAAAATTTAAACGAAAGCAAAACTTAGTTCTGAAATAAACATTTCTTATATTCTAAAATCAGGCAAAGATTATCAAATATAAAAGATCCATTTCATAAAATGTAGCTGAAATGCTGCAAGTAATACACGAAAGTATTAAATATGTAATTAAATTACATTTTAAATTAAATAATGAAACAACATTATATTAGATGTGAATTAAAATTAATTATAAATATTATTTTAAATTTTTTTTTAAATTTATTTAAAAATAAATAATATATATAATTTTTAAATAATTTTAAATATTATTTAAAAATAAATATTTAATATAAATTACAAAAATTATTAATATTATTTAAAAATTAATTCTAAAAATTATTTGTAAATTATTAAAACATGTTTTTTTTATAAAAATTTAATAGTAAATATAAAGTGTGTTTTATATATTATATATTATTTCTGATTAATTAATAACTAATAATAAACATTATTTACTACATCAATTTTATACATTTTATTTACAAATTTAAGAAAATATTTATAAAATAATTATAAATAATTTTGATGTATAAATTAATTATAAATATTTCATATGGATGAATGTGAAATATGATTTATTGCATAAATTAATTAGAAATATTATGCCGCCTAAGTTTTTGATATTTTCAATGAGCTTTAGATTTATCTGTATAAAAAATTAGATTATGCCCTAAAACTATATATAATTAGTTTATTTGGAACAAAACTCCAACAAAACTAACTTGATTCAAATATGATTTGCCTAAAGTAGGCAAAAATGTATTCATGCCATTTCATTTCATATGGAAATGAAATGTAATATATATAATATCGCATGCCCTCTCCAGTCTCAGTCAGTTACATAGTGAATATATTTGAATCAATCAACTTACTCACTTCCACTGTGATGACATTCGATCGGAACATAAATGTTATCATTGCCAGCCAAGGAACATTCCATAGACAGGCCGTTATGCAAAACCTGATCTGCTCGACAGGTCCCTGGAATTTGCCTTCCATGACGGTGCTAATTAGAAAAAGTGGACCTGACGGTGCCAGAAATAGGACGAGTGGCACAATTGGCAGCATTAAGACACCGAAACATGCAATTAACTCCACGGCAACAATATCCAAGAGACGATGTCTCTTATAGAGCAAATGCTTGTAATTTGACATGGAGTTATTCGTCACTAACTGGCTGTTAAATTTAGCCAAACCCGTTGCCACAATATGCTGCAAACAGACAAAAAACACCAACACCAGACACATGACCGAAAAACTATACAAATACACCACGATATAGATTAGAGTTGGAATTTTGGATAGTCCCGCCCGGGCATAGCCATTCAGATAGTTCACCAAGCAGAGCACAGTCAGAGCAACGTAGACATTGAAGTTGCGTTGAAAATACTTTTCCATGGCTGCATCTGGGCACAAGCGATGCAGTCGAAGTAGTTTCTGAACCAAGTCAATGTGACGCTGACGTCGCATATAGAGGCAAAACTGTAGCAAGCAGAGACCTATGCAAAAGCTGCGTATATTGATTAATTCATAATAGTTGCCCGTGTCGTTATAAACACCCATATAGAGATCCTGAGGTCGCAGATGGACATAGGTAAAGCTAACGAATGCCGCAATTAGCACAATTAGTGTATGGAACAATGCATAGCGCTCACTGCAGGGCGTTGAATGTAGCAAACATTCGCGATCATCGAACTGGGCACAGAGCATGCCCAACCGGTACAGGACACGCAAATATAGACGCACGTTGCGACTGCCAGACATTCTGGCTCAGACTAATCAACTGGCATAAATAGCTACTCAATTTACTAAGTGCATGAACAAAAAAATATGTATATTTGATTTAGATATTAGATATTAGCTATTGATTAATCACTCTGGTCCCAAATTAGCTAAGCCAACAAGTGGGCTTACTTTAAATTGTTAGGCTAGCTAAATGAACACTGGGCATAAATTGACTTTGTATTATGTGGAAACAAATCTTTGATTTTATAAAAATTACGTAAAGGCCAAGGATCATGGCCGTTGGAAGATTTATATTTGTATCGAGTATTTTTATAAAAAAAAAAAAAAAATTAAAATTAATTTGGAATTTAGGCAAAGCAATTTTGTTTATTACAAAATTGTTATCTTTTTAATTAAAATTAAATTTTATGAATTTAGGAAAAGGAGGATAGTTTTTATTTTTATTAGAAAATTATGTTAAAAAAAATTATATTAATTTATATTCTTAAAAAAAATTATATTAAGTATTATATTTGAGGAAAAATATTATTTTATGAATTTATTTGGTGTTGTGAAAGAATTTGGTGTGGGCTTAGTTTGAAATGCGTCATTTCGACATTCGGTTCTTTAAGTTACACTTTTTAATGCAAATTAATGCGCTTCAAGCAAGCAAAGCTTAAAGCCTCTTTTAAGTTCAGCCCACTTATATTTTAATTCTGGATAATTCTCTCTCTTCTACTTTAAGAATTACCCCTTAGTTTCTTTTACAATCTATTCACTCTTACCTCTTGCCGGACGATATCTTGTCGAAAGATCATTATCAGCCCCATTGTCCAGGGTATATTCCATATAATGATTATGCACAATGTGATTATAATGCTGATTAAGCCAATCTGATTGGTATCCAGCTTAATGACAAGTGTGATCATGAAAAATGGAACAAATGGAGCCGAGACTAAACACAAAGCCGTAATTAGTAAAATGAATGGACCAAATACAGAGTTTAGTTGCTCGTGGCAAAAGATGAGCATCTGATTACGTTTATATAGACGATTGATTATAGTGATTGTTGTTGTTGTTGTTGTTGTTGCTGTTGTTATTGCTGTCAGCAATTCGCGATTATAAAGGTGCAAAAGGGCAGCCATGATTTGTATTAGACAATCATATAGAATTATGATAAGCCCTATCAGCATAAAGCTATAGGAATAGATGAAACTTAATAGTATGATGGGTATTATGTCCATCTGAGCGTGTCGATTTCCCATCGTATAGATAAAAGCACAAAATGCCGTTAGAGCCACATACACATAATATAATTTAAGGAAACGTTTGGCATGACAATTCTTGAGCTCCTTATAATTGTGTTGAAGAATAAAGCCAAAAATGGCCAATAGACGGTGACGCTTCACATAGAATCCGATATAGAGCAGCGATATAACTATGCAAATGACACCAACATTAATTATGAAATACGTATTGCCAACGGCTGTATATTGAGGCTTCATAAAACTTTGTGGCATTAGGCAAAGCTGTGCGAAAGCAAACCATATGAAAAGTTGTAAAAGCATTAAACCGACTAAAGTTAAAGTCTGATCCGTATCGCTGGCATAAAGCCGATACGGTTGGCTAACATCGTTCGTGACATAGAGTAAACCGATACACTTTAGGCTAATTAAATAGACGCGGAGCTCGTCACCGGAAAACATGACGGAACAGGTGCAACTGACACAGAAGGATTTCCAACTGGCCGTGGCGTTAGATCAATCAACCCGTTAAGAAGGAGCAGCCAAGGGATGTGTTTTGATATATTAGATGGTCAACAGGGAAAAAAAAAATATGAGTTAACAATCAAATCAATTGATGTTTACATTTCATTAGCGCTTAGTGTTGAACTCGACTGCACCCAAGGGGTCTAAAGATAAACAAAAACAGTGAAAAGGTGAAGAGGTGAAAGTTAGGACAGTATAGATTCAATTAACTGAATTAGTTTTATACTACATAAAATTTATATTGATTTTATATCAATTGCATATATGTTAACTGGTTTGAAAACGTAGAATCGAACTTAATTGAATAAAAGCTACTTGTTAAGCTTGAATAAATTAGTAAATATCTCTAAGGGAAACTATGATTCTCTTATTATTTAAATTTTCAGACTTGAGATTTCATATATTTTAAAATGTAAATTTTACAGAATTTAATATTTAAAATTTCCATAGTTCCGAATTGTTCATGTCTAAATCAGCTTTTCTCAAATTTTAAATGTCTCATCAAATTATTTATTAAAATAGGAATTCAATTACGAAGATTTTGCTTATTTGAATCAATTTAAAAGTAAAATAAAAATCAATATTTTATCAAACTAAAAAACAAAAAAAAAAATAAAATAATTAAACAATTCCTAGGGAAAAACTTAATATTTAAAATTTCCATAGTTCCGAATTTTCAATATTTAAGTCAAGTTGTCTCAAATTTTAAACATTTCATAAAACTATTTATTAAAATTGATTTTTGCATCAAATTTTTGTTGCTTATTTGAATTAGTTTATAGGAAAAATAAAGAAAAAACAAATAAATTTTAAAAATCGCGTTTTAAAAACTAAGAATTAAATTATACACATTTTCCAAATTTTATTCAAATTTTAAAAAACATTCTCAAGGAAAAAATATCTAAAATTATATATATTTATACGAGACATTAAAAAAAATTAATTTATACCAAAAAAAAAAAGTTTATAATTTTATAGAATATTCTCAAATTTTAAATTAAAATCTAAAAGTTAATCTGAAACTTGACTTGTGAAACAATTCATATATAAACAAAAACAAATTGATGTAAATTATATATAAAATAATATATCCGAGAAAAAGTTGTTAAAAATGTTTACCCATAAAATTGTATAATATTTTAGAATATGCCCAAATTTTAAATTAAATTCTAAAATGTACAGGCATTTTTATTTTTTGAGTGAAATAATTCATATATAAGCAAAATGAATTTATTTCTCTAGAATTCAACAATTTAAATTTTTTTTTATATATATAATTTTATAAAATATTTCAGGATAAAAGTAAATGTGTTTAAAAATAAATTAATCTCTCTTTTTTTTTTTTAATTCCTTCTACTTTTACTTTGTATAAAGTATAAGAGTTATTTTTAGATATTAAAAAATATTTTAAATTGAATTACTTGGTGTATTTCTAATTAAAAAATTCAATTGGTAGTAGCTGATAGAAATGATTAACAATTATTTATTCAATTTACCTGCACGTGAACCGTGTCGCTGAATAAAGCTGTTACTGCTGTCATAATTGTGGGCGAGAGCCAAATAAGCGACCTTAAGATATTTTCATACAGTGGTTTGCCCGTGTCGGTGACCATTATGATATACAATATGCTCGTTGCGTCCAATGAGCAGAAGAGCATGCAAAGCCAAATGCTGAAGCCATAGACGACGCTAATCTCATCCGTGCAAAGGACGAGCAGACGATCGTGCATATCGAGGCAGGCGCGCAGACGCAGAACATCGGCACAGCTGCGCTTGGGCTGCTGTAGCTGATGGACCAATATGGTTAACTGCGTCTGATTGCACCTCAGCAGATGTCGTATGACATGAATAACACAGATATAGGTGCCCTGAATGAAGCTGCTGGTGAGCATGCGCAAAAAGAAGCTAATTGTGCTAAATCGAAATAGAATGAATACTTGAGCGAGCCAGTCGGTAATGCAGGCATTCAGAAAATGGCTAAAGTAGATGATATTGATAAAGACCAGAAGCAGAAATAGACGTTGCGGCAGCTTCAGTCGCAGACCCGTCAAATATTTCCTCTTATAGAACTCCACTTGTCGCACAATCTCCAGCTGCAGCTTCTGCAGCCACAAAAGCCAAGTATTCTGCACGAATTGTATGATCATGGCCGAGAAGAGTACAAAGCGCTCATAATGATTGCCCGTTGCGGTCATTTCGATATTAAAGTGAAAGGTCCAGCAGCTCACCAGAATCACCATGCAACTGATCAAATACAATTGCATTATCAGATGCATCCCATAGCAAATGATGCTGCGATGCAATCGATAGCGTTCCGTTTGAGTATCGTAATCGATACTAAAGACGCCCAGATACCGACAGATGCAATAATATGGATATAACTCCATTTGCTTATGTTTTCTCATGATGATAATTGCTCAACTCAACTCAACACTGGATAGAAACTGACTTCAAGTGAATAAATTCGAAGCGTATTTATTTCGAATATCATTCCGTTGGCAATCAATTGCCTGATTAAGTTTTGTTATTGTTGTTGTTTTTATAGTTGTTACGCTTCAGCTGTGTGCCATAAATAGTTTGATATTTATCGAACTTTAATTGAATATTTGAGACATATAAAGGTTGATGCGCTTTTACGAAGTGAAAGAAGTATATCAATTCATATCCATTGGGCGTAATTAAAGCTAGATATTTGAGATTGGGAACACATATTCATTAATGAAGTGAACCGATAAATTGTTCTTTTTTTTTTATCGATTTTCTTAAACTTGGAATATACTAAATTATTTGAAACACTATTGACTCTAATTAAATTGAAATTCGTACAAGTATTCTTCAAATTTTATAATTATACAATTTATAAAAATTCTAAAAAATTTCTTTATATTTGAATTTGATTTTTAAATTTTAGCTATAAAATTATTAAATAATATGCTCTTATTAATATTTCTCAAAAAGTTGCCATTAATATATATATTTATTAGTGTTAATTGTTGTCTATTAACTCACCTGTTCAGTCACATTATTAACGATTAAAGGTAATGCCATATAGAAGAATATAGGAGCTAGCCAAATTAGCACCGTCAGCACTTCTATATATGAGAAGCGATCCTCGAATGTGGCTATATAGCATATGCAACTGGCATCCAACACAAAGTATAGAAAGGGAAATATCAATGCAACACCGAAGACATGCAACATTTCTTCGTGACAAAGCAAGAGAAGTTCATCGTGAATGCACAAATTACTTGCTAAATCAATAAAATGAAACTGATCTTGCAATTGATGGGCTTGGGCTTGCAGCAGAATCATTAGTATATAAACCAAGGCTGTATAGCAGCTGATGATGTATTTAATGCGAATGTTATGCATGCACATACAGATTAGACCGAGCAGCTGCTGCAATTCTCTGTTGCGTTCCCAGGTGGCAATCGTGTATCGAAGAATATTGTATAAATATATGAAACTAATGCCAAGCCACAGGCGGTAGAGCCAGCGAAGCGAACTGAATGCTTGATTGTTCACCTGCAAACGACGAGTCAAGTCCATGAGGCGATTTAGCAGAGTCTGTTGCACCCGCTGCTGACTGCGTAGCCAAATGTGCAACAGCAGCTCAGTGAACGGGGACGAAAATAGAAAAATTTGATAGATTGCACTGCCCACAGTCGACTCCATGCGCACGTAATCCACAGGTTTGCCCAGCAAGCCTCCTATCAATGCACAAATTATGATGCATAGAACCAATAGCTGGGCAAAACGTGAACAGCATGTGGCATGCAACACATACCGCTGCAAGTAACGCGAATAATCGATATCATTGAGACCCAAAAACCTTTGATAGTGCAAAAACGCGAGCAACTCTTGCGATTGCATGTTCTATTGTGTACTGTGCCGCAAATGGCGCGATATATACTGAATAGAATGTGGACAAGAACTAGGTATACCCCAGAGATTGATAACAATATTGTTATAGAGAGCAGCTAGATATACGATAAAAGTGCTAAGGTATACATAATATTTTAATTATCTTAATGCATTCGATATGTAGATGAGAGACAATATCTTGAATATATATCTAAAATATATATAGATATATTATTAATCATATTTCAAATTTATATATAATATCAATTTGAACTTAAAAAAAAAATTAGAGAAAATAAATAATATAATTAATATATAATATCAATTAGAACTTAAAAAAAAAATTAGAGAAAATAAATAATATAATTAATAATTTTATATTTAAAAAATATATATTTTTATTTTCATATTCATATGATTCAACATGTTTTTCTCTATCACTGCCGAATTTAATTTTCTATCAAAATATATTTTATTTTTTATTTAAAAATGGGCATAAAAAGAAATATACACTGAACCCAATGAAAAATAAGCTTATCATGTTTTTGTTATATATCATCAAAAAACATTATTCTATAAAAAAATAATTTTTTCTTAGAGATTTTAAATATCATCTATGTACGTATATAAAAAATATTAAAAATATTAATGTTCCCCTAAGATCTCTTAACACTAATTTTAGTAACAAAGAAATTTAAAAAAAGAAAGAAAATAACAATAGATAAATTTTTGTTCTCTTATTCAATATAATAATCCCAGAATCTTAAATTTCAATGTTAAATTGGAGATATTGATGACTTGATAATTTAGAAAAATATTTGTACTCACCTCGTAAGCCAAATTATTGATTTTTAATGGCATATACATATATATAATATTAAGTGCCATCCAGGATAGTATACCGATAACATTTATAAAAGTGAATCGACTCTCTAGCGTGGTTAGATAGGCCACAAAAATGGAATCCTGAACGAGAAATATGAAGCAGAAGAGCAGAGCAATGCCGAAGATCTCAACGAGTTCCTCGTGGCACAGCAGCAATATTTCATCGTGAGTCTGCAGATAGATTGCCAGTTTATCTGGATGGATATCAGGTAATGCTCGGCTCAATTGTGTCGCTTGTGCTTGCAATAGATTTGAGACAACATTCACCAGAGATGTGTAGCAAGTGAGAATGAAATTCTTTCTTATAAAATGCAAGCAAAGGCATATATAATAGAAAATCATTTCGATCTGTTGACAATAGTTACTATATATCACTGCAAACGTAGTCACATGCAGGATATAGAAAGTGCAGCTGACTAGGCAAAGGCGATACAGCCAACGAGGACATTTCAAGGTTTCTGTGTTCAGATGCAAACGTTGCGCCAGGAGCGACATTCGCTGCAGAAGTAATTGTTGCCGATGCTGTCGGATGCGTAGGCATATGTTGATCAATATCTGTATAATTGATGGCATCAATAAATGTAGATAGTAGAATGCCTCGACAGGTTTCGAAATCATTTCAGCATTGTAAACACATTCTCCGTTCAGAATTCCATACAGAGAGACAGATATAATGAGCAGTACCAAGAATTGACTCAAGCCGGAACAGAAATCGAAATGTACTATATAGGTCTGATGCTGCTTCGAATAGTCTATATCATTCAATCCCAAGTAACGTTGATACTTGAGGAAACTTAATAGTTTACGATCCCTCGATTTTTGGAACATTTTCAAAACACTTGTGCCGCAGTAAAGGTTTGAAAGATAACTGAATGTATTACCAATTGTATATGAAAAGAAGTAATACGAGGGATATTTATTATCTATATCTATAGTTGGATCTTTTAATTCCAGTTAATGAAAATATATTCAAGCTGTGGTAATGACGCTAATTTGTCTAATATTACGTATGTTTATAATCCGATTTAAGTCTATTTGTATAGAATCGAATATAATATACCCTATAGAATAAAATCGTGATATCCGATAAATGAACTTTGATGGGAAATATGATCTAATTTAGATATGATATGATATACGATATTTATTACCTAGCATAAAATGAAGGTAACACAGGCATTGTTCAATATCGGTAATCGACTATCAAATATCCTGTAGATAAAATAATATTATTATTAACCATACAGAAATTTAAGGACAAGAATTCAGTAATGCCCAATCAATCAATGCCTATGGTTCAAAAATCGTCTCACGCCTTTCTCCAATCAATTGAGCCCAATTAAAATATATCCATTTAATTACAAATTCCTTAAATTGTATATATAGACTCACCTGGTTAGCCAAATGGTTCATCGTTAACGGCAGGTATATAAACAATATATTGAATGCCATGCAATAAATGACGACTAAAACTTCAACATATGAAAAGCGACTCTCCAATGTAGCCAAATAGCCGATATATATACAATTCTGACATAGATGTAGGAGACTTAACAACATGACAATGCCAAATACTTCAGAAAGTTCTTCCTGGCATAATAATAGAAGCTCATCACGTATGCTCAAGTGTTTGGCCAATTGTTCGGGAGATATATTCAGAATATCTATCTCTATCAGCTCCTCAGCATGTGCTTGCAGGAGGCTAGACATAACACTCGTCAAACACGTATAGCAAATGATGATAAAGAAAGTTCGTACAATATCCAGTATGGCGCAAATACCATAGATTATCAGATCAATCTGTGGACACATTTGCCAGAAGAGCGTAGTAAAAATGGTAATGTGTAGGGCATAGGCAAAGCTGGTGCCATACCACAGGCGAAATAGCCAACGGGGGCGTGACAATCTCTGTGTATCCAATTGCAGGTGTTGGCTCCACAACGATATTCGCTGCAGCAACTGCAGCTGAGTCTTTTGCCGTAAACGTATCAAAATAGTAAATAGAATTTGTAGAATTGGTGCCGTAGAGACATATAGAAAATAATATAATTGAACTGGACTGGAAATCATCTCATCGTTAGAAATACACACGCCACTGAGAGTTCTATAGAGAGTGGGGCATACGATAGCCAGAAACAAAAGCAGAATTGCATATGATGACCAATTCGTGTGGATTGAATAGCCATTGAGTTGCTTTGAGTAATCGATATTATTCAATGCCAAATAACGTTGATAATGTATAAAACTTAAAACTTTATAATTTTTCGATTTCGATTTTGAGAACATTTTTAAAACACTTGCGTTTTGCTAAACGTTGTTGGAATAACTGAATTATATACAGCTATATATCTCTAGAATAATCTTTAATTTCAATTAGTGCTAATTATTCTGATTAAAAATTCAAAGACGAAGGCTGATAATCAGGTATATGAAAATAGGTAGCAGCTAGCTTAGCGGGAGTGCTCGGTTAAGAGATATATCTGAAATTTATTATATGTCATTCACTCTAAATTTTGATACAAATTTAAATTAATCTAACATACATTCTTTTTTTTTTTTACAAAAATTTTTATAATTGAAAATTAAAATTAAAATTTTGTTAATAATCGATGTTTATCGATAAATAGGAAAAATTTCATAAAGTATAATAATACTGCCTGTTACATAATTTAATTAGACTACTATTTTCATTAAGCTCTAATTATCTATAGATGTGACCAAGGGGCTGTTCCAATGTAACCCTTTTCGATTAGACCCCAAGAACTTTTTTAACGTGTAAAGACAATCAGATTATTTCTATAAAATCTTTTCTTTTAAACTCTTCTAAATATAGATTTTTCTTGATTTGGCATTAATAATGAAAATATTATGAAAAGTTTAAAGAGCCTTATAGTCTGTGTCTATAAACTAGAGTCCTATAAACCAATACCAGACATTGCTCATTTCTTGTAGAAGATAACACTCACCTGTGTGGCCAGACTGTTGATTAGCAGTGGCATACTTATATAAATACTAAGTGGTAACAACCAGCTTAATAAAAATACGACCTCATTTCCTGAGAAACGCCCCTCCAAGGTAGATATATAACAAAGGCAGGTAGAATCCAGTATAAAGTATAATGCAATAAACACAAAGATGCCGCCAAATACTTGATCCATTTGCTCGTGGCATAGCAAAATTAGCTCTTCGTGAATAGACAAATTGTTGGCGACTTCCTCCACAGATATAATAGTTCCACTCTCTAAAATATTTAATTGATTTGCCTGCTCCTCCAGTAGGACCAACGTAATATAGACTAATGATGTATATAACGTGATGATATAGTTGGTACGACTAATATGTATAAGGAATGCAATAACTGCGACTATATATCCGAAGTTGATATAATTGGTACTTGAAGAAAATATTGAAATGATAACATAGAAAAAGTTAATACCAATCCAAAGACGACATAGCCAACGTGGCAAGGTTAACTGCAATGTTTTAACATTTAATCGACTGGCTAGGTCATTCAGCATATCGAGTAGAACGCATTGCTCATCCTGCTGACATCGTATCCAGATTTGTATGAAGATCTGAACAATGGGAGCAGCCAGGACGACCAAAAAATAGAATTCATTAACAGCTCTCGATCGCATGTCCATGTAGGCGAGGTCGTGTGCCTCCACATTGTAATACGTAGCACTGATTATAATAGTTAACATCAATAATTGTATGCCAATGGAGCACAAACTTCTATTGATCACATAGCAATTGTTAATGTTAGTGTATTCAATATCGGTTAGTCCCAAATATCGTTGATAGGGAATAAAAGTCAAAAGCTTTTTCTGCTTCGACTTCACAGACATTCTGTTTAAAGGACTTGCACACAAGCGCTTACTTGGAAGTATACTGAACGTATTACAAAACATATTACGTTCTTGACTTAATTAAAATTGGTAATTTAATTAATTGAAATTCAGGATAAGCTCGTGAGCTGCGACAGAAGTTATTAGCGTGAGTGGGAAATAGAGATAGGACAGACATTGAGATAGAGATACAGATAGAGATACAGATACAGATACAGATACAGATACAGATACAGATACAGATAAAAATATACAGATACAGATACAGATACAGATACAGATACAGATACAGATACAGATACAGATACAGATACAGATACAGATACAGATACAGATACAGATACAGATACAGATACAGATACAGATACAGATACAGATACAGATACAGATACAGATACAGATACAGATACAGATACAGATACAGATACAGATACAGATACAGATACAGATACAGATACAGATACAGATACAGATACAGATACAGATACAAATACAAATACAAATACAAATACAAATATACAGATACAAATACAAATACAAATATACAGATTCAAATATACAGATACAGATAAAAATATACAGATACAGATACAGATAGAAAAAAAGCTATAAATAAAGATAGATATAGAGATATAGGATAGTTTTAAGATAATTATAGAGATAGACAGAACCAGAGACAGAGATATAAATACATAGATACATAACAACTGAGGATAACGTATCATATTTTCCCATAGACTTAAAGTTGAGTTACTGCTAAAAATGTAATTAAAATCATGGCCTATATATCCACTCACCTGCTTAATCAGATTATTGGCTGTCAGAGGTATGATAAGAGACATAAATATGGGCACTATCCAGCAGAGCACGAACAGGACTTCCACAAGAGAAAATCGTTCCTCCAATGAGGCCAAATAACAAGTGCATATGGCATCCAATACGGTATATAGAAAGAGGAATACCAAAGCGCCGCCAAAGACTTCAACAATTTGTTCATGACAAAGTAGGAATAGTTTATCATGAAAGCGCAAATTCTGTGCCAATCTCCCCATGCTAATGGAAGGTTCAGACTGCAGCTGATTTGCCTGCTCCTGCAGTAGCTGCATTACCAAATGAACCAAGGCTGTGTAGCACACAATAATGTAGTTGGTGCGCACGAGCAGCAAAATATAGCCCGACATGGCCAGATAGTAGCCGAAATTTTGATTGACACTAAAATAGAAGCGTGCAAAGACAATATCGCAGGCATAGAGAATGCTCATGCCCACCCAGATGCGATAGAGCCATTTGGGACGATTCAGTGTTAAGGTATTTACTCCCAAGTCTCTAGACCAATCGGTTAACTTTTCAAGGAGTTGCAGCTGCGATTCCTGTTTCACACGTAACCAAATATTAACCAATATCTGAGTAATCGGCGCCGTTAGTATATAGATGTGATGAAAATCGTTGCCCGACTCGGAAGACAAATTCACATATCTGCCGGAAACTGCACCGTAAAAGCACGCAACGAAAACAATTTGTATCAGCAGCTGTATGCTATGGGAACACCAGTTTCCATTGATCACATAACACTCTAAGACCCGGGAGTAATCAATGTCCGTGAGTCCCATGAAGCGTTGATAATGTAAAAATGGAAAAAGTTTTCCATTTCGTTTAGGCGTTGACATGCTGAACGAATAAAACTTGTGCGTGTCGTGCGTTAGTTTATTAGACTAAATTCTCTATGCGTTTCTGGCAATTATCTAAACAGTAGAAACATTATGAAATAGCTAAGATATCAACTTAATTGCTGCTTAATTGAAGTGCTTGTTGGTCTGCTTATTTAAATAGACTTTTGTCTATCGCAAAGCATTTTTCCATAGGTATTTGAATATTTGCCTAAAAGGGAATGTGTAATAATACTTTAAGTGTTTAGGTGGGTTAATCTCAAGTTAGTCAACTACGTAAGGCATACAGAGCTTATCATATTTAGCCAGTATATTATGAGGAGTTATTATAATTAGTCGTCTTAGATATGAGACTTTTCCAACCTATAAATTATTATTTATTTATTTTCATTTTTGTATATATATATTTTTTTTTATTAAATTTAAGATGACGTAGAATAGAATATCTGTCGTTTTTATCTGTTGTTATCTTAGTTAGGGTATTTCCTAGTCAATCATAGCCAATATTCTTAAAATGGTATTCTTTTGTTGTCACTTTTAATAAACCTATCAAAGTTAGGGTATTTCCTAGTCACTTTTATCCTACATACTAAACTAATCTACTTTCTTAAGAAAAGTTAGGATATTTCCTAGTCAGTTATATCACACATACTTTCTACTTAGACATATTCTCTACTAGACTTAAAGTTAGGGTATTTTCTAGTCAGTTATATCTCAAATACTTCATTTGCTGTTCCTTCAGCTGTCAATTTCATTTATTTTATTTTTCTATGACATTTCGTAAATGGTTTTTATCATTGATTAATCGTACTCTTACCTCATCAGCCAAATCGTTGATTATCATCGGCATGCTTAAGAATATGCAAATTGGTATCATCCAACGGAGCAGCAGAAACATTTCCGTATAGGAGAAACCATCCTTAGGTAGAGCCAGATAGAAAATCTCAGTGACATCAAGTGTGCCATATAAATAGGGCAGCACTAGAGCACCGCCAAAGACATTCACCAATTGATCCTGGCTTAGAAGCAATAGCTCATCATACAGCCTCAAATTGTTGGCAATGTGCCTTAGGCAAATTTGATCATTGCGCAGCAGTTGACGCTGCAGTTGAGCTGCTTGAGCACGAAACAGATGCTTCACCAGGCACGCGAGCGAGCTGTAGCAGATGATGATGAAATTTGCACAGACGAGACGCACATAGAAGCCAAGTAGAAAGATCAGTTGTTCCAGCTGCATGTCCATATCGAATACTACGAAAAAGACAATATCCAAGGCGTAGTAAAGGCAAATTAGAAGCCAAAGATAGTAGAGCCAACGAGCGTGTATCTTCTCCAGATTAACAACTCGCAGAGATGTGGCCACGTGGCTCAATCTGTTGAGCAGCTGCAGTTGCATCTGTTGATGCGAACGCATCCAAATATTGGAAATTAATTGAGTAAACGATGCAGCCAAAATGACCAAATGATCAAAATTGTCGCCGGTTATCGAATCAGTTGACTGATAATTAACCGACCATTGCATAAACGTGGCCAAAATGCAAGCGATCAAAATTGCTTGCACGAGCAAATGTAGCAAAATTGATAGACAGCTGCTCTGCAGTATATAATGTCTTGAGAATTTCGAATAGTCCACATTATTTAAGCCCAAATAGCGCTGGTAATGCAAGAACTTTAAAAGACGCATTTTAATACAACACGCGTTGCTTATCGAACTAGAATTCGTTAACTGACTGCAATTACTTCGAAATAGTTGCTTAAATAAACTCTTCTTTAATTCAAATATTAATTAAAATGGCATTTAATTGCTAAAGTTGTATATTATTGGCTTTTAATTACAGTTTTTAGACTAATTGTATATGGTCTTTTAATACCATTAGAAATCCATTTAATTTAATTAAAAAACAGTTTAATTTCGCTGTAAAACTTACTTGCATATCAAATACCAATTTTTTAATTTAATAAACAAATTTAATTATTATTGCTAATTTATAAATTAATAAATATAGTAATAAATAATAAATGACTAATTAATAAATTCTGTTATAAATTAAAAACAATTATTAATTAATGCACTCGAAATTAATTTAATAAAACAAACTGAGTTTGTAATTAAAGAATAAAATTAATATAAATATTATAATTCTATTATTTACAAAATTCTTGATTTTTCTTAAGTTAGCTTTGTTAATTTTATTTTAAATTAAAAATGAATTTTCAATTCAACATTAAACTCGAAATTAATACGCAATTAGCTAATTCAGCAATAATATTATATTTAAAATAAATTAAATTAATTACAATTATTTAATACAATAATTATTTAGAATTTTAATTTTTAATTGTAAAATGTACAATTTATTCGTATTTTGGATTTTGTATATATTTATATATTTATATATATCAAAATTATGATTGTGATAAAAAAGGGAATGAAGCTTAAATAAAAATAAAAATATACCAAATTATATGAAACAATTAGTTAAGTAAAAATAATTTAAATGTATATTAATAGAAATATTTACAGATTAAAATTATAATTATTTACAATAATATTATTTAAATAATATTTTAACATATTTTAGAATAAATAGAATTTTATTTTTTTTACTTAAACTTACAATTGGATCAACCTGCAATCCTAACTATTGTAAATAACTTTATATTATATTATTTATGAAGTTATACATCATTATTTACTTGAAGACGAAAGCAACTTGTGGCTTTACTCCTCTAGGAAAGATTCCATAATTATCACAGCAACGTGCGACTGCCTCAAATTTCAGATTAGAAATGATTTTATTCTGCATTTGCCCAGCTTTTATAAGCTCCACAGTAAATGCACACAGGGAGAGCGAAGTTTCCACTCAAGATGCCGCCTTTCATTGTCATGATTGCCGAAGATTGACGAAGACCAATTGGACTGCTCTCGTTTGTAGATGCACTCACAGCTGCACTGTGCAACGATGCACGACCTACGAACGTTGACTGAGCTAGAGCGGCACGAGCAGCGTTGAAGGAATAAATGAGCATTTATAACGCGAGAGAGAGAGAGAGAGAGAGAAAAAGGGCGCGAGTGTGCACAATCTCTTTACAACAGCTTCTAATTGTGGGCTGCTGGTCTCAGCATGAGCAATTATTTATTTCATTAATTTAATTAATGATGCATTTTTAATAATGCTTCGAAAAATAAATTGTATTTATTATTTTTTTTAAACAACTCAAATCAAGAATAACAAGTTTTAGCTTTTAAACTTCTCTCAATTAGCACCAAAAATTATTTTAATTTGTAAGTCATTAAAAAGTTATATTATTATGAAGTATTTTTCTAGGTGTTTAAAATCATATATTTTATTAATATTATATTATATTTTAATATTATATAATATTATATATTATATATTTTAATATTAATCTTAATAATAAGATTTATTTATTTATTATTATATAATATTTTTTATTTATCTATATTTTTATTGTTGATTTATATTTTTTATTTGTAATATAATTATATATAATTAAAATATACTTTTTAAAACATTTTTTTAAATTTCTAAAAATTGATTCTTTTACAGAAAAGTGAATTGGACTTTTTGGAATGGTCTCCGCTGAACGATAGAAACTTAATGCCAGACGACTGGACAACGGATACATTGTTCTCGGCAATAAATGGACCATTTCCATTTCCAGATTCCAGAGAGATTGGTAAGCATTAAGTTTAATCATAGATTCTTCTATCAGACATTCGAGAAGAGAACACGACACGGAGCTGATTCTGTTCAGTTTTATATTCGGACGACCTATTGTTCCAAATAACTAAATAAGTGATAACTCAATAAAAACCATAACAAATAAATTGTTCATCCTAGGTGTGAACAATTGTTGGCTAAACGGTGGTACTTCTGCGATTGCCAAGTATCGAGGTTCAAATCGTTGCCATAATAACATAACTTAAATGATAAAGCAATAACATAATTGCTGGCAAAATGGTGATACTTCTGTATCATGTCGGGACCTTGAGCGAATGCAAGTATCGTGGCTCAAATCCGTGCCGTAAGTCAAAAGGTCGAGTAATAATAAACAAATGAAACATAAAATATGTAATATAAACAATAAAAAACAAATTGGAGTGGAATCACCCTTACCCTAGTAGGTTCTTTTAGAACTAAAGAGGATAAATAAGCACTTCCCAACCTAGGCACTGGTTGTCGTTTGGTTTCTGTAGTGCAATATATAACTAAATAACTTAAAGGTAAATCAATAGAAAACGAATTGCAAGAGACTGCCCAGATGATTGAGGTCTTGTACCAAAAAGAAGCTTGGAAGCTCCCTAGCCAAAAACAATAAAATTGTTTACTGGGAAATCGGAAACAAGTAGATAACAAAAAAAGTCAAACAATAATGTAATAGAATAATAACTTAATTATAAAACAATAATTTAATAATAATAATAATTATAGTAATCCAAATAATAAGAATTATTAAAAAAAATTGTACACATTAAAACTCTGCGAAAACGTTTACTAATTTTTATCGTGCACAGGAAGAAATCTGATGAGAAGCTGCCCTAAAACGATAATTAAGTCTATTAAAACATTACACATACACAAAAAATAATAATTATAATAATAATAATAAAAAATAATAATAACAAAAACCTTACGAACGTAAGAAACACAAAAAGTGATAAAAAAAAAATGGTGTTTTTTATTTATATTCTGAATTTTATGAAAGAATCAAGTAGACCTTGACATCGAATCGCATGATATTTAAATGTTCAAAATTTCGTTTGTTCAGTTCACTTTTGCACTAAGTAACTAAAGCATAAAAAAAAATTGTTTTTCCTTAAAAAAAAAAAAAATAAAATAAAAAAAAATTCTTTAAAAAAATAATAAAAATTAGTATTTAATAAAATATAATTTGTTTTTCCAAATTTAATTTCTACGACTATTAAAAAAAGTATTTAAAACAAAGAATATTTGAATAACAAGTTTACACAAAACACGCCTTACGACTAACGGGTAAGTGAGTCTTAATCAATCCTTGGGTCCCAATAAAAAGAAATGTATTATTCAAAATAACACATTTTATATAATTCTCTATAGTTTAGGAACAATAGGTCTAAACTCAGTCGCGTCCGACTATAAAACTGAACAGAATCAGCTTCTTAGGTCGTGTTCTCCTCTCGATTGTCTGATAGGAGCACCCAGCCCATTATTATTATATATATTGTATATATATATATTGTCTATAATTATTTATATAATTTTCATTCAACAGCACGCGGTGCAGGCATTGCGGATTTCATACAGCCAAGTCTGGGGCCGTTGCAACCGAATTTAGATGATATCGATCTAACCCTGTCAGGTATATATAATTGATAAATATTATATATATTTATATAGATGTTAATAGTTGGTTCTTCATTTAGATTTGCTCACCACAACCGGCTCACGTTTGCCACCCGTGCCCGAGGAGGGCACCGATGCGGAGATGCTCAAGAACGACGACTATTGCCTGCAGGCGATTGTAGGTGCTCCGCACACGCTCTATTCCAGCGACAACATGATGGATGTGGTGGCCAGCAACAGTGCCGGCGGCAGTGCTCAAGTGGATGCCAATATGCTGGAGCTGAATACGCCCATTGGCAGTATGCCATACGGCGATATCGAGCAACAATTTGTGACGGCACGCCAACAGCAAGCTGTCAGCGATACGCAAGCGCAACATTTACTCAACGATAGTCAGTCAACGCGTCTGCATGCGGCCAAGCATTTTGGCGGCAGTGATAGCAGCAATCGTTGCTCCACCAACGACAGTTTCTCCAGCAAGAGCGTCATCAATGGGCGCATCGCCAAGAATACGCAGCGTCTCATACGCCGCGAGCCGCACAATTATGATAAGGCGCAGCCGACGCTACATCAAACGACAATCTATCAGCAGATGCTGGCTGAGCAGCAAAAGAATCAGCAGCAGCAGCAGCAACAACAACAACAGCAGCAGCAGCAGCAGCAGCACTTGAGTGGCGGCGCTGTATTGCAGCCGTTTCAGACATCCCAAGAGCAACAGCAACAGCAATTGCTGCAGCAGCAGCAGCAGCAGCAGCAGCAACCGCGCTTGCTCTTTCCCACACAGCAGCAGCAGCAAAACGCTTACAATACGCAAAGTTTCTTAAGTACCTATGCAGACAGCTATCAGCAGCAACAACAGCAGCAACAGTTGTCCACGCCGCAGCAGCAGCAGCAACAACAGCTCAGCGTCAAGGTGGAGCCACATCAGACGGATGTTATGTCTTTACTGAACGACAGCTCCTACAACTCCATTAGCTACAAGCCGTATCCGCAGTTTAAAAAGTCCGCATCGACGGGCACATTTTTGAATGTGCCACGAGTCTCACAGCAGCAGCAGACACAGCAACAAAACTACATGCAACAGGAGCAACAGCAGCAACAGCAGCAGCAACAATTGCAGATGCAACAGTCGCTGCCCTTGGGTCTGAGTCTAAGTCCGCAACAGATAATGCAGCTGACACGCCAGCAACAGGCAGCCAATACACAGCAACAACAGCAGCAACAACAGCAACAGCAACAACAACATATGCAGCTGCAACCACAAACAGTTTCTAGTCTGCTGCTGCCACAGCAACTCGCTGTTAGCGTCGCCTCCTGGGCCACGCCCAATCAAACCAACCTCTTGCCCAAGGAGATGCATCGCTCCAATAGTCTGCCACTAAATGTGTCGCTGCCCAAACTTCACGAGCAACAGCAACAACAGCAACAGCAGCAACAGCAGCAGCAACAACAACAGTTCATCGTGCCCAAATATCATGTTAAGGGTAAGTCGCGTGTGCGTAGCAATTCAATGCATCAACAGCACACGGTTGTCGCCGCCGGCGGTGGCTCACCCGTCAACAATGGACACGCCGGCAGCAGCAACAACATCAGCAGCAGCAACAGCAGCAACTTGCTGATGACACAACAATTGCAACAGGCAACCAGCGATCCAATGCTCAACAGCACGCTCGCCCAGCTGCTCACCTCAAGTTAGTTGACAAATTTTTTTTTTAAATAAGTCAAAATTATTACAAATTCTCTTTCCTTTCTCAAATTCTCAGATACACGCTTGCAGGCAGCCGTGGCCAGCAAAGCGCAACAGTCAAATTCTTCCGCCAATGCCATAGTCAGCAACAGCAACAACAGCAGCAACAGCAGCAACAACATTAACATTAACAACAACAACAACAGCAATAATCAGCAGCAGCAGCAACAGCCACAGCAAACGCTGTATGTGAACAATGCGGCAACATCGCCTTTGGCTGTGCCGGTGCCAACGCAACAACATTCACCAAAGAAGTCCGCCTCGTTGCCGCTATCGATCGCTGCGCCGGCGCTGCACAGTCCGCCAATTGCCAAGATGCTGAGCTTTGGTGGTGCGGGTGGCAATAACCATCATGGCAGCAATTTGAGCCTGTCACCAGACTCGCCGTTCCACGATTCGCAGGACTCGCCGCTGTCGCCGACGACAAGTCTGAAGTATCAGCCTCGGGATACGCAGCGTCGTGCCGGGCATATTCATGCCGAGCAGAAGCGTCGCTATAATATCAAAAATGGCTTTGATACATTGCACGCGCTCATCCCGCAGCTACAGCAGAATCCCAATGCCAAGCTGAGCAAGGCGGCAATGCTGCAAAAGGGCGCCGATCACATCAAGCAATTGCGGCAGGAGCGCAACGTGCTCAAGGATAAAATCGAAGCGTTGCGCATGGAGCGCGATGCACTCAACAACTCCCTGATGTAGGTCAAAGCAAAATTACTTATTGAGTTAATTGTAATAATTTCTACTTTGATTTTTTTATAGGCATCTGCACTCGGTGCTGCCGGCGAATGGAGCGCCAGTGACACGGCAGGGCACGGAACATGTGCGTCAGCTATATGAGGTCTATGTGCGATATAATACGATGAACGATTGGAAATTTTGGATTGTAAGTGAATTGTTAGAAAAGACGTAATGGAGTAGGGCGAAACTATTTGAAGTTAAACATTTTTTTGTATAATTAAATACCACATTTTTAAGTTATGTTTTATATGTATAGGTAGTTTTAGTTAAATATGAAGGACTCTGTTGGCTCATAAATGCTATGAGAAGACATATTGGAGCAGTATTCAGAGAGAACTTCGAAATTAAATGAAATGTGCATTGTTGAGCAATGTTACTCCTCCCTCACATTGTCATGCTATGCTATTAACAGTATTATGCGCTGTTAATAGCATAACTTCCACTCCAGTTCTCCTACAGCTTCCACCCAATATAAAGACGAGGAATTACAATCACGACTTTGTACTTAGCATCGAGCCTCCTCCACTTCAACAAGCAAAATATGTTTTATATTAGAACCGTCTATATTTTTACGGCTATATTAAAAAAAAAAAAACGCAATGATATTAAACTCTTTAAAAATATCATTCTTTTACAAAACTAATCTATTTAACCCACTGCGCGCCTTAATTATAAAATTAGAGACTAATTGGAATCACAGTCAAGACAGATTTATCCTATACATTTATCCATAATCATATCTTAATTGTTTGTTTGATGCCATTTGCCGCACTTAAAATATAAAATTAGACATTGATTAAAGCAGATTTATTCTATATAGTTGTACCCTATTAAACCTAAAATTGTTAAAATTTGCTTGAAGTCATTATGTTTCTGTCTAATTTAATTATTTTTATTAATTTATTTATTTTTATTTTTATTTTATTATATTTTTATTACAAAATGCTCATAGCAAATAAAGTTAAAAATATAATTATTTCTTTTAAAACATTTGTAATATCTAGATTTAGATTTAGATTTTTATGCATTCAGTATTACATGCTCCAAAGTTGAGCTTATTATGTGTACTTATCTAGAAAAATATCTCTATTGACAGTCAAAACATTTTGTTTTCTTTGCAGCTGGGTCTCATTCTGGAACCTTTGTTGGCCTCGTATACCTCAACCGTTTCCAGCGCCAGTTTGGATGAGCTGCGTCGCACCGCTTTCCTCTGGGTGGATCAGCACTGTTCGCTCATAGATCTGCGACCTGGTAAGTTTTGCTCATCACTCAAAGAAAAGAAAGTCGAATTTAACTTCTATTTCCCTCTTTCAGCTGTTACGAACAAATTAAAGTACCTATCGATGCACACGGATATTGTGTCGGATCCACCAAGTACCTTGCAGGAGGAAGTGGCTAAGGCGCTGCAGAACACCAGCGGACAGCATCCCAATTTGCATGGCTCCTAACCGTTGTTGCTGCTCGTGATATGAATTTAACCCAATTGCTACAACAAATCCAATGTCAATGCAAAATGTTCGCCCTGCTGCCCGGCAGTCACGTTCCACAGTCAGCAGCTAACAAATTGTACAAATTGCCTCGTTTTGGGGCAGATTCATAGATATGTGTATATGTGTATAGATGTGTGCATGCAATGGATGCCACAATCACCAGCCACCAGCAGATGCAAATGCAAATGCAAATGCAGCTGTAGCTGTAGCCTCAGCTGCAACAGCAGTTGGCGCTAAGCTAAGCAACGCGTAGTGCCTACAATTCTATGACTTAAGTGTAAAATAAACGATTTTACAATTTTTTTCAAAAAATATTGAGAGTATATTATTTCCAAGTCGAGCTTGACGATATCAAATGTAAGAATTAAAGCAGCGAACTTAAAATGTATTCTGCGCGTGCACACATAGAATCCACAAGAGTGAAAATAAAATGGTTGGGCTGAGTGGCTTTGCATACGTTTACACGTGCTCTTTTTCTAAGCGGCCAAACAGCTTGAATACAGGAGGATCCACCGAAGTGCCGTTACTTAGTGGAATCTAAAATGAGCGCTTATTAGTTCAGCTGATTGCCATCGCAAGAGCACAAACGAGTATTCTCAAAACAGCCTGAAACATTTGTGGGAACGAGAGCCTAAATAAAGTCCACAGGAGCTATGTTAGTTTGTGGAAGCTAAGCTGAGACGAAGTGTTGCACTGAGTGGTTTCACATTTGCACAAACAATATAGCATCCACAAGCGGGCGAACAGAAAGTGTAAGACGCAATTTGAGCTGAGTGAAAACACATTAATAGATCTAGAGTGACGAATGAACGTATGAGAGGACAGATAATGATGGAGAGCTGTGTGTGGGAGGAGCTCACTTGCCACTTGGGAATTCTTTCACTTGTATTCGTGTGACTGCAGGCTATATAAAGGTAGTTTAAATTTGTGATGCTTTCAGTTGTTGACGAACTTTCGCTTTGATTGCATTAGGAGTTCAGCGCTTTATTCAACGACTTACGCACATATAAGATATTAAAATATTAGGATAAGTCTAAAAACATATATTAATTTAATTAAATATAAAAGGTTTAATGCATGATTTCATTATTTAAATATAAGTTATACATTTTTGAAAGTCACATATATTTATGCTTAGCCTTTGAGTTATTTATATTCCATAGTTGGATCATATACCGGAAACTCATTTAGATAATCTAAAAAAAGACACAATTTTGTTTTTCAATTTAAATTAATATCCTAATTAACGTTAAGAATCTTCAACGAATAACTAAAACTATCTATTATTATTTCATTCATTTTCAGGCAAATACATCACTCACTTGCCACGATAAACGATCCAGAACTCAGTTCAATACGATTGCGGACATAACGATCAAAATATATTATTTTCTTTAAATTACAATAAAGCACACAACAAATATATTTTTATTCTAGTTTTATTACTTTCTTTGTAATTAATAATAAATAGTATTAATATTCAAATAAATTATTAAAATCCCTCTTTTAATAGGTCAAAAAAAAATAAAAATAAAAAAATCAAGGCAACGAAATCGTTGCATACTCTCACGGGGTGAGCCGGGCTTGGCAAATCCGATTTTGCCCGAAGTCCGACTTAAAAATACCAGCCGAACAGAAATGATGAGCAGCGCGATAAAATGTTAAGCAAAATAGTTAAGTTAACTAACATCGTGGAACTTAAGTTCTATGTTAACTAACGGCGCCTTTCAATTGAGTGATTTAAAGTCACCCGCTCAGCTTCTGTTAAAATACGCTGCTCAGCTCATATTAAGCAACAGCTCATTTTAAAGAGCTGCCCTAACAGACAGCAGCAATGTTAATTGAATTTTTTAATTTTCTTCAGAGATTGAGAGCTTTATGTTTACCACGACTGTGATTTACATATGTACATATATATGCATTGATTGAAATAATAAAAAAAAAACATTTTTCCTACCCAACATTTTACCTACCAAATATAGAATTTATTCCATTATTTTTACCAGGAGACGGATTATTTTTCTTTATAAGCATTTATTTAAAAAAATAATTATACAATATAATATTTACATTATTTGTATTGTATAACTAAACATACATACGTAACATAACATCAGTGCGGTGTTAAATGCTGGTCAATCCTAGCTGCACTTTACTTTAAACATATATACTCTTCCAAGTGTACTATGAGGAAAGCACTCGGAATAATTTACACTCTGCAGTCTACAGTCAACCAAGATCCAAACGACCTCTTACACTTTCTGTTTGCCCAATTGTGGATTCTATGCGTGTGTGAATTTCAAGCATATGTATGTTTCTACTCAATTATTAGAAAAGCACTCAGAATAGTTCCCACAGCGGCTTCCCAATTCTGTTCGCCCAATTGTGGATTCTGTAACTGCTCTCACTCTCTCATGCAGAAGGCATTTGTGTGTGTGCGTACATCTACATCTACATATGTATGTATGAATATGAAATGCAGATCAACTGATAGAAATTAACTTTAGCTTCGATTAAGGCCCTCAATTCATGCCTTCTAGTTAATGCGCAAGCTGCTGCATTTGTGTAGTGAAGAGTATTTATTAAAAATATATAGCAAACATTATGAAATAAATTATTAATATTGAAAAATAAATAATAAATAAAGATATGAAATAAATAAAAAATAAAATAAATAATACTGTTCGTATAATCGTATACGAACTTTTTATTCTTTTATATTGTACATATGTATTATACCAGTTCTTATTGAAATTGAAAACTAATTTATTTGTAATCCTATGCATTTTGAAAAGATTTGCAAGTCTACCCACACCACGCATTCTAAGCAATCTTTATTACCTTTCTCGCTCTAGCAAAAGAGTTGCAGTCCTACTGTCAAACGACTCTGAATAGTAAGCAAAAAGCTCCGTTAGCATATTCAATGCTGCGCTGAGCTCTTTGAATAGCACTCAACTTGGCATCCACTAGCTAGCTCAATTCACAGTTATGAAGCAGGTAGCGAGCGACTCTTCGTCTTTTCTTTTGCGTTTTCTATTGCTGCTACAGTCGTTCATAACATAGAGATGACAATTGAATGAGGGCTGCTGCTCAAATAGTAGGAAAGCTAAGCACAGCCGACAAAAATGTCGTATTCAATTTAAGTACTTGATTTGTTACTTGAGTACTTAGTATGTAATTTAGCTCAATTTCTAATTGTGTTCCACGTAATTTAATAAAGTTTTGGTGCAGTTTTATTTACATTTCTACTAGCGATGTTAATTATAAAGATACGAAAATACTTAGCACAGGCGACAAAAATTTCATATTTAACTTAGACTGTGTTATTAAAGTAAACGGCCTACATATATGAATAATAAGCCATTTAAATTTCCAATCTATGTAAATTGAATATGACACTTTTGATGGATGTACATGTATACAAATGTATGTAATAAATGCGAGCAAAATAGAAAGAGAGAGAGGGAGAGACATTGCGGAAATTGATAATGCAGTGTGTAAGCTCTTATCTGTTAATCACTCTCTCTCTCTCTCTCAGAGTACCACTCTCCACCTGTCACTCTCCCTCTCCCTACCTCTCTCACACTTTAGTTACATTCCAAGTGCATTTATATTGAACACAATATAATTCCCAGTTCAGTTGCCTTTGGACTGGTGCGGAATGTTTATCCTCGGGCTATTGCTGTTGCTGCTGCTGCTGCTGCTGCTGCTGTCTGCCTGGCTCTGGCAGCGCTGGCACTTCGATCACTGGCAGCGTCTGGGCGTACCTCAAACACCCGCCACGCCCTTTGTGGGCAACGTTTGGCGTCTGCTGCGTGGCTACTGTTGCTTTGGCGATCAGTTTCGCGAGCTCTACGAGAGCCCCAATGCCAAAGGTCAGGCCTATGTGGGCATCCATGTGCTGCACAATCATGCGCTGCTGCTGCGTGAGCCGGCGCTCATCAAGCGCATTCTCGTCGAGGATTTTGCACAGTTCTCGAGTCGTTTCGAGGCCACAGATGCCATCGGCGATACGATGGGCTCCCAGAATCTGTTTTTCTCCAAGTATGAAATGTGGCGCGAGACGCACAAGATCTTTGCGCCCTTCTTTGCCGCTGGCAAAGTGCGTCACATGTACGGATTGCTGCAGCAGATTGGCCAGCAGCTGGAGCAGCACATGGCCAGGCATCTGGCAGCAGCAGCAGCGTGCTCATCATTCGAGCTGGAGGTGAAACAGCTGAGCGCACTCTTCAGCACAGATATCATTGCCTCGCTGGCCTTTGGACTGGAGGCTAATTGTCTGCAGCAGCCGGATGCCGAGTTTCGACGCATGTGCATCGAGGTGAATGAGCCACGGCCAAAGCGTCTGCTGCATCTCTTTACCATGTTCTTCTTTCCGCGCTGCTCGCGCCAACTGCGCACACATCTCTATTCCGAGGAGTACGAACGCTTCATGCGCCAATCTATGAACTGGGTAATGGAGCTGCGGGCGGCCAGTGGCGAGCAACGTCACGATCTGATTGATATATTCCTGCAGCTGCAGCGAACACAGCCGCCTGAGAGCGTTGTGCATCGCCGTGACTTCTATGTGGCTCAGGCAGCATTCTTGCTGCTGGCTGGCTTCGATACCTCCTCGTCGACTATAACGTTCGCTCTCTACGAGCTAGCCCGCCAGCCGGCCATACAGCAGCGCCTAAGGCTGGAATTGAGCACGGCGCTGCGTGGCTCTGTCTCTGGACAATTGGACTATGAGACGCTCAGCACGTTGCCCTATATGCGGCAGGTGGTGGATGAAGTGTTGCGTCTATATCCGCCTACATCATTCCTTGATCGTTGCTGCAATGCCAAGGCGGGCTACGATTTGTCCGCTTGGAGTAGAGGCAAAGCGCTGCGCTTGCCGCCGGGCACGCCCGTCTACATCTCTGTGCTGGGACTGCATCGTGATGAGCAGGTGAGCGGGCAAGAGTTGAGTTTAGGCCTCACTTAATGCGCTTACTGTTTGCAGTATTGGCCGCAACCGCTGAAATTCGATCCGGAACGTTTTGCGCCGGAACAACGCGCGCAACAGCAGCCCATGACGTATTTGCCCTTTGGCGCCGGTCCGCGCGGCTGTCTGGGCACCTTGCTTGGCCTATTGGAGATAAAGGTGAGTTTTAATTGGATTTCATTTGATATTGACATCAACTTACCTGTCTTTTAACCAACAGGTGGGTCTGTTCTATATACTAAAGAACTATCGCGTGGGGAGTTGTCCGCGTACGTTGCCGGAAATGAAGTTCGATGCGAAATCCTTTGTCCTGACAGCTGCGGGAGGCACCTATTTACGCTTCATACACGATCCACTCAGAGAAATATAGCTCAACAATTAATTTGCAGTTCTTTTTTTTTAATATATTTTTATTTTTGAATTTTCACTTTATTGGGGTAATTGTTTTTCACATATTTTTATTTAATATATTTCTTTTTTTTTTTAATATTTCTTTGTTTGTTTTTAGCCTAAGATCAGCTCAAAAATGTTCACAAAATTTGTCAGTTGGGCTAACCAAATATCGTTGGCCATCATAAATATGGCTAATCTAGCATTATAGACTATAGACTGCATTTATTGGCGGGCTTATCAGTATATATGTATGTAATTGAAATTTTAAATGAAGTGCATTGATAAGAAAATGAAATCGAAACAAGGCAAAGAAGACATTGAATTTATCAGTTTGAATTTGAAGAAATAAATTGTTTTATAACTGCGGCTTTTAGCCATATATCAAATGTTACCAACAATATTTGGCTAGCTTGACAATCAACCATATATATGTTGTGTCTATTTGTTGTTGTTGTTGTTGTTGTTTTCTTGTTTTATTTATTTATCATATACACTTTTAAAAAACTAGCTCTCGAGCTACCTGGCTTATATATCTTCACTTTTTACAAATTATCAAAAACATAACTAAAGCAATTTTACACACTCATCATGAATGAACTAAGAGCTAAGCTAATAACTAATTGCATTTTCTTTTTCTTTTTTTTTTGTTTTTTAATTTGAATTATACATATATATTTTAATTATAATATATTAACACAAAATTGTATTTGTATTTGTATTTTTTTTATACATAAACGTTTTCACTTTTCTTTTTTTTTTGCGGAGAATTGAAATTGAATAAAAAATTGTTTATTTCGCTAGCTACGAATCGAATTTAGCAGAAATCAAATTCAATTTCATAAAAATTCATGTTTCAAAAGCAATATGCAAAAAGCAAAATTTAATGTTCAGTTGAAATTGTTAAAAAAAAAAAACAACAAATGTGCATAAATATATAAATCGTGAATTTTCAACTGCTGCGCAAATAATTTTTGTAATTTGAATTCGTTCTGAATTTTTTTTTTACTATTTTTGTAAAATTTTAATTTATTTTATTTTTTATGTTAGCAGTTTTCAAGAGGAAGCAGCATTTATTATGGCATATGTATGTATATATAGCGGAAGGTTCTATTTTCTTTTATTTCTTTTATATTTTTAATTTCAACTCCTTCTCAATTGTATATATATGTATAGTTAAATATATATATATATATGTATGTGTATGTGTATGTGTATGTGGCAAGCAAATTTGCATTTTGTTTTGTTGCAATTACAGCTTTTGATTCTCTGTATTTCCTTATTTTTCTGTTTTTATTTATTATTAGTTTTCTTTTTGGAAGCAATAAAATAAATATTGTTGCAAGTATTTTTGTTGAAATTTCGAATTTGTTGTCTAACAATATTTTAAATTTTAAATTTTCTATTTACATTTAAAGTGCAAGCATTTAAGTATTTTATTTGAAAATTGGAAAATTTCTTTTATATTTTTGGTTTTTTTTTCTCTTCTTCACACAATATACAATAAAATTTGTGTTAATTTTTGCTTTGTTTTTTTTTTTTTTTTACTGACTTTGGAAGTGTGTTGGAGGCTCGTAATAAAAAGAGTCGAATAAGACAATAATAAAAATAAATAAAATGTGCGAATACAAAATGATTGTAAAATTTCTGTAGACAAAATATTTGTAATTTTATAAAATGTCCAAAACACTCCCAGAAGCATTAACAAACAGCGACAAAATGTTAATTAACATAAGTGAGAGCGCTGCTAATTAACATGATGCTATGCTTAGGCTGTTGTTTTTATTTTCTTTTCTTTTGTTGTGTTAAACATAACGCTTAATACGCACATTCATTATTAGACATAACGGTATATAGGCATACATATATATGTATATATATATAGCTAGTTACATTTATAGTAGTGTACTTTTGACATGACATACATCTAATTATATAGTTTATATATATATGCAGCAGATATATATATATATATATATATATATACTCTCACTTTTAGCTTGCTAGTAAATATCATGTAAAAATTAAATCATTACATTCAAATGTTTTGTAGTTGTTTTTGTTTTCACTATACTTGTATTTCAATCTGTTGTTGTGGGTTTTTTCTTTTTATTTTTTCTTTTTTTTTGTTGTTGTTTGTTTTAGTCTTCTAATACATTTTACGAAACACGCACATTAGAATCGTTGAACTGCTACTATCTTCGATCCTGCATGACCACCTGCTTAAAGGCACCCGCCCGCACATTCGACTTGACCTCATGGCCGCCCAGCGAGGCGGTGCCATCGCGTGCTATATAGAGCTGTAAGCCAGATGCTAAAAGAGATTGAGAGACATTAATTTCGATACTAATTGAATATAGAATTCTACTCACTCTCTGCGGACTCGCCCAGCTGATCCAGCTTGGTATCCTTTAAAATCTCATCTATTAACGAATTGGGATTGACGCGCGTCTCCTCGACACGATCCGAAACGCGTGGCCCATCATCGAGGGCGCCCTTTTTGCGCTTCTCACCGCTGCTTTTCGTGCGATCTAGAGATCCTGTTTCACTTATAACTAACGAGCCGGAACTGGGATTCCTGTGGAGCCAAAAAAGGACAATACAATTTAATACATACAATTAATATATAGTAATATATAAACTAAAGAAAAATATAGTATATATATATATATATATATATATATATATATATATATATATATATATATATATATATATATATATATATATATATATATATATATATATATATATATATATATATATATATATATATATATATATATATATATATATATATATATATATATATATATATATATATATATATATATATATATATATATATATATATATATATATATATATATATATATATATATATATATATATATATATATATATATATATATATATATATATATATATATATATATATATATATATATATATATATATATATATATATATATATATATATATATATATATATATATATATATATATATATATATATATATATATATATATATATATATATATATATATATATATATATATATATATATATATATATATATATAGAAATATATACGCGTTGTGCCCTGTTTAGTTAAAAATATGTGAATAAGCAGCGAGTTACAAAATCACACGACATAGGATAATATAGGCAAGACCCGGGATATACATATTGCGGGGCCAAAACAATTGAATGGGGGCTATCAAATCTGGCCATGCCATGCATAAAACATATATGATTATGTGTGTCTGTGTGTGTGCTTATTTATATATTAGCCTTAAAAATTATATAAAGTACAAAAAGCTAACAAAAAAAAATCTGGTGCAACATGAAAACAATATAAACGCTAAAAATTGAAAACGTAAACATTGTAAAAAAAATAAATACATATTACATATTCAACACAATTGAAAATTAAATTAATATAAATTACAATTGGAAAATAAATTTACAAGTTTTTTTTTAGCAATATAAAACATATCATTTTACACACAATTATTTAAACTTAAAAAATAATATTTTTTTATAAATATATTTTATATTAAATTTAAAATTTATAAATAAACAATTATATTTATTTGTAAATAGCATAGAACATTTATATTAGAACTGGAAATTAATTAATAATAATAATGTTGTATAATTTAATACATGTAATATTGAAATATAATTTATGTTTTTTTTTTACCAGCTTTTGAAGTGAACTTGACTTTAATTTATTTTATAAATAATCATATTTAATTTAGCTATCAGTGGACACCTTTTGTGTTCATTTTTTCACCTTTTCATACAAAAAAATATAAATTTATATTGTATATTTATACAAATATAAAATAGATAAAAAATATTTGATAGAAAAACAGTATATAAAATAAATAAAAATAATTTATAGAAATATAGTATATAAAGTAAATAAATATAATTTACAGAAAAACGTATTACAATTATGCATTATTTTGTATTCCTTAGTTTTTTTTTTTTTTTTTCAAAAGTATTAATTAATATTAAGTAGTAAAATAAATATCTGCATATTTATATTTTCTATATGAAAAGGGAATATCATGTAATAACCAATTACCACTTGATATAATAAAAATAAATTATATATATTATTTTTAATTTAAATAGAATTTAAAAAATAAATTATTTATAAATTATTTTTAATTTAAATAGAATTTTTCATCAAGAAGATTTTGTCTGCATAACTATAAAATTTGTAAAAATATTTATGGAAGTAAATATAAATATTTTAAAATAACATTTGAAATCATTTGCAGTTAGATAGGAAATATAGAATTATTATTTGTTTTCCTATAGTTCAAAAATGAATAAATAGAATTGGAAATTATTTATAATTAGAGAGGAAATAGAGAATTAGTTTTGTTGTTCTATAATTTCAAAATTTATAATTCGATTGAAAATATCGAATTACTTTTCTTATATGTATATGGTTTATAAACTCAAAACTGTAGCCGATAAACATTTACTTAAAGCCATAAATCGGTCAACTATTGTTTAACTAATAAAATGTTGTTCTATTAATCTTTGATTAAAATCTTAAATAGTTAGAAAAATTTATGTTTCTTTAACGGACAGACAAAAGCTGCTACCTATGCATAGATAATCTCTGATAATAATGTAGAAAATCTATACTCAATATTTCCAGCTCTAATAAATTGTATAAATTATAGTTTATAGACAATATTACATGACAACAAGTTACGAGCACAACAGCAAGGTAGCATAACTTAAGGATCTAAAACAAGTCGATACAAAGAAACAGAGGCAGGCAACTAAGTATTAAAGTTTGCTGTGCGGATAAATGGAAAACCCACATCATTGTGATGCTGGGCCGACGGATGATCTGTGTTGTGGCCAGCGGCGAGAGCGTTGCGCCCGAGACAGACATCATGGTGGCCGAGGTTAGGGCAGATGCCTCCGCTGCCGCAGCCGATGTGGAGAGCAACAGCGATGCAGCCGACGGATTGGAACGTATGCTGCATGCATCTGTGGGACTGGCGGCAAGTGAGCTGATTGCATCTCCTGACATGACATTGCCAATTCTTGGACTATTGCCATGTCCATTCGGTGAGCCGATCAGCGTCTGCTGTGACGGACCATCCACAGTATCCGAATTGCACTGAAAGGTGATGAGGGCACCGCTGCTGCTGCTGTTGCTGCCGTTCGACGAGGAGGCCGAGTGATTCGAATGGATGCTGGCTAGAGTGCCGCAAGGTGAACAGCTACTGCCATAAGATCCTCCCGATGTTCCGCCTCCAGCTGAAGCAGCGGCTGCTGCCGCCGCTGCTGCTGCTGCTGCTGCCGCCGCTGTTGGCTGCTGTCGATTGCCGCTGCTGCTGTTGTTGCTACTGCTGTTGCAATTGTTGTTGCCGCCGCTGTCGAAGAGACGACGTGGCACACCGCTGAAGCTTCTGCATGTTGCGCGTTTAATTTTTTTTTTTATTTTAGTTTTTTTTTTTTTTTTGATTAATTTATAGACACAGTTACATATCAAAGCATTATGTTTTCAGATATATATGTATATAAATTTATATATGGGAAGACATAAGAAAAAAAAAAAAAACATTTGCAAAATATGCACAATAAAATTGATGAGTAATAGTAGAAAATACTTAAAGTATATATTCATTAATATATGTAAATATATATTATAGTATATTAGATTCAATAAATACGTCTCTGGCTGACAAGCAGCTTAAAGCACTTAACTCAAAAAAGCATTTGAATTTTGGATTTTGGTTAAGTTATTAACCTATTTAAGAGACTTTGTTATTTTAATACTTGATAAGTTTTTCTTTATCTGTGTTATTTTAGTGTGTGCGCGTAGTTGTGCTTGTGTGTGTATGTGTCTCAATGTGTTTCAAATAATATTTAAATTAAAAAATATATAAAAATTTATATATGAATAATTAATTTGGAAAACAACACAAATTTGTAATACTTAAAATATTCTGAACTCCTGGCCTATATTTATATATATATATATTATATATTTAGTGTTTACTTGTTCCATTTGCTCAACTAGTAAATTTTTTATATTATTTTTATCTATTCTGGTTCATTTATAGGTATTTGAACTTGGACATGTAATTTCGATTGTGGTTCAAGAGAAAATTTTAGATTATATTTTTCTACAAGATTTAATATAATTTTTTCAGCAATATATATACATATTCATTGAATAATATTTATGTATTTAATAAATATGTAATTATATTTTTTTTAAATTAAAAATTTGTTATATGTAATAATCAATATTATATAATTAATAAATATATAGTATTATATTATTAAATAAAAAATTTAATTTTAAATTGGAATATAATTCAGTTAAATTATATTACCATCATTAGTTTGTTATTATTAATATTATTACTATCAAATAATTTATTTTATTTTGTTGTTATTATTTATTTTTTTTTTTAATTTTTTATTATATTATATTTTATATTTTAATGTATATATTTTTTTATTTAGTTATATTTTTTATTTTTTGATGTAATTTTTTTTTTAAATATAATAATATATATTTTGGAATCGAATTAATTTAATATAATTTTATATAACTTTAAATATGATAATAATAATTTATAGACATTTTCAAAGTTTCAAATATATATTATGCAATTTCACAAATTTTTTTTTAACTAAGCATAAATTGTATAGGTTCTAATCAATTGTTTTTTATAGTCAATCATTCATAAATAAAAATTGAATTTCTAACAAAAGTCAACTCAGATCTTTGTAAACTCTGACTGCATTTTTTCTCATATCTTCCATCTGAATTGTCACCTGGTGCCTAATAAATTTATGGCACTCTCAACACCCAAAAGCCAAAATGTCAATGAGTGCTTTGAAGCTATTGTAAATTTTGATGAGAATAACAAGCAAAAAACTTGTTTTCTTGGCCCAGCTAAATGAAGGTCAAGGTTAGAGTTTGAAAAGTTGACAGACAGGGGGACATATCCTTGCCCCAGTTTCAATCCGTGTTGACCCCGAAAAGGACAACTTGTAAGTAAAGAGGTAGCGCTGCTTGTGGCAGCAGCGACGGGGCAAATATAAACTGAATTAATGTTGTTTGATTAGCAAGAGCAGTAGAAAATTGAAGGCATCACAGTGTAAACTCTTTGTAAATATTCCATTTCAATTAAAAATATAAAAAATTGTAGACGAAACTCACTTAAGTTTACAATTAATACCTAATTAGTAAGCCCCAATTAAAATAAGTGCTTAGTAACTGTAGAAGCACCAGTAGCTACTTTTGACTGTACAATAAGTTTGACCAATCCCATTGATAAGACCCGTGGGATAAGGCAATAATAATGGCAAAAGAGTTATATAAGATTAGCTTACGACTAAGACTTAGATCTAACTTAGTATTAACCCAGTTTAGGGCAATGATTAGTATCAAAAAATAGAGGAACATGAACGAGAACAAAACAGAACGGATCCAAAATATAAACGAA
Organism: Drosophila stalkeri; assembly: GCA_035047405.1. Taxonomy (NCBI): domain Eukaryota; kingdom Metazoa; phylum Arthropoda; class Insecta; order Diptera; family Drosophilidae; genus Drosophila; species Drosophila stalkeri. Next base: position 23,061,250 of record JAWNPR010000039.1, read on the forward strand.
AACAAGAACAATAACAAAATATCAACAAAACAAATGAAAGTGCATTAAATGATAAAGAGTTAAAGCGTTTTCAACGGGAAACAAAATAGCAATTGAACGCTAACGAGTCAAGTCCAAAGAGTAACGAGTAGCAGCTCCAGCTCTAGAAGTAACGATTAAAGCTCAACGAGTAACAAGCAAAAACTCGTTGTTGAGCTAATTATATATATATAATTAATTTGAATTTAAATGCAGATTAATTGTCCAGCTACCTAGGACTTCAAAGAGAACGAGTTAAGACTCAGAGATTTCCAAAAGTAACGAGTAAAGCTTGAACGACAACGAGTAGCGATTTGTTGCTGAGATACTTAAATAGTTTAATTTTGAATATTTTACAGATCAATTTTCTCATCAAACTGAATGAGAATGAAGTTAAGAACAGTAACGAGTAAAGCTTGAAGAGTAATGACTAACCATTCGCTGCTAAACTAGTTAAATTTTGAGTCAATTTCAGTCGGATAACTGAACTGAACGATTTGCTATTGAAGCTCTTCTAAGAGAACTGAAAATCTGTCTAAGACCAAAACGGTTAACAAGCAGAACGAGTAATGAGTAAGCTCAACGAGTAACGGGCAAAGCTTAACGTGTAACGAGTATTGATTGGTTTTTTTTTTTTTTTGTAGTTTGAACTATTTGAGTACATAGTGTCTGAGGCTAAACGAGTAAAGCTTAACGAGTAACGGATTCGCTGTTTGAACTAGTTAAATGCTTAGTAAGGGATAAAGGACGCGACGCACCTCATGAGCTCGTAGGCAGCATTTGTGGAATGTGGCCGAACCAAATGATGGATGGGCTCCTGTGTGGACAGCGGCGTAGATGATGTTCCCTGGAGCATGGTGCGACGATAGGCACGTTCGAACGGTGTCCGCGACATGAACGAGACGCCATTTGCAAAATTATCAGCCGGTGAGTCGACCACATCGTAGGTAAGCAAACGATTCACATAGCTATTGCCCAACGCCGGCTTATCCGCCGATTGTATGAGTCGATTAAAGCTAGGTCGCCGTTCGCTGGTGGGCGTCAGAAATGGATCGGCTTCGATGCGTTCGCTAACAACATCGGGTATGGTGCCCATCGAACGCATCTTCTGTATGGGATAATGTGATGGCATCGCTGGACTCTCCTGTCCACCATCTTGTCCAATGAACTTGGCATTGCCCACCTTTGACTGATGCTGATGATGCGTCTGATGCTTCACATACAGTTTGCCCGACGAACTATTCGATGTGGTCGAATTCTTACGCAGATTATAGCTATGAATGTAGAGATGATGCTGCTGATGATGATGATGATGATTGTGCTGCTGGACACGTAGACGCTCCTCTAGCGATTGATCGCGTATGCGTTGAAATTCCTTACGCACCGCCTCCTCGGAGTAGTCATCGAAGCATAGATTATTCAACGATTTCATTTTCGGTATTTGTGCATGCTCCGCTAGCTGTTTGAGACGCCGTGGTGAATTGCGATCCAGCTCCATGGAGGCCTTGTGAAATTCCATCTCAAGTATGGACAGATTCTCCATGGACTTGATTTTGGCCACACGCGGCGTATGATAATTCTCCTCCAAGCCCGAATCATTATCGCCCGAATCCTCTGGAGCATATTCATCTGATTCACTAGTCGTCTCGGCGCTATCGTAATACTGTGTTGCCTGCAGCAGCAATGGCAATGGCATCTCCGCCATGGGCGTGAGAAAATCTTCATAGCCAGACAACTGATGATGCTGCTGGTCACCGGGATTTAGTGTAGCATTTGGTGTCTGATAGAGCAGTTCTTCGCTCTCATATTCGATAGTGGTGCTGAGGGCAACAGTTCCGGCCTGAGGCTTGCTCTGTGAATCGACCTGATGCTCCTGCAATGGGCCCAGGCCCTGGCCCAGTCCCAGACCCATGCCCAGACCCAAGCCCAGTCCCTGGGGCTGTGGTTGCTCCGCTTTGTGTCGCAGCGCTGGTATATTCAATTTCATGGCATTTATAGCTCTCTGATTGAGTCTATTAAGTAGAGAAACGGATTTTCTAAAACGACTGAAGTATTTTTTTTTTTTTTGCGACGTACGTAGAAATACATTTGTTTTTTTTTTTTTTTATCGAAGAATGTTAATGTTTTATATAGTTTTACAGTTGGTTAGTTGGCCATTTACCCGTTTTTTTTTTATTCAAATTATATACAGTACATATGTTGGTTATAAAAGAAGAAGAAAACGAAAAATGTGTTAAACAAAATTAGCCAAAAAGCAAAAAAAAAAAAAATCAACTAATTTTAAAAATGGGAATTTAACGTAAAAGCTACCATAAAAAACCGGATTAGAAAAAGCCCGCAAAATCCAAAATTTATTATTTTATAAACTACATATGTTATATATAATATTGATACTTATAATAAAAAATTTTAATTAATTATGAATTAAATTTTGAAAATGAAAACAATTAAGAAACCAATTCCATTTGATGCACTTTATAAATGAGGTGAGTGTGTAGAGTAGGTTAAATGTACTAGACCAAGCCACAGTAGATAAATTAGTATTCCTGCAAGTTCTTAGCATATTGCATATAGTATTTGATTACAGATCTTATAGGACTGGTGTATAGTACAAGGCTATACTCAGAGATAGAACAAATTTATATTTATTTTGTTTAAAATTTTAATTCACATTGGAAACTTTCTCTGTTGAAACATTTTGATTTCGTTATTTGTTCATTTTTTCTGGAACTAATCGAACTATAGCATTACTTTAGTATATATTATTTGCAGTTGTTGTTAAATTAGTTACCTAACTGACTCATTTAGGCTTATAATGAAGAGATTTTTGATTTCGAAACCCAGTCTTGTCAGTTTCCTAATCTTAATACAGTCATTGCATGCGCTATGTATCTGTGATTACTTTCATGAGATATTTCTAACTATTCCTTTTGATTAATCATAGTCAGCTCTTATATAATTGTTTACAACTCACTCTTATAATGTCCCCCCCATCAAAGCTTATCAATAACTTTTAATTTCCGCAAATACTTTATCAACTTTGTCAACTTTCTAGTTGACTTACTTTTCATTACAATTTTCCAACTATTTAGTTTTCTATTTAGTTTCCAAGTTTGTGGGGTGGAAAATGCAGCGAGGCAAATAGGGAAAAAAAGAGCAAGAAATCCGTGCAAATGCCAGATGCAAACACGTGACCTTTGAAGAGCCACAACATGACGTCAACTGATGAAATCACCAGCTGTGCAGAGTTGTTTTTTTCTTACTTTTTTTTCAGTTATTTTTTTTTTTTAAGTACTTTTTGTGTAAACAATTCTTCTGTGAGCACTGCAACATTTATATGTATATTGCAGCTGCACGCGAACATTAGCCAAACAGACGCACATCAAATTCAATTATATTACTTCTCTTTTTTTGTTTTTTTTTAAATAAAATTTCCAATTGGATTCTAAGAATCAGCAAATGGCGACAGTTTGTCTGTGGATATGGGAGATTGGGTGTAGGTGAGTGAGCATTTGACCTTAAACTTAATACAATGATAATATTGTTCCTAAAGTTTATAATTTATTAAACTAGTTTAAATATTTAAAAAAAAATATATATATGTATTTATCAAAATTATGATTTGCCTAAGCTATGTATAACTGAGTTAGTATTTAAATAATACTAAATATATAGTATTTATTTAGAAACTTGCTGCAGTCATATGTGGTATAACTAATAATTATAATTATTTATATATCTCTAACTTAGCTAAGTAAAATACTCTAACTCAAAAAGAAGTTAAGTTAAATAAAATAGAAATTGAAATATATGTATTGTGTTCAGTGTATATGTATGTGTGTTAAACAGTGTTGTCTAATAATACTGTTTTGTAGTAAAAATTTGGTTTAGTAAACATTTAAGGCGAATAGTATATGTGTAATTCGTGTGTGTGTGTGTATGTGTGTATGTGTGTGTGTAACGTCTCTTGTTTAGAGTTACGCAAAGAGATTCGTGTAATTATAGAGCTTTAGCATATGTAGCGCATATATAGTTTAGAGAGGAGCATAACAATGTTATAATAGTTAAAATATATTTTAGATATTTGATATATTTATATAGAAATTAAATAGTTGGCGCGAATTGTGGGCAAAACAAATTCAAATTCAAATTCAAAGCTTTATACATATTTCAAGCTATACTTAATAAATGGATATGATCGGAAAATTTGGATTTTTTCATTGTTTTTTTTTTTCATGGTTTCTAACTTACCTAGCATGCCCCGAGTCACCCTCGGAACTTTGCCTCGAATGTTGACTGTGCGAAAAACTACTATAACCCGAACCTTTTGACATCTGAGTGACAAAAAAATAAAAAGAAATGATATTAGCAAATAATTTCTCTAGAGATATACTAAATGTAATTGGTACAAGTTGCTAAGGGATTATTTTGGCTTACTTGACTAGTATTACTGGAATTTCTGGAGTGTCCCATTTCCATAAGCGCCGCCGTATTAACAGCTCCCACATTAGCAGCGCCAGTGGTGCCATAATTATTGCTGCCAATGACACCCAAAGCGGGCAATGCTTGGCTAACCGTCACCGGAGTTGTGGCACTGGCCGAGGCAATCACATGCTGTTGCAAATTGTCTGTGGTCAGCGTCACAGCCGATTCGGAGGACTCGGACAAACCGGAATCGGTGACAATTGCCGCTATCAGGATCTGTGTATCGAGATCTACTACTCAAAAATAATATGGAGAGAAAGTTAAATAAATTGAATTAAATATATATTTAGCTAGCTAGCACTCACCCTCATCTTTGACGGTGGAAACGGGTCGTGTGCCCGCCGCTGCACTCATTGTGCTGGCCACGCCGCCCAGGGTGGCACCACTGCCACCGAGTTGTATGGCTGTGCCGCCACTGCCGCTGCCCATGCTGGACAAAGCTGTAGCCGTTGGCGTCTGTAGACCACCGCCACAAGCCACATCATTGGCCAGATCATCAGCAGATGGTTTGCTGGGCTTATTCTTCAAACTGGGCGTTGGCCTATCCATAACGAGAGCATACAAAATTAATTAGTTTACATATTTACCACAATTCATATAAATGAGCTAACTTACGCCTTGAAGAGTATATCACCGCTTAGCATATGCATTTTAATGCTAACTCTCAGCATTGAGTTATCCAGTCGATGGCGTGCATCGTATCCCTCCAACAGAAAGCGACGTGATGTTAGACCAGCGCCAGCGAATTCTGCCAGATTTAGATCGATAAAGCCGAGCTTATAATAGCTACGACCGCCCTTCATCTCCTTCCGTATCGAGATGCGCAAATGGCAGGGATCTAGAACGCCCGTTGAGGCATTTGCGCTCATTTTGCAGGGAAACTCAAAGCTGCGATTCCATTCAACGCGATGATTGCGTACCTCCTCGCTGATTGTAGAAATTATTAGATTTAATATCGATAATTTTAATAAAGAAGAAGTACATATATCGATAGTTTTTATAAATAATTTGGTAACGTTTTACATGTGTTGATAACTTTTATAACAAATTTTTAAAAATTATTTACATATATTAATAGCTTAAATAAATTAATGAATAAGAAAGTTACTTCAGATTGTATTTTATGTTATCGTTATCGACTTCGCTAATAATATTTAAAATTTGTTAATTCGTTGTTAATATTTAAAATAGGGTCTATTGAAAACTATTTTTATATTATTTCAGGTGCAAACTCTATTTCTATCAAGCTTGAAAATATACAAAGAAAAAGAATCGTTAAAGTACAAATGTCTATCGATAATTCTTATATCACTTTAAATTGTTTAATAGTTTGCTGTAAATGGTTTCTTAAGTTTCTCAAGATATCATATTCTTTAAGTTCTATTAAAACCATATTTTTAAAAAATATAGATGGGTATACAAGTATATACTTTCGTTAGTTTAGTATTTTTTTTTATTTTTTTATTTATCGATTTTTTTTTTTTCATATACAAAAAATATATCTTTACGCAAACGTCAATAAATAGATCTATGACTTACTATCAACACAATTATACAAAATATATATATATTATATTAAAAAACTGATAACTCACCGACTGCTATACTCCTGAAAGGAACCACCGTCCAGTAGACGTATCTTGGCAAAGAGCACCTCATTTACCAGAGCCACCTCGACCAGATCTTGTAACTGGACCTCCACATTGAACTTGTACTTTTTCTTTTTCATCATAAAGGCCATGCCAGGGGCGCTAGGCCCAAGTAGTGTCATCAATTGCCTTGCCTACAAGCCGTTGCGTTGCGGCGTTGCCACCTAGTTCCAAAAGAAAATGAAATCGAATCGGCTTTAAGGCGGTCGCCAAGCACCGCCTCAAACAGTTCTATTAGCTGTATAACTTTGGCTCTAGCTGTTGCTCTGTAAAATGTTGCTTCTAAAATTTCCACTTCCAAATGTTGTAGTTGGCTTTGCAACAGTTCTCCTGTTGTGTTTACTTTTCTATATATATATATATTTGTATATATATTTTATTTTCAAATATTTTTAGTTTGGCTTTCGTCCTTTCAATAGTTGTGTTGTGCTATTTGACAGCCATGTTTACAGCTGGTGCATGGCTTCGGCCTTGAAGTCGTACCACGCGTCCACCTGCAATAATAATAGACAAAGGAAAATACGTATGAAAATCAATGTAATTTTCTCCATTTTTGTCTGTGCAACTTACAGCTTAATTGGGGTAAAATGTGTATGTAAGTAACTTCAACAGATAGAGAAAAAAAAAGGACAGCAGTTAGAAAAATCTGATAAAAATTAACAGACATATCTATAACTACGTACTCATGCTGCTTTCGTTGTCAGTCAGTCAGTTAAAGCATTCAATTCGAATCGATTGAATATTATTGTCCTTTATGACGATCATGCGAAATGGCAATTAACAAGAAAGTTCAAAATATAGTTTTATTTCCCTAAATTTAAATAGAGTACAATATTTGAATGTGAAAACAAATGAATAGAATGATAGATATTCGTAAGGGGTTATCCTGAATGTTTCAATAGAAATTACAATTTCATTAGCATTTGTTAGCTAATAAATATTTTTTTAATTATAGAACAAAGTATACGTAATTTATGATTATTGAAATGTTTATAATTGATTATTATAATTATAAAAAAATATTTATTATTGCGAATGTCTCTTCAGATGTGGAACTGGAAAAATTAATGTAGATACAATAATGATATAAATTTGCATATATAGATTTTTTTTACGGAAACAGTGGGATTTGGAGGAAAAAATGCTCACTTAGAGCACATACTAGACCTTCATCATTTTCATTGTTATTGTCCTTGACATTGCCATTACTACTGTCATTGTCATTATTAATATCTTTGTCATTGTCATTGTAATTATTATTATCTTTGTCATTACCATTGTCATTATCTTTACTATGGCTACTAACATTGTAATTATGATTGTCACGGTCAGCGTCACTATCAATGTTATTATCATTATTATTGTCTTAGTCATTATCATTGTCAATGAAATTGTTATTTTCATTTTCAATTGCATTTACATTATATCATATATGTTAATATCAAAGATCTTGCTGCTATCATTATCATTGCATTAATAATAATTCAATATCATTATGAATTTATTAATAATATTGTTATTCAGTAAGTAGTCAATAAGTAGATAGTAAATAGTAAGTGGATAAGTCAAATCAGGGTTTTCCTTCCAAACTTCCTTTATATATATAATATTATATTTATAAATATTATATATATTATATAAATATTATAGTATATTATATAAATTGTAATATAACAAAACTATTTCTCAGTTAAAAAGCATCAGCTAAACACTGTAGATTTATACGTTAATTATGTGAACATATGTATATTGTACAAATAATATTAAATAAAAATAAAAATGTAAAAATTGATTAGCATTCATATAAATATTATTCTCATAGAAAATACTCATATTATTTTCATCTTTTCATCACATCATATTCTATTACAGAGCATCATTAGGTCATTCATCCCAGCCAATTCCATCCAATTATAACTGTCATCAATTTGACTTGTCATTAGAAAGAAGTTTTCAAGGCGCCTAATCATAACGCTCGAATAGTCGTCAATCAAAACGCAATAAGGTGAGTAAAATTTATCGCATAAATTTAGCTGCAGCACTTTAGTAATTAAAAGGGCCAACACGCAAGATACCATAAGTAGAGACTACGCAGATAGAAAGCTAGAGAAAGAGAGGGATAGAGAAAGACAAGCGTGCCAGGATTACCTCATGATGCGTTCTATTTGGTCTTCGCTTGATTTCGCGTGCTTTCTTATGTTATTATAATAATGTTTTTTTTTTTTTTCGACTTTGGCAAATCGATGACGCATTATCATCAGCGTCACAATTGCTGTCGCTTTAATGATGATAATGCCGGCAAGAAAAGAGGAAAGAGAATTGTAGTGTTGCTACTTGGTCAATGCCTACAATTAGTTGAATCACATTTAATGAATCTCAACTTCCGGAGAGTTCTTTGTCGGACTTGAAAAACTTTGAAAAAACTCTTCAAGTTTAAACTGAAATCATGGGAAGATATTCTTGAAAAATAGACGATGCAAGTTCATAAATTCTCTATATGGCATTTTGAGCACCTGATCTCTTTTTATTTCATAAATTAGCCTGCAAATTAATTAGTAATTATATTTGTATTATTCCTTTTAGAATAGAAGTGCTCAACTAGTTGATAGGGTAGATGCCATAATTCTAAATAAATCATAAAAATTTACTCATATATATTTTTAATGTGCATCTATTGCAGCTGTAGATTTGAAATTTGAAACATATATTCCTTAGTACCCTCACCTTACAAGTGCTTTCTGGTCTCTAGTCTAGACATTGCACAAAACCAATATACTCTTTTAGCTTTCGGGCATAATCAAGAAAAATAAATAACAAACAAAATGATTATAATAACAAATAGAATAAAAAGTCAAACATGCGCCAACAACATCTGCTAGACGCCTACGTTGATATCTTTTGTAGGTTTGCCATTTGCGACATTTTTTTCTTCTTTTTGTCGAGTGCTGACTAATTTTATATATAGCACTCAGATCAATTCTGAGAACCAAGACAATGCGGTTGATGTTGTTGTTTCTTTCATTTTTGTTTAAATTGAGCTGCGTGCCTTTTTGCTTTGGCAACTAATCTTAAGAAACAATTAAAGCAAAGTTGATTTCAGAAGAGAACAATAAAAAGGCACGTAAAAATACGAGCTGATTGAAAATAGATTAGAATTAAAGAAGATTTATGCACAAAAGATGTGGTTTTTCTTTCAGTGCATTTTCGCTTTTATATAAATTTATGGGAATTAGAAACTGCCAAAGAAAAGAGAAAAATTTATATTTTCCAAAGAGAATGAGCTCAGGACAATAACTGGATCATTGTTAATAGACGTGAGAGGGGAGTGAGAGACAGCGGAGAAATTTAAAATTGAAGGTTTATAAACTTATAAATTGATTAATGAATTATTTAAATAAAGAACTTTACTTCAATATAACTAATATGTTGTTTTTATTTTTATTAATTATTTACTTTTTTTTGTATTTTATTTATTTGTTTTTCTTGTATTTATTTATTTATTATTTATTTTTTTATTTTTTACTTTTTTTCTTACTTTTTTTTCTCAAATAAACAAATTTTAAAACTAAATATTAAAATAAAAATTTATATATTTTTTTAAAATTATTTTAAAATTCTTCTGAGAGTTCATAAATTATATTTGTATAATTAATATCTTAAAATATTTAAAGCTTAAAAGATGTATTTTGTCATTCTCAATTAATTCAATCACAAAATAATATTCCGACTACCTTATGTTTATATTATTGAATTCAAAACGAATAAATGAGAAGGGCATGCAGGCTCTCATATTTATTTATTTATCTATCTATCTCTCTCTCTCTCTCCCCTTTCTTTTATCAACTTGAAGTCCTCGCTTTAACCTGACAACATTTGCAATGGGCAATAAACAAATCTGTAGAGAGCCAATTACGTCCATTATATCCATTAGCTGAATATACCCCAATCAGTTGGATAAACATTGCCAGACCAATCATAACCGAAACCCATTAACCCAGTTATTGCCACAGGCATAAAAAAGAGAAGAGATTGGGCGTACACACCCCATCATAAAATATATATATACGTATATATTGCACCCCAAAAATCTCTTGCAGCGTTTGTTTTTTGCACGTATCGGGTGGACTGGTTGGCTTCACCACGCACATGTGACCGCACCCAAAATAAACCTTTACGGAATTACAAAGTCCGTAAAGTGAAAAAGCTTAGGGTGCAGAACTTAGTGTGGTCAACGTGAACAAGGAAACTTGACGAGAAAAGTGAGCATATGAACCAAATGACCGACTGACTAACTTGATTGACCGCAATTTATTGTTGAAAATACCCTGTGGAGTTATAAAACAATAATTGGGCATATATTTTCATTTCTTAAAATCACAGTCAGTAAAAGAGTTTCAATGAATAACGTAACTAATTATTGGGCTTGACTTTTTTGAAGCTTAAATTTCATATTTTTTTGGCTGCCAATAAATAGCGAATTTTTGGTATCACAATAAATTTAAAAGTTTTCTTTTTAATATATATTTATATATATGAATATTTAATAATAATTTAAATTTTTGCTAGACTCTCTTGCATCATTTTAATTTTATTAAATAAAAAAAAAACAGCGAGTTCTTGGTATTAAAATTAATATTAAACCTTTTCTATTTAATATATTTATTTACATATATGAAAAAATATATAAATTATTTATATTTTTGCTAAACTCTTGCATTATATTAATACCATTAAAGGGCATCTTACAGTCGATCATCCCTTTGATTTGTATTTTATTTTTTTGAGTACTTGCACACTCATTTGTGGGTGCGTCTATTAAACACGAATAACCGCAAGGCAATACACAATGTTGTGTTACTATATCCTTTAGTTTATCCCTTGCGGATTGCAAATGTGTATGTGGTTAGTTGATAAATTGGAGAGTTCAAAATATGGGTTTTTAATGAGAACTACACAGTTATTAAAGCAGCAATTAGTTGACAATTGAAATGAGAAATCTTAAGTACATTTGTACTAAAGAATTGATAGTCATTTTGCTTTAATCAGTTCCAATCAGTGTCTAAGACCTTTTTGGTGCAGAAGTCAATTAGTGAGTGTTCATAAATTTACTTTGTTGATGAATTCAATTTGACCTTTACCTTGCCACCACCGCAGCAGCAGCATCATCATCATCCCGTTTATTATTATTAACAATGACGCAGCATCAAAAAAAAATATGTGAAAGAGTGTGCACACACACACGCACAGAAATAACATTAAAATTCATTGCTAAACATGCCACAGAGTGCACAAATATTTATTGTACACATAGTATATATATATATATGTATATACATATATATATATCTGCATCTTGGTCAACAAAGTATCAACGCACACCGGCTGATGACAAGCGAATTGTAAACGAAAAATTGTCGTAACGAATCGGGCGAATCGAGAGAGATTGTAGTATTTCAAAATTAGGTATAGCCAGCTAAGATATTGCAATACGCCCACTAAAGTGCAAAACAAAACAAAAAAGATCCGGGTTTAATTCCCACGTCAACAATACAATTGTGAAATAAGCTCGTGAGCTGGCAGAACTATGTGCAGTTGAAAGAAAGAAAACTAAGCTAAATAAAATGATAAAAGAGAAATGAGATAAAGGATATTTGTAGACGGGAAGAACAATTTTAAAGATAACATCAGATAAGAAATTAAAACTGAATAAAGAGAAGGTAAATAAAGAATTGCACTTGTGGAAAAATATAAAAATAAAATAAATAGAAGAGATTATATTATAAATATCTATAAAAAAAAGCAGTAATAATATTAAGAAATTTTTCCATGGGTAAAATGTCAAATAAGTAAACTACGGATTGTATTGAAAGTCTTTGTTTGATTACATACATATAAATGGAAGAAAAGGTATAACTCAATTCACAAAAAAAAAAAAATAAATAAATAAATAAATAAAAATAAAAATAAATAAATAAGTAAAAAATAAAATAAATAAATAAATAAAAAACAAAATAAAATAAAAAATATAAATAAAAAATAAAAATAAACTAGAAAAACAAAAATAATAAAAAATAAATAATAATATTTCTATATAAACAAAATTATATATTAGAGAGAAATTTGATTTTATAGACAAAAATAACCTATACACACAATATTATATTGCAAAATTATCAATTGATAACTTCTAGGAAAGAGAATAAAAAAATTAATTTATTCCTAAGATGTTTGCTTATAACAAATATATTTTTTATAATATCTATAAACATCAAATAAAAAGCGTATTTTATCATAAGACAATAAAGCCTCATACTTGAAAAAGAATAGCATGACTCATGAATCTGCTCTACAAAGGCATATATTGCATAGATTATAGGAATTAATATTGTAGCAGGAGATTCAAAAAGAATGCATCTAGATAGACATAATTTGATTTTATAATTTTTATAAATTAATAAAACACATACTTTATTTATTTATTTCACTCTTCAAGATAAGAAAGACTAAATCTTTTTAGAATAACTATTCACTCTTCAATATTAAATTGCATATTCATATATATATATATATTTTTTTTTTTTATTAATAGAAAACGTAATTTAAATATTTAATATTATTATTTGTAACAACGCGCACTGTACTTCGTTGATTGATGATCACAACAACTGTGCATAGATGATATTTTTATATTATTCAACAATCTAGTTTTGCAACTAAATGCATATAATATTCACATTGAACTCTGACTTGTCAATTTCAACATAAATGCAATTGCTCAATTTGTGTAATGATATTGCAAATATTATATAATATCTGAGTGATGAGTAAGATGCATTCCACCTGAGGTTGTCGTAGTATGCTTTGCTTTCAGCTTTTACCTATAGTCATTTGACTTGATCGTGGGCGCCGTGTCTCGGTCAAGTTCTCACACAATATCTGTTAACTGAGAGAGACATATTCGTTTACTGATTGTGCCAAATTGACTGATTGAATTATCTGATGCTTATTTAGCTGCCTCCCCCTTCTCACATCGTTGACATCGACACGCATCTCTCTCTACCTCTCCACCTCTCTCTCATTCTTTCCGTGTATCTTAAAGATACAAAAGTATCTGCTTGTTGTCAGAGATGCGGCGGTTCGATAAAAGCAACGACAAAGTGATAAATGAGTTCATAGCTCGAATGATGTTGGTCATGTGGATTAGCGAGGGGTAAACCAAATAGTTTATATAAGTATGTTGTATGGATTGAATCTTTATATATCTCTATATATCTATGTTATAAAAACTGTCTTTGAATTAAGTAAGAAAACTAAACGGATTAAGATTTTATATACAAAATAATATAAATATTTTCTTATATATTTATATTTGATAAAAAATTAAATTTTTAAAGTTGTTGAGTAAAATATATTTTTTACAAAATAATTTCATTTTTTAAGACGTGAAAAGTTTTTTCCTTTTAATTATTTAACTTGTTCTATTGCATTCTAAATGGGTTCTCTTTTATCTCAGCTCTTACCCATGCCTGTTCTCATTCAACAACTTCTCGAACCACCCATGCGACAACTGTTTTTGAGGAACTCACGAGTTGTATATCCACTTGGCCGCTTGGCCACCCAATCGTTCGCTGCAGCTGTTGCACACATGTTGAAATGATTTGCATGCGCTTGGCTTCTCGCTTAATGCTCGATGAAATGTTTTTCTGACTACCCCCTTATGACCCCTTTCATTTAGGCACTCCAAAAAAAAAAAAAAAAAAGTATTTGAGTGCTAATGATGTGTAAAACACAACACACAACGGGCATTCTTTGCTGGAGCAGATGCTCGCATATGTCAGTCTGGAGGTCGGAGCCGAACGAGTGTCGGTTGAGTGCTCATAAAGATAAGCACGGAAGCCGAAAAGATAAGAACTTTTTAGTTGTTACTGTTTATATAAAGAGCAAACTGCAGGGCAGCAGCATAAATTGGCAACAGTAAAAAAAAAATTAAGCAAAAAATAAAACGGAAAAAGTTTATGCGAGAGTTCATTATATAAAAACTAAACTTAAAATGAGAAAAGTGTGTAAAAGTTTATTTATTTATTTTTTTTAACGGAAAAAAGTAAAATAGGATATTAGAGATATTTGAACTAATTTTGAAAATTCAATATTTTAATTTGCAAGCAAATGCAATGTTTTTTTTTTTAATACAAGAGGGAACAAATGTTTTTTTTTTTTTTTTTTAATAAATTATTTTTATAAATTTAATGAAATATTCGTTATATTTATTTTCTTCATTTATTTAATTATATATTTACTTAATTATTTATTTATTAGTTTTTTTTTTAATTATTTACAATTTATTTTATTTAATTATTTGTTTTTAATTTAATAATGTACATTTTCTTTAATTTTTTTAATATGTATTTATAAATTTTATATTATTGATAAAATTATATAAAATTAGAATAAATTCCCTTTGCAAAATGCTTTAAACTAATAAAAAAAAAAAAAAGATGAGTAGGTTTGCCAATATTCATCTAGCTAGTAAGCCAGCATTGTGTATACCTAACCTAAGTAGCTTTGTGCTACGTTTTACATTACGCTGCAAGCACTGAGCTAAGCTCTGCAAAGAGCTGATTATTCGGCTCGACTTACATAAAACGCTCAACTTGGCCGCAACGACACGTACTGAAAGTTCAAAAGAGGCCATAACGTGTCTTGATTGAAAGAAAAAAAAATCATAATAATGGATGCTTCAGTGATTTCTCTATTGTGCACAAAGTGAGACAGAAAGAGAGCGAATGAAAGAGAACGATAATAGAGCTACCTTAGAGACGCCGAGTCATACAGACATCTAGAAAGACATTGACCTTGACAAAACGAAGCGTTAATGGATTTGACTTTGAATGTGTGCAAAAGGAAAACATATGAGACCTGGCACTACAAAGTGCGCTTTGATTTTCTTTGATTTAAATTTACTTGCACTTTTGACCTTTAAAGGTGGACTAACTTTTAGAATTTCTGTTCCAGCTAAATGGAAAACTTTTACTGTCCTGGCCATGGCCATTAAGTGCAGCAAGCAGCACATTTATTAGGTTTTCATAGCAGTTGTAGTTCTGCCAGCTCTAGTTGACCTTCATTGCATGGAACTCCCACAGCATCCCATGTTAGCAGTTTGATATCTTTCGCTTTATGGACGTCCTTTACACACCGAAAGTACTTAGATATACCAGCACAGTCGCAAACTCGCAAACTCGCACACTCAAAACACCTTCAAGTCATTAAGAGCGCAAACTTAATTTGAACTTTTGCCACGTTTATACCCTGTATTTATAAAGGTGTATCAAAATTGGAATTAGACTAGGAATATGATTTTATGTAATTTTTTATATATTATTTTTGGTATATTTAGTATATTTATATACTCGACTACAAATACTATTTGTTGGAAAAAAATATATGAGAAATATTTATATTATCGGAAATTTTTCTCAAAATTTATTAAAAAAAAATGTATTTAAATTTATTTTGATTAGATAATGGTTTCTTATCCCATTTTTATATTCACTTTCAACAAAAATTTCTTAATAAAAGTTTTTTTTAAAAGAGTTTCTTCAATTATCTGATTTTAACAAAATTTGTTATATTAAATAAATTATACATTTTTAATATCAGATTTTCAAACAGATTAATAATTATTTTGAATTGCTCTGATTGATTATCTTTATTTTTGAACAAATAACAAAATGTAGATTTTTTGTTAACGAATTGTCTTTAATCTTTCTGATTCTATTCTTCCCAAAAAATTCAGCTGATTGTCTTCAATCTTTCTGTTTCTATTCTTTCAAGAAAATTTTAAGTATAAAAATGTTAAGTAACATTTGTTTTTTGTTCTTTTTAACACATTTTTACCTTTGATTCAATAACTGAAATTCTGTTGTCGGGATATTTTGAAGGTTTAGCATTTGAGAAATCATAAACCAAAATATTCTACTATTTTAATATCATATTAATAGCAATGTTTATAATCTTTAATAGGATAAAACAAGCTCTTCAAAATACAGTACTGTATAAGAAATAGATTATAAATTCTTTTTTTTACTTTCATATATAGAAATCATATTTATTAATATTTTCTTAATTCTCAACGTTCAGTCTTAATTAACATTTCGGCAAGAGAAACAAGACTATACCAAAAGGAAGTACACCTTAATGGGCATCTCGAAGTACTTTTTCACATGAACTGTTCAGTATGTCACCTGTGCGTAGTCTGTGGGTGAAGTGTTAATGAGGTACACTCTTAATGAATGCCACTGCCATATCTGGGGAAAAGCTCTAAGAGAGCGTTTAATTGTGTCAACTTACCCGCATTATCAGCGACTCACAAGTGGGTGGAGACTGCACAGCAGCTGTGGCCTGCAAGACAAGCAAAGAGAGATCCTTGTAAATTACTGTCATCACTTCACACACAAAAATCTTTTACTTAAATATATATGTATATATGTGTGTATATAAAAAAAAATGTATATATGTGTATACCCCCTTGGCCTGACCTACTTTAGTAGGTACCAAGTGCCTGCACAAATTGCGCAACAAATGCCCCGAGGAGCCGAAATCATGAAAAATGTGCTGGGTAAAGAGAAAAGTAAAAGAGAAGGAGCAGAAGGAGGAGATGGGGCAGGTGGAATAGTTGTAGCTTTAGGGCCCACAAATGCATCGCGTTGTGCGGCATGGATCAGAGTGTTATGTGATAGGCTATAAACCAAGTAATTTTTGTTTGAGCTTGAAGGCACGTAAAATGAATAGATAGCTAACTATTATGTTAATGCTAAGTGAGTTGACTTATTTGAAGCTTGTTACCAAAGCTGAATGAATTAGACTTGTACAAAAATACTGATTAAGCTGAATATAATGAAATGTAATTACAAAAAAAAAAATACATATAAACTATAATTAAATATATAATATATAATAATTTACTATAATACATACAATAAATATTAATATAATATGTTATATAAATTAATATATAATACTACAATAATAATATATTAAATAATATTTGTATATTATTATTAATAATAATATATTAAAATATAATACAATATATAATTTATTCATTTGCAGTCTTTAAGCACATTATAGACTTTGCATAATACAAATAAATACATTAATGCAAATACACTCAAAATATTTTATTTATTTATTAGTATCAAGACGACATTTCACACTTTAATTTAAGAGCGATAGTTGGCCTAATAAACATAGCTTTGTAACATATTTTTATTTGTAAAAAGTTTGCCGTATTTTTTTTTCTTTTTCTATATTTATCATATGTTTATTTTATTCTCGCAGCACAACAGCTGAATCATTTAACGCTGGCGTTCATCTGGAATTTATTATCATTTGAATATGAATTAACAGCTCTGCTTATTGCTCAAGTATTCTCTCTTTACAAACATAGGAATATTTTAGTCGCTTGTTAGCAGTTAACATTAATTTCGTAAACTCAATTGGAAAATATAATGAACAATAAGTATTGAACTTGTTTGCATTAAGTTAAACGCAAATTGCACTGGTGCACCAATCATATTTAACTAAAATATCAAATTTCATTCACAAGAGATGCACTTGTATAACCAATTTTAATATTCATTTAAAACTCAACAAATAAATAAATAAATTTATTTATTATTTTGATATTGGCTCCAAAGCCCCTATCCGATTGTAAGTCTCTTATAATTTATTGCTAAATTAAGAAAATAATTACTATGAACACAATTTAAATAAAACTCACTTTTTCATATAAATCAAACAATACTTTCACATATAAATGATAAAATAAATATATTAACACATTTCTTTTCACATTTTTTTTTCATTTATTAATTTTTTTTTAAAACTATATTTCCAGTAAAACTTTTCGTATCTTCACATCAAAAATTTTGTTTATTATTTTAGGTAATTATTTAAATTTTAATTTTAATTATATGGATTTTTGTGATTACTTAAAAAAAATGCTTAAAGCTTTTGTTATACGAAAAAGAATATCCTTAGTAACCCATTTTAAGTTATTTGATATTTGAATATTGCACTTTTATCATATTTTCACATTTATCTTCAGCTTTCGGCTAAGATAAAACAGTACAAAATTTATTCAGGTACATTTATTTTAAATTTTAAATTTTTGTTTATATATTTATGTTTTATAGTTGTATAATACATTTATTGCTTATTATAATAATTTTTTTTTTATATATTTTTTTAACAAATAAGTGTTGTCGCGCCGAGTAGTAAAACTCAACTAAGCGCTTTTAGTTTCTTATCAAAATATGTTATAAATGAGGTTCCGTTTATGCCGTCCCCGGGGGCATATGTCAACAACAATAACAACAACAACAATACCAACAACTATTTCAACTTATCAAGTAAACGGCGACGACGACGTCAACGTCGACTGCGAAGCTAGCGTTGACGCCGACAGCGCTGACAGGCAACACCAGTGACAACAACAACAACTAAAACATATATAAAATGAAAGTGTTTCACTGTCAAATGTCAGACGCAACGTTTTTTTTTTTTTTTTATATTTTGTGCGATAAACGACAATATTTCTGGAGAGGAAACACAAGAAACGGACGCGAAAATGTGCGATGACATCATTCATATATAGGAAAATTGAGAAGATACCAAATGGAAATGCGTTGAAAGCAAATGCAGAAAAATTATTGAGAAGCGAGCAAATGAAATGAAAGAACAAGTGGATAAAGCTTTGTCACATTATATTTATAGAAAAAAAATGTAGTTATATAAATGATATAATGATAAAGCTTGACAAGTGTTGCGAATAGATGAAGTTGTGTATGATTTAAGTGATTAGTATCTATATAAGAATTTAACAATAGCTTGAGTATGATTGCATTTTTATAAAATATAATTTTTATATATTTATTATTTATTTATTTATTTTTATATATTTATATTTGATTGATTGTATTAGATATTTTTATAGAATATATTTATTTATATATTTGTTTAAAGTGTATATTTTGATTTTTATTTTTATTTTTTTTTTTACTTGTACTTTTTTTTATCTGTTAAGTAATTTAATTAAATTTTTTTTTATATTATTTTTAAAATTTTTTTTTCTTTGTTTCTTATATAATACTCATAATATTATTTATTTGTATATAATATTCATAATATTCTTTATATTTCATTAATATTTATTTGTAATTTATATATACATATATTATATTTGAAAAATATGTATTTCAACTTTAATAATTTTTCTTCGCAGGTTTTGCTTTTGAAAATCTTAGCAGAAATATTTATTTAAAAAAAATCTTGCTTAATCTGTTATTTTAAATTTATGGAAATAACTGAAATATAGAAATTTTGTTAACTATATAAACTAAATACAGATATATGAATTGAACTTATAAATCAAGTTCACGTAAATGGTATAATCAAAATTATATTATAATAATGATTGTGCAAAGTATTGCTAAATTCTTCTTCGAAAATTTGAGTTTCAATTCATGTAAATTGGAATAATAATAATAACAAACAAAATCTGATAATTCAGTTTAATGTAAACATAGCACGGCTAACTAATGTTATATTTATTTTTCAATTCATTTTCACAATAAATAAATTGGAAAATGGTTCCTTGTGAAATACACTTTATAAAATAAACAAATGATATGCTTTGTGATGCTAACACATTTAGGATTGGCGATGAACTAAGCGCCACCAAGAGAGGGAGAGAGAATCTGGTTGGCCATTGTTTAGCAAGTACTGGCAACAACATCAACTATTTACAAAATTCCCCCTCTCTGTAGGCCACAAACAATATAATCGATAAGCATTCGGTTTGATGGCATACTAATCAAAACAAATAAACACGACGAGAAATCGCGCAGTTGTTGATGTGAAAACTACAACAATTCGCAATCAGCTAAGGCAACAGCTATATATACATATGTATGTGTATATCTGATGGATGCGCCGCTAACCGCAGATAGTCGGACAAGTAGATAAACAATACTAGACACAGATTGCCAGACGTCAGACAACGTCATCATCAGCGTTGTCAACGTCAGACGTTAAATTTATGCTATTTGTCAGATTTATGACGTGGCTCCGGCTAAGCCCACACAACAAAACTGCAAACGTCATTTAGATTATCAAAATCAGAAAAAAAAAACACTAATAACGCATACCAATTCAATTCAACTAAATATGGTTGTGAATACTTCGATATACTTATTGAGCTTGTGGTTGGGTATTCACTGGAAAGGACAAGGACAAGTTAAAAATCGATGCATGACAAACCAAATGAACATTTCTCATGCTAATGGATAATTTGTATTACGTTTCCTTAAAATTGATTTGAATTTTACAGGGTAAAAAGAGTAATGGGTATTTAAGGGTGAAAATTTTATAGATTCCTTTGTTATACAACATTTTATTGTCAAATATATTTCTATTCTTTATCTATAATATTTCACGAGTTTTAAGTTTTCTTAAATGCCTTTCTATGTGCTTCTCAGTTCCATCATATTTTTTATAAATTCCATAATTTTTTATTTATAAGTACTTATTATCATTTTCATAATCATGCGATAATCTATATCTATATGTTTATTTTCAATATATTTCTCCTCAATGTACCTGTTTTTTTATCAGATCTAAGACATTTAAATATTATTCATGAAGTGTTTTTACATATATTTTTTAAACTCTTTCATTACTTTCGCCTCTCTACACGATTCTCATGTTCATAATTTGCTTTCTCATGCTGATAATCCTTTATTTATCTTTTCTCAATCCCTAGCTTTTTTTTAATGTCTATATATTTATTTTTAAATATACGAAATATTATGAATACATATATTGTTGATATATATATATATATATATTTTTTTTTTAATACAAAACTTTTCCGCCTTTGTTACAGGGTATAATAGCGATGCACTCTGTAAAAAAAATACATTACAGTCTCTTTATGTTCTTATTATGGAATGCTTACTTGGCACAGTGACACAGACCATTTGTAACTTGGCATTGAGCCAAATAAAAACAAGGCAAGAAAGCAACAACAACAAAAACAATGCACAAAAACCTCACAAAAAAAAAAAAATAAACACCTGCAGTGAATGAATATCAAGTAAGAAATTAATGCAATTTACAGAGCTGCCTAATTGTAAACGTCAAGTGACTAAGCCTTAAATACAATAACAAAAATATAAAAATAAAATAAAGAGACTAAAATTGGCTAAATAAATGTGTTAAGTAGTCAAAAGCCATAAACAAATCTGGTGCGCATTTTCATTACTTTTCATACGCAACTTTGACGCTTACGCTGACGCCGACGCTGACGCAATGCTTCAACCTAACCCCCAAAGTGGGCCCCTTTGGCAAACAAGAGAGTGGATCAACAGACAGACAACTGACGGCTTCCGTTGACCCTGGTCAATAAACTAGTGAAGCAAATGGGCAGCTAAAAGTAAATATCATAAACGAGAGAATATGTGTCAATAATGTGTATGAGAAGCGCATCGAATGAAAAGCACGAGTAATTCATTAAAAACCAAGCAAGACAAGTGAAAAAAAAAAAAAAATATATATATATATATATATATATATATATATATATATATATATATATATATATATATATATATATATATATATATCATGGCAAACGCGATGTACATTTAATAATATATGGACACTTTAGAAAATAAAATGGAAATTATACGGTTTTTTTGTGCAGACAGGCGATAATCAAGAAAATAGAATTTATATTGTCTATTGGTGGAGGTAGTCAAGATAATCTCCTAGCTCGAAAATTATCCTTACTTTTCATGCCCTAATTCTTTGAAGACACAGTAAAAAGTTTTAGTGGTGAAACAGTTGAAGTAACATTTACTTTAATTCTTGCAAAATTATTTTTTAAAAACAAATAAATAAAAAATTAATAATAATAATTAATAAAAATAAAAAAATAAATTAATTAAATTAACCTTACAAAATTATATAAAAAATAAAATAAAACAAAAATAAATAAATAAATCTTATAAATAATAGATTATATTAATAACGAATATATATATTATATAAGTAAAATTTCACATTACAATTCAGAAGACTCGCACTGCACAAAAACCTATATACTCTCTTTTAAATGACAAACGAGTGTACAAGAAAACAATGCCATTTATTTGAGATATACTTAAACGAAGGCAGCTCACAGTAGTTTTGATATAGATCCTTTATCTATTGTCTGCCTTGATTAATGACGCATAATAAACTTGTCTTGTTTAGTTCTAATGGATGTGTTTTTTCGGCTTAAATAGGAAGCCATTAAAGGGGTGGAACAAAGCATCAACTAACAAATAAATAATGCCCAACAAAAGCAAACAGAATGTAAATGGCGTTTTAGGATAAAGCAAAGCAAATGATAAGCAAGCGACAATGTAACAAGAAAATATTTGAATTAAGTAATTAAAACTTAAATCTTTAGCTATAAATAAGATATGTATATATATATTTATAATTATATATACATTTATTTAAATATATATGTGTGATAAGTAATTCTCTCACATTGAGGTTTAACAAAATTGTAGATATTTTTTATAATTTTTAAAATATTTAAATGTTCTTTATACTTTTTCGCCTAGAATTTTCCTAGAAAACAATTTACCTACAATTTTAAATTGATAATTCTACTTATATATATACTTCTAGACGCCATTGTCTATATGTTCATTTGCTAGCTAAACCTCCACAATCCCAGCCCTTTGTACTCAGTGCAGAGTGCTCGATAAAGCTGAACGTGTTATTATTTCACTCAAACCGAGGAAATTGCAAAAGAAAATATATATACATATTTATTAATATGAATATAGATATAAATTATTGATAGCTAAAGTTGAGCGTACTAAATATTTTGTTGACATTATATGAAATAAATGAGTGGAAGTCGCATATGAACTTTAGATTCTGCAGCTTTGTTTACATTTCTCGCTGATAACTTAGTTGGTTGCCCCCACAACACAGTCAGTCAACACAATCCATTCAACAGTATGCGAGGTATTAGTCTGATAAGCGTACGACTTTTTGTTTATACGGGCTTAATTATAATCGCCAGTGGCATAATGAAAGTGTACCGAACGGCTCGAGCAGGTTTTCTGTCAGGTTATCAGCATTTTGCGTACTCAAAGCGAACATTTAAATAAATAATATACTTGTGGGTGCGATAAATGATTGATTGATTATTAGTAATTTTTTTTATACAGCAATGGCATTGAGGTTCAAGTTGAAACCCAACTAGGGAGAGTGTTGTACTAACAAGGCAGTTTGATTACATATTATCTATGTGACATAACGAAAGCCTACACGCAAAATTAAATGGACGTTTGTTCTAGGCCCAAACATAACTAATCGATATATATATATATATATATATATATATATATATATATATATATATATATATATATATACTGACTGTGTATATATATATATATTGATAAGCAACATGCATATGCTAGGCCATGTTGTCTCACGGTTGATTGCTAAGGTTAAAACTGTTTGCTAAAATGGAATCGTCTAAATGTCACATAAAAAAATATGTTTTAACATCTGTTTAGACTTCCAAGAATTATACTTTCATAAAATTATATAATAAATCTAATTTATTTAAATTTATCCTCTGCTTAAATTTGACATCTACTTTCCATTTTATACACCACATTTACATGATTTCTACTTTGATAAGCATTTATGGTATAATTTAATGTTTGTATTAATTTATCCTCCAATTAAATTTTACATCCTCTAATTATCTTCAAAAAGACATTAAATTTGTCCTCTGATTAAATTTTTACATATTTATTTATTTTATACATGACTTTTTTTTGACATATCTATTGATTTTGTACATTAACTTTGCATTCTTCTGTTTTCTTTTATGCTCTTGATTTTTTTAAATTTATCTTTTTTTTTTTTTAATATTTTCAATATACCAACATTTACTAACATTTAATTGAAATTGTTCTTTATAAACTTTTTTCCATAAAAAAAAAATACTATATAACTTGTTTTCAAATTTTTAACATCAAGTTATAATTAATTTAATATACCATTCCACATTTGAGTTAACTTAAAACAAACAATTTCTGCACTGAAATTACGTTATATTTTATTAATAAACCCTGACGTTAACATCGAAGCCAACTGCCGCTGTTGCTCCTATAATTGCCCATTGTCCTGGGCTAAATAAAGAATGCATATTGCGTGACTGAGTGGGCGCGCTATGGGTCTCTGTGTGGCTGAAGTGTGGGAGGACGAACTGTGGTTTAATTGAGGCGACATTTTGAAAATTTTCATTGTAGAGCGTAGAAGAACGCCCCCACAAGCGAGTGCTCGCCCAGAGTGCTAACAATAACTGTAAAATGAACACGCAATGCCAGCACATACACATATTGATGTATGTAAATATGTGTGTGGGTGGGTGGGTGTTTGAAAAAATCGATAAGTTTATCGAAGTAGAATTAGATAAGGTTAAGCGTTGAGCTACAGCGAAATGCAAATCTGAAATTAAAAACGTAATTTCCGTTCGAGATTATGCCCAAAAAGGTCGCACATAGGTATAGCTGAGCTCACACCGAGGTTGCATAAACATCCGCTCCGAGAGCTGAGAGAGGCGCTCAATCGGCTGACCAATGCCTCGTCGCATACATGCAACAAATTAAAATTTCAAATCTTGAGTGGGTGGAGCTGAGCATTAGGTTTTGAGCATGCCATTTTGGGGTAGTTGGTAGGGTGTTCTTTTCGAATTGTCGTAGAGCGCTTTAATATCACTTTGTGTATACCCATTGAAAAGGTGATGAAAGGGTATATCGATTGCATAGATTCAGTATTGGATATTTGCTTTGAGTATGAGGAAGGAATAGAACATTAGATAATGATGAACTGATGAAGAGATAATGATGAACTAATAAGAATAATTATGATTATTTTAAAAAAGTTATTATTTGCTTGAGTCAAAGACAATGCCAAAAATAATGACAATGATAATGATGGTAATAAAACTAACTAAAACTATGCCAACTAAAAGTTCAGCTCATGGTAATGAGAACCACAATGAAATTTATAATTAGACTGACTAAGATGACTTTGGCAACTAACCGAATTGCCAATGCTAATGTTAATTACAATTAGTCAAGCTAATAACAATGATAATGACAATGTCAATGGAAATAAAAATTACATTAATTGATACTATGATAACTCTTGGTGTTAATTGTATTGATCAATATAATAATAATGCTAATGATAATGTCAATGAAAATAATAATAATGGTATATAATGAAGATAATGTAAATTTAAATAATAAGCCTTATGCCAATGACAATAAAAATATTTATAATGTCATTATTATTGTTATTTTCATTAGCATTATTTATAATGATGACAATTATAAAGACTAAGTAAAAGGCAATTAACATTATTGCTAATGCTAATGAAGAGTGATCATGATGGTGTTATTATTATGATAATGCCATCATAATGATCATTCTAATAACATTTAGTAATAAAAAGACTAAATTCAGTTTATCTTGAAGTCTGTTCTACTGCAACTAATTAAACAGGGTATCTGTTATTCGAGCAACTTACGATTGTAGCATTCTTACAAGTTTTCGTTATTGTCTCGCAGTTGTCGTGTGTACGTGACATGAAATATAAATTGCTTTCCCGTCTTTTTTTTTCTCAGTTTTATTTTTTTCACTGCTTTTTATTTGTTTCAGTTCGTTTTTTTTTTTTTTTTTACTTCTGATTTTCATTTCGATTGCAGTTGAAAAACGCGCAGGCACGTCTGCAATTTAATGCGCTCTGCTTGTCCGCTTCGTCTGAGCCATTTGTTGACTCTGTGCTCCTACTCGAACAATTCGTTTCAATGGCTATAAATTGTGAAATAAAAGTTGCCTAGGGTGTAAAGGATTGCGACGTATATGTAAATACCTGTAGCGTGTGTTCTATGAAAAAGAAAAATATGTTGTTGCTGCCGAAGTTGAAAGGATAATTTCAACAGATTTTCCCCCGTTTTCCCTAGTTATACTCAAATCATATTTTATAGGGTATTCAATTTCGATGAGCTCTCGCTCCAACTCTACACACTTTATCTAATTTCACAAGAACTCGTTTTATTTTAACTAATTGTTTTTTGAGTGCAAACTGTGCCATAAATTCAATTTAGATATTGTCAAAGCCCGCACAAACATATGTCTACTGGCACACGCCTTTAGTACATATAAATATAAGTAAAACAAAAAAAAATAATAATAAAAAAAAAAAACATAGATTGTGGGCTGAATCATTATGAGTTTATGATAGCAACACTTTTAGTGCTATCGATTAGATTTGCTTGAAACACAACAGACATAGTATTCACAATGTGAAATCAAAGAGAGAAAAGCTTTAAAATGAAACTGAATCATGTGCTAAGTATAGCCATATAGCTCGATTACAGCAGCCACATAAAGAACAACGATATCTCTCTATATGATAAACAACAATTTGCATGTCGATGAGAACTCTCAGCTGAATGCAATATAGTTAGTCATCGTGTCTATTTTTAACTGTTTAGCATATGAAAGAATGAAACATTCCGAAATTTTCAATAGATATTAGACATGTTTTAGATTATATCTATATTATAGCTATAGAGAGATGGACAGCTTATATATAATTGATATTTTTTTTTTACATTTTCTATTTTTATAAAATACAAATTCAAACAGACTCTGATATAAATGATAATAACAAAAAAAAAAAAAAAAAAAAAAAAAAATATAAATATAAATATAATATAATATAATATAATATATAATATATAATATATAATATATATAATATATAATATATTTATAATATAATATATAATTTATGTATAAAATAATAAATATATATAATTATTAGTTCGAGTTCCATGAAAATATATACATACATATATGATTCCCTTCACGTTCAATTATTTTCACTAGAATTTAGTTATACTTTAAAACTTTTTTATTATTATTGTTTTTCCCTTCCGTCGTAATAGATACAATCAATCAATAGTATTTCTTATATACATTTGGTCTAAACAATTTAGTCTACTATTCTAGCGTAGTTTTCACTTTAATACTATCTTATCTGAGAGCTGCTAAGGGGAATTTTTAATACTGCTGAGCTGCGGGTATTTACAATCAATATATATAGATATTTATATATTTATATCATATCATATTGATGCCATTAAATTCCTGAAATATTTTTCTCACTCAACTTAATTTACGCTGGCGCTTGCAGTCTGCTTTTCTTTGTTTAGGCTTTTTTTCTCTCTTCGAGTTCATGGGAATTTCCATACCTCCCGCTGTGGCATTTTCCAGGCGAAAAAAAAAATGTAAATATTGCAATTATTTATGCGATATTTCGCTTTTCATACGTATATGTTAGCGAGTTGGTTTTTCCTTCTCCATCTCGCTCTCTCTCTCTCTCTCTCTCTCTCTCTTTCAGCAATGATTCAATCGTGCGGCGGTAAATGTCAGAAATTCTTACGCTCGGCATGCGGAAACGTGTCGGGGCTAACGCGTCGTATACGCAATGTATATATATATATATATATATTTGGGTCAGCATGCAAATAGATCACCCACAAAGACAGCGAAAGATAGCGAAATATCGAGAGATTCGCATTTTCTTATTGCTTTGGTATGGATTTTGAAAATTTTGAAATTTTATGCACATTCCATGGCCATCGCCAGCTGTGCAAAACAAAACAAATTAATATTTGTAGAGCTCGGAAAATAATTACCAAAAAGTTGTTTGTATTTTTTTTTTTCTTTTTGTTAATGAGTGCGACTAGTTAATTAACAGATGCCACACGAAGCATGAAGAACAAGATAATTCGCCAACAATAACACTGTCTCAAGTATAACCGCATTACGAAAAATATTATTATTTTTTTTGTTTTGTTGTGGGTAAAGTAAGTAAAGTAAAAGTAAAAGAAATGAATAAATGAAATATTTATGTTTAAGTTAAATTTTTGGAGAAATTTAAGAGAATTTTTGCAGAAATTTGGAAGAATTTACTAAAAACATATATTGCATTTAATAATTCTCGAGATGTCAGACTTTATCGACTCAGTTGGCATCTCAATAACCAACGAAAATAGCCTATCATACCCAACGTACATATGTTCAATAGGGTATAACGAACCAACTTTTCATAGCAAAAAAGTAACTGCCAACCGCTAAAGATACGACTCGGTACAAATGAATTTTTGTGTAAATACTTCTACTTAATATTAATTAGGTTGACTGACTCATATCTGATATATACACATACATATGTATATGTATGTATGTGTAGCTCGTGCTCTAGCTAATTTTTGTGCAGAAAACAAAAAATTCCTATAGAGGCGCAAGGTGTGCTTGTGGGTAATACATATAATGAATGTCTTGTCAATGCGATGCGTCATGGGCGAAGCCTCACCCGCCCACAAGTATGGCACACAATTTGGCACTTCCCGAAAGCCATTAAAAAAAAAAAAAAATAATATATATATATATATATATATATATATATATATATAAATATATATGGCTTTTTATCGATTTTAGGTGCAAATATTATGTCTTTGTAAAGTTTATTAGCCAGCGCAAAATAATAAAAGTAATTCGAGGAAATAAGAAAAGGTTTAAAATACCAAAGATTGCCGATGAAGTGTGATGAAGATATATAAAAAAATAAATAAAATAAAATAAAAAATAAATATAAATATAAGTTTTAAAAATATATGAATGTAATGATAAATATTGTATAAATAAAAATTATATATATGTATATATAAAATAAATAAAAAAGATTTTTAAAAACAATACTTTAGAAATTCTCACAATTATATTATAATGTTTACTTTATATTGTATATTAAACAAATTTTTAAAATAAATATTGTATTGATAGAAAACAAATCGCATAAATATTTCTCAGTAATTCAATAAATAGTTGAAACTGAATAAGAAAAATTCTATAAAAATTCTTTATCAACAACAATTAAATATGAAAAGAAGTTGTTATTGCAATAATATCATTTATGTTTTATTATAATGTTTTCATTATAAACACAAGGCTAAGCTTGAAATACAAATTAAAACTAATTTGATTTGGTGTTTAAACCAATTGTTTCTTTATTATTATTATTATTATTTTTAATTCAAATTTGTTAAGTTCAGCAAAATAATAACAAAAATGTGAATCGAATTGAGTTTATTGGATTACATATTCGTATTAAAAGCTTCCAATTAGCTTGAAATACTCTGAAAAACGTTTGCCTTAACACTTAAATGCCAATGCATGCATGCACAGTTGTTATGCAGAGCGTCAAATAGCGATAAAAAATAATAATAAAAAAAAAATTGAGAGAAAAAAAAACTAACAAGAGCTCCCTCCACACAATCAAATAACAAACAAAAGCCCCCAAAAGGCCTTGAACGACCTTGGGGGCTGGAGAGGAAATGAGCGATAAAGAGCAATGCGACGGAAACTAGTTGCTGAGTGTGCTATTTCATATGCTTACAAAAGGGGTATATTAGTTTGAGAGCTATGACATATGTTTAGTGCAGTTTTTTTTCTAGTAAGGTGTTATGATTGGGCACCTCGAATGTGAGGTGACAAATGTAGTAGAAGTTGTATACGCTTTTATTATTATTAATATTTATAAAAAGTTTTAAAATAAATAATAATATTATTATTAATAATAAATATTTTCTATTTATTTGTTTATAAATATATAATAAAATATTCCTATCATATAATCTCCTACTCGGCAGAAAAAGATTTGATGTACGATAAAAATTCATTTGGATTTTTGCTCAGTTTCTTAACAAATGAATAAGAGAGGGTAAGAAATCGATGAATTCTCTATCTGCCAGCGTTATAGCTTTCAAATTTAAGCTTGTATACAGAAGTCTTTCAAGTGCCATACTTTAAATCATAAAAGGGTATCACACAGTCAGGCTTACCTCAGCAAAATATTCACACTTGCTTAGTGATGAAATGCGAGACATACACCAAATAGAGACACATAGAAAGAGAACAGCTTAGACAAGATGCTTACCTGCAATGAGAGGAAAATGGAAAATAAAACGTTAATAATTGTTATTAAAATACATTTAGAGCTTAAACTACAGGTGAATTGATGTGACAAGGCTTTAATTGTGGCAGGTAAAGTGGCGACCGCAGCTATTGCACACACACACAGTTACGAATGCCATGGCCACAAAAAGGGGGACAGGTAGGCGGGCCAGGGCAGCAAGGTAGGTGTGAAGGTGTGTGTGCTTAAGTGTCGTTATGGTGTGCGTAAGTAAATATATTTGTCTTGCTTACATACAACATACCAACAACAAAAACAACAGACAGTAGCAATTGCTGTAATGCATTTAGCTTGTGCGCACATAAATTGTACTCGAATTGCCTTTGTTGTCACTGGCAACGTGTTGCAAACGCATATCAAGCAAAATTGCTGCACTTATGCCAGCAACAGCAACAGCAACAACAATTGCATTTCTGTCAGTGTAGCTGAGAGTGCAAACAATGCGATGAGCGTATATTTATGGACTATGGGCTTCTTGATGGGTTCGTCGATCTTAAGCATATCTGAATGTAAATCGATAGCGACTGAGTGATAAATAAAGAAATATATATAGAAATTTATAAAATAAAGAAATATATATATAGAAGTTTATAAAATATATAAATAGATGTGTGCTATCACACAGCAAAAACTTAATCAATACTTTACATATATAATTAATTTATACTTCATTAATTTTATGCGCATTGAAATCAGAATGAAATAATATAATATTACTAAATATGGAACAGTACAATCAACTAAATCAATATAGTGACGTTAGTTTGCCCATCTTTATAGATATTTTATATTAGTATTTTATTTTAAATTATGAAAAAAAATATGTTTCATATTATTATCAAATATAATATATAGCATAATTCAAAAATAATTTAAAATATCTTTCGAATTATTTTCAAATAATGTTGACTAGCAAAATCTTCAAATATTCTAATTTTGATTAGGTAAATTCCGTTAACCTACGTACTTACAAAATAATAATATATTCAAAGAATCAATTTATTTAAAAAATATTGTAAAAAATATATTAATAAATAAATTAAATTAAATATTTAAAAAAAAAAAATCAAGTTATATCGCCTTCATAAAATCGATTCTTATTTTCTTTTAAAACAAAAGATTTCTTTCTAGTTAACTTTCATTAGAGCAGCGTTTTAAACAAAACGAATACATTTTATTAAATTGTTTGCTGAAATTTCAAACTATTTAATTCTTTATTTAATTGACAACTTTTTTCTGTTGAGTGCATGCGGACGCCAACGCCTACTAAATGACTCTACTCAATGCTAACTCATACACACTCTGGTGCACTCGCTCAGCTCACTCCTGAAACTCTCAACTGGTCAACTGCTCCTACCTTAAAATCAAGACAAAAACTCATTCAAGTTAAACAAACTCTTAAATGGATACTTTGACCCGTAAACCCTTAAGCTGCTTTCAGTATATACTTAGCATGTGAGTCAGTCCTAATTAGTTGCTAAATGACTCCCGTTAATGCATATATAGCCTGAATGTTCTATTATAATTAAAGCACTGACCGCAAAAACGTACAACAACAACAACAAAGCAATATAAACTAACTACATATGGTAAATATATTGCAAATAGTTCACACGTCTAGACAAATAAAAAAAGAAGCAGCAACAACAAAAAATAAAAACGTGCAAAATCACGCAAAAAAGAAACAGAAGAAAACAAAGAAAATGAAATTAACGCATCATGCGCTAATTAAACAATGAAAAGAAAAGACTCCAAAATGAGACTAAAAAAAAAAAAGTGATGCATAAATTTCTTTACAAATGAAAATGTAAAGCTTTAGCAATTATTTAGTAAATTTATTATTTATAAGTGAATTTTGCCAATGCAGCACAATAAAATAATCTCTTTTTTTTTTTACATACATCAATTATCTAGGGCTTGCTACATATGCATACGCTCTCATATATTGCAAAAAAGAAAAACATTAAAAGTAATTAAAAAAAATACTTAAACAACAACTATTCCCCAGTTGTTGGAGAAATTAAATGAAAATGAAATGTGGCATCAGCACGCGAAGGTTTTTTTTTTTTTCAGCTGCGTGTTGAATTTTTAATACTTTTGCTTTCATGTAAAACGCTGCGCTCAACCTATTCCAAAAAACAACATCAAACTACAAACTGTAAAATAATAATTATACAGTTTTTGAATTGGCTTTACAAAAAAAAAAAAAAAAAAAAAAAAATTTTCTATTTTCGAGGTTTTCGCGTACTGGGAGCTAAATAAAACTTAACTGTTTTCAAAAACGAAAAGCTGCTTCCAAATATATTTGTGTTAAAGCTTGAATTGAAATGATTTCATATATATTATATATTATATATAAAATATAAATATAAATATAATAAGAATATAAAATATACAAATGCAAAACTATTATTTAATTATTTAATTATTTATTGTTTTTTTTTTTTTTTTTTTTTTTTTTTGCTTTATTTGCCTTTAATATATATATTTTTAAGCAATATACAATTAAATAAAGCTTAAAGAAATACATTTTTTAGACAGAGTTTAGCGTTTTTTTTTTTTATCTTTATAATATTGTTTTTTAAATTATTTTTTATATTTTATTATTATTATTAACATTTTTTTATTATTTATTATGTTTCATATTTATATTTTATATTTATACATTAAGCATAAAATAGAAAATCATTTTAAATTTATTCTCAAGCTATGAAAATTTAAAGTAAATGAATAAAAATTTAATATAAATACATACGTCTCGTATTAAACTCTTGTTATTTAAGATTTAAAATTCTAATTTTCAAATGTTGCTCAATTATTATGAAAACAAATAAAGCTTAAACTAAGCTAAAGCTGTCTTTCAATGTTTCTTTAGGCGCCCAGGTGAACAAATATTCTGGAACATGTGGACTCAGTCATGAATAAACGAAACACACAAGTGGAGTGCAGCCATATAAATCATTCAAAGAATTTATCGAGCTGGAAATATATAAAACATATATATATATATACGATATATATATATATATATATATATATATATATATATTTACAGTACTTGGCAGCATTTGAGTAGCGGCTGTGCGAGATACAAATAGTCAGCTGTCAGCTACGTTGATGATGAAGTCATTTGCACAGACGTTCAATGACTCGAGCTGAGTATGAATCGAATATATATATATAAAACACACACACACACATTGCATGCATATATGTATAACTAAACTGACTTTTTGCCTTATGTTTAATTCTGCTTTTATTGCCAGACATTTTTGCAACTTGCGCACATATTTGGCAAAAACAAAAAAAAAAAATACAATTTGCATTTATTGGAAATTTTCGCCTTGTTTGATTTCAAGAAATATGTTTCTAAATTATGAATTATTATCATTTCATTTATATTTGCGCCTGGCATTTAAGGAGCTCATAAATTCAGCGTACATCAAATGGAATTTTCTTTGTTCGAATTCAATTCAGTGGAAAAATCAGCGAACGAAAAACATTTTTTCTTTTGAACAGTTCTTCATATTGTTTTCCTTCAAATCACATTAAAAATTTAATTAACAATCCGTAATACCTGAATTTTATTACATTCATAATTGTTTAAGGCCTCAAAATGTTTATTGAATTAACAGCTTTTGTTTTCGGCATGTTATGCTTGTAAATAATTTAAATGCAATGTGGTGTGAATATAAAAAACAATTTATTTAAATTTTTAATAAACAAATTTTAGATCTCACAAATTCAATTTCATCATAAACAAATTTTATATCTCAAGCGTTTCAGATTTATTTCCTAGTGAACTTAATTATGCATATTTATAATGTATTTCAAGTACTTCAGCAATATATTTGCTTAGCTTCAACAGCAGCCGATGATTATTTCCCCCCCATCCACATAACTCGAGTACCCTTCAAATGTGTCAAAGCTACAAAAATGTTGTTCGTGATTCGTCTGGCTTCAAGTGCAATTAAAATATGATCAAAAACACAATTGTGTATAAATGGAGAGTGAAAAACAAAAATTGAATCAGCAACAACAAAACCTCGACAACTAATGATTAAATAATAATTATTAAACAAAAAATAAAAAAAAAAAAAAAAAAACGAACATTAACTTTTTTTAGTCTCAACTACTTGAATGGAATAAATACAGTAGCTGATTATTAAGTATAAATATATAATATATACAGATATATAGTATATAATTGTAAGTTATAGAGTGATTTCTATTGAAAGCTTATCTTTTGTTTTTCTCAAAATTTTCAAGTATTGCTACGAGAGCGTTAGTAAAATAAATTTGTTATAGCAAAATAGCGCCCTTTAGCACATTGATGTAAAATAACGAACATTTTTTGTAAAATTGCTAATCATTCAAAAAAAAAATAATAACTTAATAACTTTAAAAAATACATATAAAAGCATTTTATTAAATAATTAAATTAATTGTGAAAATTAAGAAGGATAGAAAGATATACAAAAAATATAAATTTTTTTATGTAAATAAATAAATTATATAAAAATAAATAAATATGCATATAGTAATATTCGACTATAAGAAAAGTTTGTATCTTATATATATAATAAAATGCGAAGAATTTATGAATAAATATGTAAAAAAAAAATAAAATAAAATAAATAATTAAATAAATAAAATTCTTGACTCAAAACAACTCTAAGAATCAATCAGGTTGATTTCATAATTAAATGATTTATACTTTTCAGTTACAGCATTATAAGTTAGATGCATTATAAAACAAATACTAAATTATAAAACACGCGCAACTTGTGTTTCGTAATAATTTATATAAATTGCATAGATATATGTATATTTATATGACAGACTTATGCAAGGTACACAAACACACAGTTAAATAAGACACAGTTTCAAGCACGGCAACAGCTTGGCAACGCGATAAATTCTAATTGCGACACGAGTCAGCCTCGAGCTATAGTCGTTGTTGTTTGCTTTGAATGGCGCACATGGCGTATGCTTAATCTCGGCTCGTGTCCAGGCAAATTGAAGCTGTCGCAGCAGACTAGCCAGACTAGCTGGCTCTATGGGTGGCTTTTGATACCAATATATACACACAAAAATATAAATCTAGTATATATATATATATATATATATATATATATATATATATATATATATATATATATATTGTTCATATATGACATAACCAGTTACTGTCTGTTGTCAATCAATTTTCTGCTGCATTTCGCAATAGTTTTTTTTTTCGACTTAATTTTGTTTTTCTTTCTTTTCTATTTTGTAATTGAAGCAAACACATGTATAAAAGAGCTGAAATTTAGTGATATCAAGCGATGCGTCTAAAATGATTTTGATTGGTTTGTTGTGGGCGAATTTAAGTATGTCAAGTCATAAATCAAGTGAAAAAATGCTGACGTTTTTCTATCCATTACTTACATAGGGTTTTATATTAATGACTCTTTGTGTTGCTTTATATTTTGTAGTTTATATTTTTCTTTTTGTTGTTGCCATTTAGTTAAACGCCCAGTAATTAGACTAAAAGCCCCTAGAGGCTCTCTTAAACCCGCTGGCAAGAAATATTTGTATTTCTTTTTCTGTTTTCTTTGTAAGACTTGGGACTTTTTTTTTACATTCGAAAGTTGCGTTAGTTTTTGGATTTTTTTTAGCCCATTGCGTAACAATTTTCAAATTGGGCTTAGCTAAGAAATTCATTTAATAGTGGAAAAAAATAAAGTAATAGTTTCCTTATGTAGAATTAATTAATTTTGCTTATATATGTTCCAGATAAGTATTTTTCAAGTATTTTTCAGTTTAAAATCAGGACAAATGTGGAGAAAAAGTATTAAAAATGTATTGTAAATTAACATGATATGAAATAATGGTATAAGCATTCGAATATCTATTCGAATAATAAAAATATGAGAATGAAAAAATATATATAAAAAAAAATGTAGTCAAAACTTTTATTGAATAATATTTTTATAAATTTATAATTGTTTTAAATATATTAATAATTTAAATACAATTAAATTTTTAATCATTTTCATTTGAATAAATAATATTAAAAAATGAAAATAGAAAAAATTCCTATGGAATTATTTTTTGATTCTAATATTTTTTTTCAACAAATTTAAATAAAACTGTTTTGAATGTCTACATCAAATATGATTTATAGAAACCTAAGATAAATAAAACGATATTCAACTAAATTAATTGTTGGCTTTAACCAGAAATCGCCATTTAAGACCTGATTTTAACAGAAGACAATTGGAACAATTTAAGCAAATTGTCATAAAATGATAAAAATTTGAATTGAATGCGATGCATTAAAAGCAAAAATAAATAAATTAATAAATAAATAAAAATAAATAATTAATTAATATAAAAAATAAAAATAAAACAATAATAAAATAAAAAAAAAACTTATGACTTTTCTCCTTTTTTATTTTAGTTACAAAAAACCTGTATTTAAATTTATATAATTACTTTACTTTTACTCATTAGTTAAATGAGCTTATGAACTTGTTAATTTAACTCATAATTCAAAAGTAATAAGATTAGTTTTAATGCGGTTTGAGATTGTGCTTGAGAATTATTATATATATACTATATATAATGTAATATTTATAGAATCTCTTATTCTACTTTTATTTTTATTTTTTATTTTCAGGAATCATTTTGCATTTCCCTATTTTAATGACATCATTAAAAAAAAAAATTAAAGATAATAATTTAAAGCGGAAATTTCTCTGCATAAAAATTCTTCTTCTTATCGAAGAGCTCTCCTTATCGAAGACTTCTTCCAAGGTTGTGAGTACATAAACTTGTTTATGGCTTCACCTAACTTGCGTCTCTCTTACTATTTGTAACACAAGCACTTCTAATACCCCCAACCTTAATTTTCCGCAGCAATTATTGAATAAAAACTCAAAAGATTAAACGTTGACAAGTTACTTATCGTGAGCAGCACTCATATAATGAGTGCGTTTCAACGAACTGACAAATATTATCAAATAATTTTCGTATTTATGACGCTGTCCACGACTTGCACTTGAACGAACAAACGACCGAATTGCCACAGAAACGAAAATAAATAATGTAAAAATAGATAACAAAAAAAAAAAAAAAAAAAAATGAGAGAAAAAAGCGCCAACACAAAATAAATGGTACGAACAGGTGAGTAACAAATTATGAAGACGTAATGCAAGGCACCTTGATAATGAACGATAATGAATATATTACATGGCCCATGGTCATGAAATTACTTAAAAAACTTAAGCACTAAAAATTTCAGATAGGTGGACACATGGACATGAACATGATTGATGCACTAAGAAATGGTGTATACATATACATATAGAGATAATGGGCTGTGGAAGTGTCGCGGAAGTCGTGCAACGCTACTTTGCCAAGTTATTGAACTTTGCTTTAAAAATTAACAGTCTGTCGAGCTAATTTTGTGCTTGAAGAAACAAGCAAAGTAAAGAAAAATAAAATAAATATAAAAAAAAAAAAATATATATATATATATATATATATATATATATATATATATATATATATATATGCATATATATATAAACTAAATATAAAGTTAACGTGCAATAAACAAATATTCATGGGCAACTGTGCAAACAGCTGAGAGCCGCTTTAACGATCGTGGGTATACAAAAACCGAGAAAAAAAATCAAAGATATAAACAATGTGAAGGGTATCACTCGAGATTCCACGAAATGAACATCAAACATTTATTTTATATTCCGTTTCAGCGGTTCAAACAAAACAAATGACTTCAAGTTTACTTGAAATGTAAATTATATTGCGAACAAAAAATAAATAAATAAATAATAAATAAAATAAAATAAATTAACTTAACAAAAGAAATAGCAAAGCTCAGTAAAATATTAAAAAATATTTTATGAGACTATTTTTTATAAATTCTAATTATTTAATTCATTTAATATATATAAATGTATTTTATTTATTTATTTATATTTTAAATTAAATGAATTTAGCCATTTAAATTTTAATTTTAATTACGTCCAGTAAAATATTTTAAAATATATA
The DNA here is from genome assembly GCA_035047405.1 of Drosophila stalkeri. Lineage (NCBI taxonomy): Eukaryota > Metazoa > Arthropoda > Insecta > Diptera > Drosophilidae > Drosophila > Drosophila stalkeri. The sequence continues at coordinate 23,099,659 of JAWNPR010000039.1, forward strand.
ATGAAATTCTATTTAATCAATTTGAATTATTTATTTCCTTTAATATGTACAAAATATTGTATATATTTTATATATATTCTTCTTGTATTTAGTTAAATGAATTTATCAATTTATATTTTATTTACTCATTTGTTGTACTTAATTTACTTCTTAATTTTATATTATTATTTATTATAATTAACATTATATTTTTTACCCCTACGTCTTCCCATGATTTTCTTTTCAGGAATTTGAACTCAAAACCCAATTACAGCTAGACTTATTATCACGTTTGTTTTTCTTTTTGTTGCAACAAAAAAAAAAAAAAAAAAAACTACTTGCACAATTTGCTGTCTCAACATTTTGTAGTTACAAATTTTGCGCAAAAAATGATTAAAAATATTACAGTGTAGGCAACAAAAAAAAAAAAAAAATGTTCATATCATTAGCTCAGCAAATATTTGCGATTACGCTTGATGAGGCCATGATTAGTGGGACGGGCGAGATTTTTTGCAAATAAGGCTTGTACTAAAAAAAAGGCAATAAAATCGGTGCCAAAAGACAACAAAACCAACAACAAAAGACGCAACACAACATAAATTTCAAAATACATTATTGGAAATATAATAATAATAATAACGATAAGGAAATACAACAAAAGAAATATTATTGTCTGCGTTGCGCTCTGCATTGTGCGAAATGAACAATAGATTAGGGCGTTACAATTTGGTGCAAAGCTTATTTCAGTTTGTCATTCACACAAGCAATGAACAAATTTTGGAGAAAAAAAAAGAAATGGGGAAACAAACAAACGTTGCTAAATATCAAGTGTGAAATATTGAGGAAAGTAAACAAAGTTGGAGGGAATTGCTGTAGAAATAGAGGTGATTATAGCCTTCATATGCTCCTTAATCTACAATGTACTTAAAGTTGATAGATTTCAAATTAAAATATTTTTCAGCATTAAAATAATATCGTATATAACGATTGTCCCTCTTCATTTACCTAACACTATGGAATGCCAGAAAAATAAAATAATTATAGTTCACATAAAATAAAGTAACTTAATTATAGCTTGGTTTATTTACATCTTGATTCATTAATAAAATATAATCCAAGTCTATGTTCATATAGTTCCATCAATCGATCTCCTATTCAAATATAGTCTATATAGACTTTTGTCACTATATAACATACACATTTATCTTCCATCTCTCGCCCCTCCAATCAAAAATTGAAATACTCAACTTAATGAAATTGTTAAGCATAAAATCTTATAAGTCAGCATATATCTTTACCATCTGTCTACACTTTGGCATGCTCAAAATTTGAAAGCCATCGTTCAGCTTGAGTACAAATGAAAGTCAATCAAATTTACCTCAATTCCATGCGCTCTTCTCTCGCTCTTGTTTTGCTGCTGCTGGCTTTTAATCTGAGCAAATTAATTGCCTTTTTTGCCACTTTGACGACAATTGTCTCAAGTTGGCTTTTTATTTTATTTTATTTCATTTTTCATTTGTACTTCAACTTTCTATAATTTTCACTTCAAGAAACAGAAACATAAGAAATCAAGTCGCTGCCAACAGACGACAGGCAGACAAAACTTGTTCTCTTCACTGATTTCGCTAATGAAAATGAAACCCACACAGTTTCGTCTCTTGGGTAGAGATTCGACACACTCTCTGTGGCACTTAATAATGTGGCACGTGATTCGAGCTAATGGTGGAAAAATCATCGTAAATTTTTAGAAATTCTGACATCATAATAAAATATAAATATATATAAAAAATATGGTAAGCGAACGCACGACTAAATATGAAATTCAATTTATGACAGACAGACAAACCATGTAAGATTTTTGGATTGGCCTCTTAATTGGTTGTGTGTATGTGTGTGTGTGAGTGTGTTTCTGTGTGTATGGGTTGTGTATTTATTAAAAGTCAATAACAATTAAATACGCTGAAATTTCCAATTGCCTTGTAATACCCACACGGAACTCAATGTGAAATGCATTCACAACGAATATGTTCTATATATGACGTTTACCCAGTGACAAATCGTGAGTAGCTTTTACTCTAGGTACTCATTCTGTAGCTGATTAAATAATCTGGGTAAATTTGTATAAACACTGAGGCAAAAGAAAGGAGAAGTAGGCAAGAAAGAAGACGTGGCATTAAATATATAAGATGCGCAGAGTCGATAGACTTGCTTGTCTGTGAGATGTCATAAGCTATAAGATATATGTATATATAGTTAATATATAAATTTGTATAGCGCATGCGATATAAATTGATAATTTACTTCGATAATAATCGATAAAAATCGATAAGAATTCTTTAGGGTAGAACAACGAAAGCTAGAGAAAATTATGAAAACTCTCATAAACGTAAAGAGTTACGTTTTTAAATATCAAATATTGGCAATACAAATAGGACTATTTTCTCCATACATAAAACATTAATAGGAAAAAAAGAAGATATTTTAATTTTTAAATAAGAATTATATAAGCCATATTCTTCAGTCTTCGCATGATTATAAGTGCTATAGTGCTATTTACAAATAAATTAGCAAAAGCTAATTTTTGTTCAATATGTTATCGATAAAATCGATATCTTGATTTTCTTTATTTATTTTAAATAATTAATTTTTTAATTCATTATTTTATTTTTTGTAATTAAATAATAATGTATTTATTTATATTAAATATATATTAAATTAAATATTATTTAATATTATATTAATAAATGCAATATATTTTTTTAATATACCATGAGATTAATATATACATGATTAATTTTAAGAAGTACTACTAAATGGCTATTTCTATTACTCTAAAAATTCAAAATTAAAAAACTCGATTAAAATAGCAAAATTCTAGTTAGAATTAAAGGTACTTGGTAAGCTATAAACATAGACACGTAGCTCGTTATGTAGCTGTGTTTGACTTGATTTCAAAATTAGTTATTCATATAACATTTTATATATATATATTTAGCAAAAAAAAAAAAGGTTTCTAAACGTATTATTATTTGTTTAGGAACAAATAAATAATAAATTATGTATACAAGTTTCAATCAGAGCTGATTAATAGACTTGTAAATCTAACAACAAAATGTGACAATTTGTGTTCAATTAATGTGTGTTAAATATATTTACATTTAAATATACATATATATATATATATGTGTATATATATATTTGTAAATATATATGTTGAATTCCTGTAACCATGTAAAAACAACTTTAAGCTGGGCTGACAGCTTGTTTTGTTTGTTTAGCATATTAAAAGTCTGTCGAATTGAGTGAGGAAGGTGAACTGAACGAGCGAGCCTGATTGGACGGCTAATAATTAATGTAAATACTTGGAAAATTGATGAGCATATTGCAATTTTAATAGCTCTGGATGGGTGGGTGTTATAATGGCATTTTGGCTTAAGGCACATTTATTTATTATTTAAATACAATTAGTTGAAAATTAGTCAAGCAACAAACGAGTTCTGTGTATATGAAACCAGTTGGCTTATGTATTTTTTGGCGTTAATAATTTATTATATGCAAAGCAGTAAAAATTTGCTACACAAGAAGAATTTAATTTCTGTAACTAAATATAACTTTTTAATGGTTTCAATTTGATGCTCTTAAAAATATTCCTTTATGAATTGAGATTATTTTTTATTTAATTTTTGTATATATTATAAATATGATAAATTACTAACATACTTTAAAAGATCATATATATATATGTATATATGTATATATGTATATATACATTGAAATAAAAAATACACATATATATAATTTAAAAAAATAATTTTCAACTCATTTCCAACTTGATTTAAGTAAACATATATACGTATATATTATATATGTAGCAGATCTATATTTCTTTCACTTTCGCTGTCCTCGCAGCGCAAAACTTCTGCCATAAAACTTATATAATAACAAATTATGGACATTTATGCGAAATGAAATGCGTGAATATAAGTCATCTAACACTTTGGCTTCTTTCTGGCCTGTCAGACCATTTTTTGTTGTTTTTTTTTTTTGTGCTCAGTGTGAAAGGTTGCGGGCGTCATAAACTTATCTATTTGCAGAGAAGTTGACACTCACGCTCTCTCCCTTCATTTTTGTGTGACTTAATTTCTGTAATTTTGTTGACATTTTTGTGCTAAAACTTTTTGTTTTATTTGCGCCAGAAAGTTTTTTTTTTGTCAACTTGTTTGATTAATTTGCCTAAGCAGGTTGCTGTGGTTGTTGTTGACTCCATATTTGGTGGGTTGTTTATCATGTGGCTCGTGTGTGAAGCTTAATAACACAAACCCCGAAACACTTGGCAATTTAATTTCATTTATTTGTATGCGAATTGTTGCTGAAAGATGAGCTTTTTCTTTCCTCATTATTTTTTTATTTTTTGATTGTGTTTTTATTTGCTTCTGTTTTTGGTTAGCGCGCAAGGTCAATTTTTGTAACTAATGGCTTTATTTACGCTGAGCATAAACATCCGTTTGAAATGCAAAGTTTATACAGCAGTTAAGCAATTTGAATTTCAAAAGAAGATTCTCTTTTGAGCGTCTATAAAAAATTGTATTAATTACTATAACGAAATTGCTTTTGATTGAATTAAAGCTGTAAGAAGCCTTTGAACTACAAATTTTTATAGGATTCATGAAAACGTAATTAAAGATGCAGAAGAGCTAATGTAAATGATCTTTTTTGTTCCATTTTTTTTTTCTATACATATAAATATTTTTTAAACTTAAATTTTGAATATTTTTTGTTTGTTATTATAATTTGTTTTGATTTTTCAAAATTTAATTCAAAAAAAAAAATTTGTTTTTTCATGTATGTATTTCTTAATTATTTATCAAAATATATTTTGTTGGATCGTAGTAAAATTGTTTATAAAATTCTGTTCTATTCAATGAATAAATCTTTTATAATTATATTTTTATTTATATTATATAAATAAATATTTGTATTTACATTTTTGAATTTTATTTAATTTAATTTTCTTTTGTTTTAATTTTTTTAGCTCCTGTTTAATTATAAAAATCTAATTTAAAATACATAAAAAGCTGAACATATTTTTCTCTTTCCAACACGTTCAAAAATTCTAGTTTTAGATTAATTTAATTTAATTAAGTTAAATAAAACTTTTAATTGAATATTATTCTTTTGTTTTAGATTTGATTGCGACAAAGTTTAAACTTTTTGCATTTATCGCCCACACGCACACACACAAACCCAATGATGAAACTTTAAAAACAACTGCAATTATTTCTTCAGAACTCATGCATAATGCATATCGCTAAAAAAGTACACCAACTTTTGATGAATGCCCGCATTATATGTGGGTTGTCTATTATTCAACTCGATTCTATTCTGGGCTCAGCTGCAAATAATTGCAGTGAAAACGAACTATGCAAAATGTGCATAAATAAATAATAACGCCCGCGCTCAAATTGTGGCTTATATAAGACGAGTAATAAATGAGGAACAATAGATACCCATTTAAAAGGGGATTTTCAGTGAGTAGATGATGTTTAAAGAGGAGAATTACAGAAATAATAAATTGGGATTTTTTGAAAAATAAATATTTTAAAAAATATATATTATTTATTTTAGAAAAATAAATGCTTAAAATTTGTAAATGCATTTTTTCCTAATTTTATTATTTTCAGTTTCTTAAAATTTAATATATATTTATAAATAATAATAAAAAAAAATATATATATATAGATTAAAAATTATATATTAATAAAATTAAAGCCTTAATTTTACAATTTGGAGTATTTAAAAAGATTCAACATTAGCATATTAAACAAAAATTATTATTTTATAAATAGAAAATATATTCCAATTTACGGGGTATTACAATTCCTCATCTAGCTACACTTGATAAAATTTCTCTCGCTTAGTTTTGGTTTTGTTTGCGGAGCAACCAACAACGAGCTGAAACGGGCTCATCAGCAAATGTTTTCCGGCTTTGGAAATAAGCCGTCGTCGCTGCTATCCGCTCCCCCTTCCCATACACTTGAGTGTCTGCTCATACGGGCTAAACTAGAAGTAGGGGTAGCCCCACTTTTATGTTGGATCCGCCGGGCGTACAAAGTGCGGAAGTGCTTTAATTTAAAAAAAATTTTGCCGATGGCGGGGCGACAAGTTGAGTTTAGTTTTTATTTTGTTAAACAGTTTTTTTTCCAATTATTTGGATTTTTTTATTTTTTTTGTTCCCATGTTTAGACAATTGAAAATTAAGGAGGTGGGGCAGGCAGAGCGGAGGGTGACAGCTGTCGAAACTGGGGCGCAATTGCAACCGCAACAGTTGTCGACATTGAAGCTGGACCCGAGCTTCAACCCGAGCCTGAAGGTGACTGCAACTGCAATTGGAGGCTAACCAACAACAAAATAATAATAATAATAAAAAACCCAGTTTCGGGTATTTCTCTCTCTCTCTCTCCCTCCCTCCCTCTCTTTGATATTTATGTACTCATTTGCCGCCCCGCTGATTCGGCCTGTCCAGCATTTTAAAATTTTGTGCATTTTTTGAGCTCTGCTTTTTGGAAGTGGGAAAAACAAAAAAAATGATTCAAGAATGTCGCCGGTTGTCGTCTGTATTGCATACCAAATGGAAACCTTGGCCCTGACTTGGATTTCTGGCACTGCTTACAAAAGGAGGCATTGTTCAGGTTTTCGTTTGCGTTCGACTTTTTTTTCGGTTGGAGTTAATCATTTAGACATATAAGCATTTGAATTAACAACATAGTTTATTTCAAGGGCAATTCGAGCGAGCGTCTATTGAGTATATAAAAAGAATTTGTCTTGATTTTATTTATTTCAAATCCATGATAAATCGAAAAAAATATAAATGCAGGCTATTTCCAATGCACATCAATTATTATTTGAATATTTTGATATATCAAAAAATCCGATACAAATAAAAAAAATAAAATTAAATAGAAATAAATGCATAAATATTAATTAAAACCATTTCTAATGTAAATTAAATATTTCTTTAAATATATTTGATATGGAATATGTAACAAAGAATATGTTATAAATTTAGAAAATATTCATAATAAATGGAAAATGTTAATTAAAGCTATTTCCTATAAATGTTGTATTGAAATAATTTTTATATGTAACAAAAAAGTCTGATAAAATAAAAAAATTGTTCATTAAAAATTCTTGGAAAGCGAAAAGTTAAGCAAGTTTATTACAATATATATAATATGTATTTTTGATATATTACAATTTATATAATATATATTTTTGTATATATTACAATTTATATAATTATTCTTTATAGCTCTTGTAAAACAGTTAGCTCTGCATTTCAAACTAGTTCACATTTAAGTAACCCATTTATAAGGTGTCTCGCTCGACTATTACTACATAAATAATAACATGTTTAAAGAGACTATTCAAGCACAAGTTTCGTGACAACTGAAATCCCATGTGTAACCCAAATTGTCTGCTCACTTTATATACATACAAAACTATATATATATATATATATATATATATATATATATATATATATATATATATATATATCTGAACCAAAAACTTGCTCAACTTAAGTCGCCAAAGCAAAACACACTCAACATTCGCTCTAATTTTTTTCGTTCAACTTTTTTTTTTTTTTTTTTTTTTGGCAATTTCTTATGCGACTTGCATGGCAATTGACTTGACACGCAACTGAGAAATATATTTCTGCTTTGTGAGTGAAGTCGTTTGGCGCAGCGGAAGATCCTTAATCTTGGCAAAAACTGTCTACTCAACAAATTAATAACACAACTTTTTACTTTTTCAAATCCGCATTGTCTCCCACAAAATGCCGCCGCTCTCAATTCATTTCGTATCTAATCAAAGTCCAAATGCGTTTAAATTGCGAAAAAGAAAAAAAAAAAAAAAGCAAAATAACTTTGGGTCCAAGTAAAGCTTCAATTCCCAAACGAGTTACGGATACTTGAGAGCTTCGAGTGCTTTGAGCGAGCGTGAAAAGTGATTGAATTACAGTAGCCATGCCCCCGAGCGGCGGCTAGAGACGGGCGGGTGAGCGCTCGAGCGGTCAGAGTGAATCTGTACTCGCTACGAAGACATCTTTCGCTTGGTCACTTAAGAATCGCAACAGGTTTTCTTAGCTTAAGAATATGAGAGATCGAGAGAGACACAGAAAGAAAGATAGAGAGAGAGAGAGACAGAGGTAAGCAACGACTTGTGCAGAGTTGATTGTTGATTCATTATGATCTCAATTAAGTTATGGCGGTAATAATGAAGGGTATTCCCAGTGTTGCCGCCAACTATGAATAATTGTGTGTTTCTACATTAGGGGAAGTACTTGAAAAATAATTATAATACTATTATTATATTATTAATATTTGTAAATATTAATTTTATTTTTATTAATATTTTAAGACATTAATTTTAAAATTTAATATTATATTGACTATAATACAATTATTAGTTAATATATTGTAGTTAATAAGTGTAAAAGAAACAGTATATTAAAATATTAATAATACTAAAATTAACAAATGAAAATATTAATATTATAAAAATATATTCACACTAATTATAACAATTATTATTTTTGTATTTATGGATGACGTAAATTTTATAAAAATAAATATTTGTTAAATTCCTTTATTTTTTATTAATTATCGCAATAATATATTTATATTTATATTTACAGAGTGAACCCCAAGCGACAATTTTAAAATCAATGAAATTTCCAAGCTTAGACTCTTTTGAAATAAGAGAATTTTCTTAGATTTCATTGGACAAGTAATGAATTTCCCATTTGATGAAAATTTCTAACTAAGAGACTTTAATGAAAATTCCTAAGAGTCTTGAATTACAGATATTCCCCAAATATTTAATTTCCAAGTTCTGAGTCACTTCTTAATAAAATATATCTATTCAATTATAAGTAAGATCTGTTTATATTGGTGTTAAAATAATATTTATTAAATACCAAAACATTATTATTTTTTTAAATTAATATCATTTTTGACATTTTATAATTTCCTCAATTCGACTCATATCCATACAAAGCAAAAAAGGGAGAATGCATTATTTTTAGCGCTGATTTGCGATTCAACAGCCACTTAAGCCCTTAAGCATGGCTAACAACTCGCCGGCACGCCCCAGTGATATCCAAATGCCCCACTCGCCATGGCAGAACTTAATTAAAAGACTCAGAGCGAAGCGAAGTAAAGTTATCCCCCACATCACACACACACAGAGACAGAGAGAGAGAGAGAGAGAGAGAGAGAGAGAGAGAGAGAGAGAGAGAGAGAGAGACAACCATCTAGTTAGTCAAGCAAACCAAACAAATACTCAGAAAATGTACGTTGTGCATTTACTTCTACAACACACTGTATGCACTTTATGCTTATATGTATATGTATGTGTGTGTGGAAGATGTAGCTCAACGTCCTTGAGTTGCACATAAGCATATAAACGAGGGGTGTTCCTTTGATTAAAAAACAAGTTTTTTTATATATGTAAAAATAATTGATATCGACGTTAAAATATAGTAAAGGTATTTTCGGTTATATTATCGATAATATATTATGATTATTTTAGCCGATAATATATATTTTGGAATATTGAATTGTATTTAGTTCTCTTTTCATTAGCATAAGTTGTTTATACTATTATACAATATATTAATCGAAAAAATATATCGAATATATATCATATTAATCGATAACATAACACATGGCGTATATTTATTGTTTAGCAGAAATTTATAATATTTGTCGGCAAACAAAATATTAATTGATTATTTTGATAATTTGTTTATGAAAATGATTATTCTTGAATGGTTTTCATGAATCATTGAGGCTAGCAAGAAACAAATTAGCATATTTCGCGAAGTTAATTAAAATTTAAATTAGCTTGACTAACGTATACGAATTAACTTTTTAATCTAATGACAGCTGGTCATTAAATTTTTCTGAGTTCAAGAACTCAAGAATAAATTAGTATAAAAAAATATTGTTTTTTTTTTTTAATAAATGCTTAAATAAAGAACCGTTGGTGTACTTGCCCATAAACTATATTAGCTAACCGACTTCATGACCAACCCGATTGTAAAATTGTACTCACCTAAACATACACACGCATACATACATACACATATACAAACTCTCATCTTTGCACAAACTCTGCTGCACTTGCTGCTGTCACGCCCCCTGTCGGCTGTCATTCGCCCGCTCTGCAACCCTGCACAAGCCACTTGAAATCGCAGCAGGCAGCAGAAGGAAAAGAAGAAGAGGCAGCAAAACACGAAAGCGTATAAAGTGCATGCAATATCAAATGACACTCAACTGCAAACCTCACCAACCGCGCCCCCGCCACCCTTGCTTACTTAACAGCAACAGTTGAAAATTTACACAGTGAGAAATTTGGGTTACATTTAAAATAAGGAAAATGAAAATAATAATAAATTATTTATAATCAAAATCTTGAAGTTGTTGAATCAAATTGCAAAATTTTATTTCAGCAAAAATAAAAAATTCATTTTTATTTTTATCTTTCTCTTTTTTTGTTCGTTTGTTTTTTATATTTCTTTTTATTTGTTAATAAGTCACTTAATTTACTGCGCACAAGAAAATTATGCAAATTATCTTGAAATTCGACACAATTTTCAACAGCTTATTTAGTTTTTAAATTTTGCTGCGGTTTGTTGACCGGTTCGTTAATTTAAGTGGCAAAAAAAAAATCAACAAAAAATTTGCCAAGTGGTCGACTTGGATATGTATTCATTTTTTGCAGTTCAAAGATTTGCCTTGATCAATTAAATCAAACATTTTTTCTTGCAATTAAAAGCAATTTACGTATTCTGATTTGAGTTTAAAATGTATATGCTAGGAAAACAGGAAACTTTTGCGTAATTGCAAAGTGAAATAGCGTAATAAATTTTTCTTGCGGTGTTGATTTTCTTAACGCTTCAAGAAATAATTATTGGGCAATAGAAGAATAACCTCCAAAACTGGCAACAGCTGCTGCTGCCGCAGCTACTGCTGCAGCAGCAGCGTAAAGGGGAATATAAAAAAGAACCGCTAAGCATTCGACATAAAAAAAATACAACAACAACCACAACAAAGGCGCACTAACAAAGTCAGCGGCAGGCGGAACTTGTTTACGAGTGCCCCCAACAACAACGACATAGAAGACAAACGAATATTCTCTCACATTTAAAACGGCAAAAGTCTTCTACGCCACAAGATAGACAGAGAGCAAGAGAGAGCAACAGAGAGGCCAATAAATAGAGAACGGTTGCTTGCCATTGTAATTTGCCATACATATGGTTGTTGTTGTTTTTGTTATTTCAAGCATCGCCTCATTAACGGCAAGCCCATACACATACATCCACAAGCATATATGCCTATGCATATACATTTATACAGTCAAAGTCTGCGACCCAGTGACGTCTTCCAAATGACGTCGCAATGTCGCCAGCGTGTGTATGTAAATATATGTAGTATGCATAGAACTATTTACAACAACAGCAACAGCACAAGCAGCAGCAGCAGTGGCAGCCAGAGCAAGCGCCCTGACCTCTGCATACAGACAGCTCATTTCAGTGTTAGACGAATGTTGTTAACAGTGCGCTGTTGCGCTTGCTTAAGAGAGTGAGTGTGATGGCAACTGAAACAGTAACATGCAGAGCATTTATAATTAAGAGTGAGCGTGATGGAAGCAGTAGCAGTAGCAGTAGCAGGCGTATTTATTTCTTCGTTTATTTTACTAAACTGATCAAATTTAAGCACAATATGAACCCTTTCTCAGGGTTATTAAATGCAAAGACTTTCCATGCTCAGCATGTTGCCGAGGAAATTCAAAAGTTCAATATGCATAAGCCTTTCCTATTTTTCTTTTTCTTATAATTATAAGTAGCTAATCTTTTTCTCATTTCAACTGTCCACTTCCCATCAATCTGAATTTCCACACATATTTTGCTTGTCTCCCCAGTAAACATCATCATCATCATTAACTCGCACATTTACGCACACACAAGTACACACACATACACAGAGACAGTAAGCCACACTTGGGCCCAGTTTACATCATCTTTGGTATGTGAAAATCGTTTCCGACTTCCGCATGAGCGTTACATTTTTGTGCTAGGAAGGAAGGGGGGTTACTTTTGCTGGCGTTACACCTGCTTGGTAGCCATTGACAAGTTGGAGGTGGAGGTGGTAGTGGAACGTATTGATTTTACAGTTACTTTTCAATGTTCAAAACAATAGAGTTTCCATAAAAGAGAATTGACTTGATGGATACCCTCTAATTGTTTATTAATTATTCTAGTCGGTTTTTGTATTAGGAAAATCTTCTATTAATTTTTGCTTATTCTGCCTTAACTATAGACGGGAAAAGATATATAATTATGATTTATATACAAAAAGTTTAAATGTAAATATAAATATTATAAAGATAGAAAACGATTAAATAAGAAATCATGTAATATCGATATTTATCGATATGAAAGTTGCGTTAGCTTAAGCCTTTTAAAATCCCTGTATTCCATCAACAGTTGGGAAATATTCTTATAAAAATAATATGCTTAAATGAAGATCTATTTTTTTTACCAAAGTCCCATCTTGCAAATACCCTCTCAATATTTATGACACATTTACAGGGTATACAAACACACAAATTAGTTTGTTTTGGTCGCGTGCCATGCACGCGTCCACTGTAATTTTCTCGGAACCAAAGTCGTGTCTCGCTTTCCATATTGAATGTGGTGGTGGTGGGAGGTGGGGGCTATGCTTCGCTTGTCACCTCCCACCCTAGTTGGACAGGTGCAATCCGTGCGCGACACGCGTCATGTGTGTGTGGGCTGAGGGCTCTAAGGGCTAAGAAAAATCAATTGCGCCTGCTTTGTGGGTCAACTTGCTTTTTCAACAACAACAAAAAAAATGATGTTTTCCGTAATGCGCCTTTAAATTTACATCATGCAATCGCCGCCCACGCTACTCAGGGGCGCTGAACTTTTGAGGGGAAAGGAGAAGAAGAGACGGCGCTCAGTTGAAAGCGTTTACATAGCTCTACAAGGCGTGGGCACCCAACACTCTACACTCTTCACTCTCTCTCTACACACACTGTTTGGTCGGCTGGCTGCTCTCTCCTCCAGCGCGTCGTTTGACTTGACAGCCGCCTTCGCTATGTTGGTGTCCTCTCTCTCGCTCTCTTCCTTTCGCTTACGTTGCGCCCATTCCATTTACGTTGTCAGCTTTTCATTCAGTTTTTTTCGTTTGCTGACAACTTGTTGTTGTTGCTTTTATTTATTTTTAGCCTCTTGCTGATAAAAAAAAAAAAAAACGTAAAGCGAATTCTTTGGCTTGCTTATATATGCGTTACGCTACGCCTATAGTATGCGTGTGTGTGTGTGTGTGTGTGTGTGTGTGTGTGTGTGTGTATGTGCATGCTTGAGGGAGTTTCTCTCCTTTCTCAGTGCACACATATACACATACATATACTTTTATATACCTTTTATAACTTTTCTTATAATGATATGTGGCTATATTAAGAGTAGAAGAACAATTCTGTTTTTTTTTATTATCATTTAAAATGTACTCAAGCTGATTTATATTAAGATCCACCCAACTTATGATATCATTATCTTTTTTTATGAATTATTATCATTATTATTTTCTTTTTATCATTTCTTTTGAAGAGCTCTCTTATCAATTTATTGACTTATTATTCAAATCTTAAGTTGTCTATTTTTGATTTATTAAACGTCTTATCACATAAACAAATAGTTCTCTTTAATGTCATATAAATATCCCTACTTTAATACTCAAAGCTCGTTGCTAAAAATACCTTATCTAAAAACTTCTCGCTAAATGGAAACAAAAAAGATTTAAGCATTTAATTATTTCCAAGAATCAGTTTCAAGACTTTTTTTTCAAAAATATTACAACAAAAGATAAGAGAGAACTTGAAATCGAACAAATGCAATAAAAATTTGCCCTGAACGCAATTATAGATCATTAAATTTATTGCAGTTCCTCGATAAAGACAAAAGATAAGAGCGCACACGTTCGATAAGGCCCTAAATTTGTTTGCTCGTCAAATAAGTGTAGAAAAAATAAATAAAAAGAAAAAGAATAAATGAAACCGAACAATTACAAATTTATTTCCTAGCTAAATATAATGTATGTAGATAGGGGCGTAGCTCCAGCGATAAGACTCGCCCAGGCTGATAAGCTATGCGTCCCAAAGACGACCTTGGGTAATAAAAACAAATTTGGAAAAAAAAAACCAAGACCAAGAAATAAATAAATAAAACCAACAAATTAGTGTTGGCTTGGTAAATCTTTTTCGTCTAGCAACAAATCTGTTTTGCATTCAAATTAGCTAAAGTTGCTAATAAAAAATTATAAATAAATAAAAAAAAAATTTAATACGGCAAAAATTAACAAACAAAGCTAATAAATGGGTTTGAAAAAACCCTCAACTTAAATAGAGCAAAGCCAAAAGTAAACCAGTTTTTCTTCTTCTTACTTTTCGGGGTGCGCAAGCACTTAAAAACCTAGCTAGACAAAAAAAAAACTAATTGGAATTTTAGATTTTCAACGAAAAGGTAAATAAGGAAGAGCGATAAATGAAATAAAAACAACAACAGAAATGATATAAAACTAAAAGCTATTTAAATACAGTTTTTAAGGAGGAGCTTTGTTAGTTTAAAAAAGAAATAATAATATTTATAATATAATATATAATATTTTATAAAGTTTTTATTTAAAATTAATTTTAATTTTTAAGGAAGTCCATATATATGTAGATATTGTTTTATATTGTATTACATATTATTTTTAATTATAATTATTTATTAAAACAATTCATAATGAATAAAGTTGAATAACATTTTTATTTCAATTATTAATCATTAATTTTAATTATTATTTGATTATTATGTATTTATGAAAAACAAAAAAACAAAAATTTTTTTTAATAAAATGGTATACAATTGTAATTTACAAAGAAATGATTGATTCAAGAAAATAAATAAATATATTTATTAAAAATAATTATCTTTAAGCTGCATTACATTATTCTTTCTGACCTTCCCTGTCAATACACAATTTGTAATAATATATTATTTTTAATACTTCTACACACACACACATACACATTGATATCTTTAACCTAATATTATATTATATTTGGCTGCATTACAGTTTATCCTCACATAAAACGAAAAAGAAAAGTCTTCGACAAAAAAATCAGAAAAAAACAAGTAAGAAAGCTCTAGTCGAGACGGCTCGACTACGAGATACCCTGAACCCTGCGAAATAATTAATATTCTTCTTCTTTACGGACGTATAAGCGCGCCCTCTGCTAACCGCGCAGTTGCTGCCGACGTTTGGGGGTGGGAAGGGCTGTACTTTGAACGCTTATAACTCCGTTTCTAGATGGACTATCCTCATGAAACTTTCAGAATATATTAATTGCATTCAAATTTGTCCATTTGCCAAATTACAAGTCGCTAGTAGTTGAAATGCGTTTTTTTCAAATTGGGGGCGAAGGGGGCGTGGCATCTAAAATCTGAAAATTACAAAATCTGCGTATCCATAATATCTATCTAAATATACAAATTTGAAGTCTCTAGCTAAAACGGTGTAGAAGTTATGCTCAAAAAACCTAAAAAACGTAAACGAATTTTCGATTTTTTATCGATAATTAAGGAATGGGATGAGTTATCGAAAAAACAAAATAAACTTGTACTGCGTAACTAAGATACGAGTGTTCATGTAAAATTTCAGCTCTCTAGCTTTTGTAGTTTCCGAAATCTCGACGTTCATACGGACGGACGGACAGACGGACGGACGGACGGACGGACGGACGGACGGACGGACGGACGGACGGACAGACGGACAGGGCTATATCAACTTATTTTTTTGTGCTGATCAAGAATATATATACTTTATGGGGTCTGCGACGTCTCCTTCTGCCTG
Source organism: Drosophila stalkeri (assembly GCA_035047405.1). NCBI lineage: Eukaryota > Metazoa > Arthropoda > Insecta > Diptera > Drosophilidae > Drosophila > Drosophila stalkeri. The sequence goes on from JAWNPR010000039.1 coordinate 23,115,621, forward strand.
TTACATACATTTTCACAAAAACATTATACCCTGAATTCCCATTTTCAATGGGTTCAAGGTATAAAAACGAGAAACGCCCCCAAAGTCGAATTGTGGCTGCCGGCTGTGCAGCTGAGCTTGAAATGAGCATTCAATTTAATGATATACTATATTGATATATATATATATATATATATGTATATATATATATATATATATATATTTCAATTTGAAATTGTCGCCAAGTGCGCGCAGCAATCAAATCAAATCAAATCAGCGAATGAGTTTAAATGCGAGACAATTTTTTATTTTATAATTTATATATACATACTATACTTTAATGAGGATACCATCAATTAACGGGGCATTTAGATTCTGTTGGAAAATGTTTAAAAAGTGACAAAGTTCGTCTTTAGCAGGTGCTAAATTGCTTGGCCTTTGGTTTAGTTTTTACCTTTGTACCGTCCGTTACGTACGTTAGAGCTTTCGTTCGCCTGCCGGAAGAGATCAATTTGTGGGCCTGGCCGGCAGCTTGCGCAATTTAATTGCCTAATTGCAGTCACAGATACAGATACAAAGATACATTCATATAACTAGCAACAGATACAACAGAGCTCTCTGGGGTTGAACGGGTTGAGGGCTGGGATTTAGCTAGGCCCAATTCTCAGGGCCACAAATGTGCACAAAATAAAAAAAAAAATAAAAAAATGGAATAGTTGAAAACAAGAATCACGATGCGGGAGATGGAAAATGGGAAAGGAGTGAGAGATAGAGAGCGGGAGAGAGAGTATAGGGTACAGTGAACTTGCAAAACGAGTTCTACAAGATTTCTGGGCAGCAAAAAAAAATAAAAATAAAAAATGATAATAATAATAAATGAGAACGAGTAAGAATTTTAAGTGCACTGCAGCAATAATTATTTAATATATGAATAATTATAAATAATATTTAATTAAATATTATTATTAAAAATTTGCATATTTAACAAAATATATTTTTTAATAACTAAAATATTTGTATCAAACTTAAATCTTAATCTTTTAATATGCAAATATATTATAATATTCTTACACATATTTGAAAATGAATTGTATACAAAAAAAGAAAAACAAAATAAATAAAAAAATGAAATAAAATATATTTTGCCTTAAAAAAAAAAAAAAATAATAATAATAAAATTTGTGTTTTCATAAACAAATTTGAAAATGTATTTTTTTTTGTCGTGAAAATATGTAAACTAAATAAATAAATATATGAAAGAAAATATATTTAAAATATATTTTCCGTAAAATATTCTACATTTTAATATATTCCATGAATTTACTTTCATTATAACTCTTCAAAAATTTCTATAATTTTCTGCATAAGATATATCTTTACCTTATGTCTTATTATCTTGTTGTGGCTCTCGAATTTAAAAGCCTTTCGTTCGTTCAATACGAGAGCAATTATCATAAAACCGAAATTATTTATACAAATCGCAATAGCCCACGCAAATAGCTCACACTTCAAAATTTGTTTTGTTTATATAGATGTTTCGAATAAACAACAACAATTTTAGCGCAAATTGCAAATTTTTGCTTTCAGTTTTATTTGTATATATATATACATATAAAAATTTTTTTTTCAGCAATAATGAAATAGAAAGCAAAAGCTGAAATAAATTTCGCTAGCACTGAATAGATTGTGGATACAATAATAATATATATGCATATGTTTATGTTATAATTCTATAGTTCGAAATTCTCTTAGATTTTTGCGTGAGATTCATAAATAAAAGATCGAATGCTGAAAGCTGCTGTCAGTGAATTTCACGAAATACTTTGAACTTGAATTGCGCAGAAAGAAAAAAAGAAAGAAAGATATAATCAAAATGAAGATAGATATCCATAGATATAATGTATATACAATTCAGATACGTTTTTAAATAAAGATACATTTTCAGTTACTCATTCAGATACTTGATCAAATAAATACTTAAATAAATATACATTTACATATTCAGATGCATCCACAGATACAAATACATTTGCCTATGTACATCAAGATTCAGATACAGTTTAGCATATATGTTCAGATACATTTATATGCACTGATTCAGATACATTAACATATGTTGACATGCATACAAATACAGCTACAATTACATATGCAGATACATCAACAGATACAAATGTATTTACATGTATGTAGACATTGATGCAGATACATTTTAAGATATAAGGTCAGATACATTTACATTTGCTGATCTAGTTGGATTTTCAGATACATTAACATACGCTGGCATGAATACAAATACAGATACATTTTGAGATACAAATACATTTACATATGTTGGCATGAACAGAGCTGCAGATACATTTACATATGCAGATAAACCTTCAGCACTTTAGAAACGACTGAAATGATATAGTTGAACATCATCAACAAGCGCCCTTTCAATCTTATATGTGTCTTATACCCTGTAAATCATATTGAAAAGGGTTGCTAAAATGCTAAATAGCTGTTATATACGTTTTCAATATTTATGTAATGTATCAATTAATGAAAGGAAAAAACCCTATCTTCATAATATAGTTTTTTTTTTCTTTGGAAAATTATAATTCCAACAAGATATTTTCTTATACCAATTTTGTCTACAAAATTTGAATTTTCTTTTTTATCATTCAATAGTAGTAAAAATATTCTAAAATATAATTATACAATCTGCAAATTTCTTTAAATATTTTTGATTATTTATCATTAAATATATTAATTATTCATTTTATTTTAAATATTATTATTATTATTATCTTTGTACTATTTTATTATTAATTTAACTTTTAATATTATTAATATTATTAATTTCTACTAAAAAATTTGATCAATATTTTATACTTTGTTGCGTGTTGTAATTTATATTATAAAATATTATTTTACAAGCAACATAAATATTTAAATATTTGCATTTCCCCAAGCAATTAACAAATCAGCTGAGTTCCCCCCAAAGAGTTCAACAAACAATTCATTACAATGAAAATTCGGAAAGAAAATTTCATTTTCTCACACACCTGCAGATAAAAATCTCGAACAGCTGTTTGCAGCAGCTGTTAAGAGCCTAGGCTGGCATAAATGTTAAATGCTAAACCTATCGATTATCGATGAGCACAAGTACAATGCAAATTTACACAGATTAAAAATAGTAAAACATTTCAAACTTACCTCGCAAAATGCTAGAAATTTGCAAATTATTTTTTGTTCTTGCAATCTTTGATTGTAGATTCCGTTGTTGTCGACGTCACGAGCAGCTGTTGGCAGAGAATATATACATATATTGTTTTTTCTTTTATATATTAAAACACGCGCGCAAACACAAACTAACGAAACTTTTATATGTTAAGCGCAATGAGATAAGAAGCAACAACAATAACAACAACAGTTACAGCAGCAGAAGCGACAGCGACGGCGGCAGAGACAGAGGCAAATTTTTCTCTCAATGAGCGCCGAAAAAAAAAACAACAAAAATCGAAAATCGACGGCGCCGTCGCTCTCACCAATACAGTGACAAAAGCGACAGGGCGTCGTATTTAGCACTGTTATAGTAGTTGCAGTTATTGTTGTTGTCGTTGTTGTTGCTGCTGCTTTAGCATTTAATTGTTTCTTAAATAATAATGAACACTGCAAATTTAGTACAATTTTAAAATTTAATTCACTTATTTACTCTTTACTCATATTTGGCAAACATTTGATCGTAAACATTTTCTCTTTAAAATTTCAGCACTTTTATTAACATTTTTGTGGTGAAAAGACGCATCTCACACACAGGCACACATACATACAAGCGGGCATGCATAAAAGGCACTAACACTCACACAGACACACACACGTACACACTTAGGCACAAACACATGTACACACGATGCTGCTTCTCCTGCCTGTCCGCTGCTTCTTCTTCTTCAGAGCGCAGTTGGTTTTGTTGTCGCGTCGTTTTGATTAAATTTGTACATTGTAAATGTGTTTTAGCAGGTTTATGCATGAATCGCGTTTCATTATGTTTTTCAGCAGCAGCAAAGGCAAAATACACTTTTGAAGGCACGAAAATTGCCACCCACGAACGCAACGCAATATAACCAAATAATGCCCGAATTGGGAGTAATTGAATTATAGCAAAAACAATTACCGTTTTTCGCTTGCTTCAGTGCATTTACGGTTATTATTATAAACTTTTTAGCACAAACACAATGATTTTTATGCAATTTGAAACGCACCCAAAACGCGACTTCACCGTCCGCTTGTAAGATTATTAATGCTAACATAATATGTTATTTTTCTCAGTCGTAGAATGACACAATGTTAAACTCAAAAGAAACTGTTAAAAGTTCTCAAAAGCTAGCGCTGTTAAACATAAATTTTTGTAATGAACAAGCACATTTGAGAAAATAAACTTTTCATATCCAATTTTAAAATACTAATTAATAATAATTACTTATTGACTTATTTTAGCAACTTAAATTAGTAAGCAATAAGCTGCAGTATATGTGCTGCATACTTGGCTTAAATTCATTCAAAACATCATGCTGTTAAACTTACTTTCAAATTTTATGTTAACGTACTGCTAATACTCAAATGGTGCTGTTTTGTTTGGAAAAAAAATAATTGTTAAAAGACTCAGTCTTGGAACTTAAATTAAAGTGCGGTTTTTGCTGACCGAATTTTGTTAATTGGTTGCCAAAAAGACGAAATGAATATCTAAGATTTTTTAAAATGTATGATATGAGTGTATAAAAACATAATGAGCGCATCTAACAAGTCTATACGCCATCTACTGTACAAAATATAAAAGTTGTCGGTAGAAGCTAAGACAGCAACCAACGTACTATGAATCCAAGATGGCGCTAGTTTTTTTACATTTATTTTTTTTAATGGAAAGAAACACTATTCCATATGTTTATACATGAATTATCTTATGCACGTGTAGGAATCTATAAATTTCGAGTGTCCATAGTTTGAACACAATACGATTGAGGTTGGTACCTAGATTTCCTTCTGAAGATGTTTCCAACACCGTCCATAGCCACCAAAAGGTCCACGATCAATACAGACCACAGTAGCTCGCAGCAGCATAGCAGCATGGGGTAAGAGTAGCACGTAAAGCACATTTATCACAAAGACTGCAGTGAGAGAAAGAGAATGAGAGATTCAATTGATCACCGTTACTTCAACGAACACTGCCGGAAAGCATATACTGAGTATGTACTTACTTTTTCTGCGACTTTTTCACGGAAATAGGTACCAATTGGGAGTGAAGCTGCGTTGTATAAGCATTCTGAGATTTTTATTTGATTTTTCATCTGCAATGCTAATAACTTCCACCTGCATTATTAAAAATCATATATAATTAAAAGTGATCAATTTTAGTATTATTTCGACTCACATTTAACCCAAAATTCTAAAATACAAAAAGATAATCACAGGACAAATTAAGAAATCAGTCTGAACAATCCTACTCTTACTGCTAGTACGTAAAATCCAACCATCGTAGCCTACTATAGTCTGAAAAATTTAAATTGAAGTTCTATAAATGTATTTTTTAGAAAACTCTGAAAAGGCAATTTTATTTCTGGTATTTAAAATAAAAAACCATGAGAATATGAATTCCCCAATCTTCCCGAATATTATTTATATATAACTTTGACTCTCTTTATATGAATCTCAGCCTATTTGCTATTTGAAGTCTTAGTGTCTTAGTCTCTTTGAAAGTCTTAGTGGAATTTTTGCACCTCACCTTCTTTGTCAATCTCTTTTTCTTTCTCTACAAAGGTGTACTTCTGTCTCTGTCTTTGCCTTTTGTATGGCCACAGACTCACCCTTTGCGTCAACTTCTGCCTCTTTCTTATGAGCTTAGCCTCTGATTCTGTCTCTGCCTCTAGCCTGAGCTCTGCTCAAATTTTGCCTCTGCTTCTGCCTCTGCCTCTAGCTTTTCTGCCATTGGCTCTACCCTGAGCTCAACCTCAGATGCTGCCTCTGCTTCCACTTCTGCCTCTAGCTTGAGCTCAGACTCAGACTTGACCTCTGTTGCTGCTTCAGAATCTTTTATTGGCTCTGGCTTGAGCTCAGACTCAGGAAATTCCTCTGCTGCTGCTTCAGAATCGTTTATTGGCTCTGGCTTGAGCTCAGACTCAGGAGATTCCTCTGCTGCTGATTCAGAATATGCTATTGGCTCTGGCTTGAGCTCAAACCCTGCATTTACCTCTGCTGCTGCTTCAGAATCGATTATTGGCTCTGGCTTGAGCTCAGACTCAGGAGATTCCTCTGCTGCTGCTTCAGAATATGCTATTGGCTCTGGCTTGAGCTCAGGCTCAGGCGATTCCTCTGCTGCTGCTTCAGAATATGCTATTGGCTCTGGCTTGAGCTCAGGCCCAGGCGATTCCTCTGCTGCTGCTTCAGAATATGCTATTGGCTCTGGCTTGAGCTCAGGCTCAGGCGATTCCTCTGCTGCTGCTTCAGAATCTTTTATTGGCTCTGGCTTGAGCTCAGACTCAGGCAATTCCTCTGCTGCTGCTTCAGAATCTTTTATTGGCTCTGGCTTGAGCTCAGACTCAGGAGATTCCTCTGCTGCTGCTTCAGAATATGCTATTGGCTCTGGCTTGAGCTCAGGCTCAGGCGATTCCTCTGCTGCTGCTTCAGAATCTTTTATTGGCTCTGGCTTGAGCTCAGACTCAGGCAATTCCTCTGCTGCTGCTTCAGAATCTTTTATTGGCTCTGGCTTGAGCTCAGACTCAGGAGATTCCTCTGCTGCTGATTCAGAATATGCTATTGGCTCTGGCTTGAGCTCAAACCCTGCATTTACCTCTGCTGCTGCTTCAGAATCGATTATTGGCTCTGGCTTGAGCTCAGACTCAGGAGATTCCTCTGCTGCTGCTTCAGAATATGCTATTGGCTCTGGCTTGAGCTCAGGCTCAGGCGATTCCTCTGCTGCTGCTTCAGAATCTTTTATTGGGTCTGGCTTGAGCTCAGACTCAGGCGATTTCTCTGCTGCTGCTTCAGAATCGTTTATTGGCTCTCGTTTAAGCTCAGACTCAGGAGATTCCTCTGCTGCTGCTTCAGAATATGCTATTGGCTCTGGCTTGAGCTCAGGCTCAGGCGATTCCTCTGCTGCTGCTTCAGAATCTTTTATTGGCTCTGGCTTGAGCTCAGACTCAGGAGATTCCTCTGCTGCTGATTCAGAATATGCTATTGGCTCTGGCTTGAGCTCAAACCCTGCATTTACCTCTGCTGCTGCTTCAGAATCGTTTATTGGCTCTGGCTTGAGCTCAGGCTCAGGCGATTCCTCTGCTGCTGCTTCAGAATATGCTATTGGCTCTGGCTTGAGCTCAGGCTCAGGCGATTCCTCTGCTGCTGCTTCAGAATCTTTTATTGGCTCTGGCTTGAGCTCAGACTCAGGAGATTCCTCTGCTGCTGCTTCAGAATATGCTATTGGCTCTGGCTTGAGCTCAGGCTCAGGCGATTCCTCTGCTGCTGCTTCAGAATCTTTTATTGGCTCTGGCTTGAGCTCAGACTCAGGCAATTCCTCTGCTGCTGCTTCAGAATCTTTTATTGGGTCTGGCTTGAGCTCAGACTCAGGCGATTTCTCTGCTGCTGCTTCAGAATCGTTTATTGGCTCTCGTTTAAGCTCAGACTCAGGAGATTCCTCTGCTGCTGCTTCAGAATATGCTATTGGCTCTGGCTTGAGCTCAGACTCAGGAGATTCCTCTGCTGCTGCTTCAGAATATGCTATTGGCTCTGGCTTGAGCTCAGGCTCAGGCGATTCCTCTGCTGCTGCTTCAGAATCTTTTATTGGCTCTGGCTTGAGCTCAGACTCAGGCAATTCCTCTGCTGCTGCTTCAGAATCTTTTATTGGCTCTGGCTTGAGCTCAGACTCAGGAGATTCCTCTGCTGCTGCTTCAGAATATGCTATTGGCTCTGGCTTGAGCTCAGACTCAGGAGATTCCTCTGCTGCTGCTTCAGAATATGCTATTGGCTCTGGCTTGAGCTCAGGCTCAGGCGATTCCTCTGCTGCTGCTTCAGAATCTTTTATTGGCTCTGGCTTGAGCTCAGACTCAGGAAATTCCTCTGCTGCTGCTTAATTCCTCTGCTGCTGCTTCAGAATCGTTTATTGGCTCTGGCTTGAGCTCAGACTCAGGAGATTCCTCTGCTGCTGATTCAGAATATGCTATTGGCTCTGGCTTGAGCTCAAACCCTGCATTTACCTCTGCTGCTGCTTCAGAATCGATTATTGGCTCTGGCTTGAGCTCAGACTCAGGAGATTCCTCTGCTGCTGCTTCAGAATCTTTTATTGGGTCTGGCTTGAGCTCAGACTCAGGCGATTTCTCTGCTGCTGCTTCAGAATCGTTTATTGGCTCTCGTTTAAGCTCAGACTCAGGAGATTCCTCTGCTGCTGCTTCAGAATATGCTATTGGCTCTGGCTTGAGCTCAGGCCCAGGCGATTCCTCTGCTGCTGCTTCAGAATCTTTTATTGGCTCTGGCTTGAGCTCAGACTCAGGCAATTCCTCTGCTGCTGCTTCAGAATCTTTTATTGGCTCTGGCTTGAGCTCAGACTCAGGAGATTCCTCTGCTGCTGCTTCAGAATCTTTTATTGGCTCTGGCTTGAGCTCAGACTCAGGAGATTCCTCTGCTGCTGCTTCAGAATATGCTATTGGCTCTGGCTTGAGCTCAGGCTCAGGCGATTCCTCTGCTGCTGCTTCAGAATCTTTTATTGGCTCTGGCTTGAGCTCAGACTCAGGCAATTCCTCTGCTGCTGCTTCAGAATCTTTTATTGGCTCTGGCTTGAGCTCAAACCCTGCATTTACCTCTGCTGCTGCTTCAGAATCGTTTATTGGCTCTGGCTTGAGCTCAGGCTCAGGCGATTCCTCTGCTGCTGCTTCAGAATATGCTATTGGCTCTGGTTTGAGCTCAGGCTCAGGCGATTCCTCTGCTGCTGCTTCAGAATCGGTTATTGGCTCTGGCTTAGGCTCAGGCGATTCCTCTGCTGCTGCTTCAGAATCGTTTATTGGCTCTGGCTTGAGCTCAGGCTCAGGCGATTCCTCTGCTGCTGATTCAGAATATGCTATTGGCTCTGGCTTGAGCTCAGACTCAGGAAATTCCTCTGCTGCTGCTTCAGAATCGTTTATTGGCTCTGGCTTGAGCTCAAACCCTGCATTTACCTTTGCTGCTGCTTCAGAATCGTTTATTGGCTCTGGCTTGAGCTCAGACTCAGGAGATTCCTCTGCTGCTGCTTCAGAATCTTTTATTGGCTCTGGCTTGAGCTCAGACTCAGGAGATTCCTCTGCTGCTGCTTCAGAATATGCTATTGGCTCTGGCTTGAGCTCAAACCCTGCATTTACCTCTGCTGCTGCTTCAGAATCGTTTATTGGCTCTGGCTTGAGCTCAGACTCAGGAGATTCCTCTGCTGCTGCTTCAGAATTTTATTGGCTTCAGAATCTTTTATTGGCTCTGGTTGAGCTCAGGCTCAGGCGATTCCTCTGCTGCTGCTTCAGAATCGTTTATTGGCTCTGGTTTGAGCTCAGACTCAGGAGATTCCTCTGCTGCTGCTTCAGAATATGCTATTGGCTCTGGCTTGAGCTCAAACCCTGCATTTACCTTTGCTGCTGCTTCAGAATCGTTTATTGGCTCTGGCTTGAGCTCAGACTCAGGAGATTCCTCTGCTGCTGCTTCAGAATCTTTTATTGGCTTCAGAATATTTTATTGGCTCTGGTTGAGCTCAGACTCAGGAGATTTGCTGGATAGATTATTGGGGTGAGAGGAGATATTGGTGGTTGAGCTCAGACTCAGGAGATTCCTCTGCTGTGCTTCAGAATCTTTATTGGCTTCAGAATATTTTATTGGCTCAGGCTTGAGCTCAGACTCAGGAGATTCCTCTGCTGCTGCTTCAGAATATGCTATTGGCTCTGGCTTGAGCTCAGACTCAGGAAATTCCTCTGCTGCTGCTTCAGAATTGTTATTGGCTCTGGCTTGAGCTCAGACTCAGGAATTCCTCTGCTGCTGTTCAGAATATGCTATTGGCTCTGGCTTGAGCTCAAACCCTGCATTTACCTCTGCTGCTGCTTCAGAATCGTTTATTGGCTCTGGCTTGAGCTCAGACTCAGGAGATTCCTCTGCTGCTGCTTCAGAATCTTTTATTGGTTTATTGGCTCGGCTTGAGTCAGACCAGAATTCTTGTGCTGTTAGAATATGTATTGGCTCTGGTTTGAGCTCAGGCTCAGGCGATTCCTCTGCTGCTGCTTCAGAATCTTTTATTGGCTCTGGCTTGAGCTCAGACTCAGGAGATTCCTCTGCTGCTGCTTCAGAATATGCTATTGGCTTGGTTTGAGCTCAGACTCAGGCGATTCCTCTGCTGCTGCTTCAGAATCTTTTATTGGCTCTGGCTTGAGCTCAGACTCAGGAGATTCCTTGCTGCTGATTCAGAATATGCTATTGGCTCTGGTTTGAGCTCAGGCTCAGGCGATTCCTCTGCTGCTGCTTCAGAATCGTTTATTGGCTCTGGCTTGAGCTCAGACTCAGGAGATTCCTCTGCTGCTGCTTCAGAATCTTTTATTGGCTTCAGAATCTTTTATTGGCTCAGGCTTGAGCTCAGACTCAGGAGATTCCTCTGCTGCTGCTTCAGAATATGCTATTGGCTCTGGCTTGAGCTCAGACTCAGGAAATTCCTCTGCTGCTGCTTCAGAATATGCTATTGGCTCTGGTTTGAGCTCAGGCTCAGGCGATTCCTCTGCTGCTGCTTCAGAATCGTTTATTGGCTCTGGCTTGAGCTCGGTTTCAGGCGACTTCTCTGCTGCTGCTTCAGAATCGTTTATTGGCTCTGGTTTGAGCTCAGACTCAGGAGATTCCTCTGCTGCTGTTAGAATCGTTTATTGGCTCTGGTTGAGCTCAGACTCAGGCGATTTCTCTGCTGCTGCTTCAGATGTTATTGGCTCTGGCTGAGCTCAGCTCAGGTTCCTCCTGGTTGTTTATTGGCTCTGGCTTGAGCTCAGACTCAGGAGATTCCTCTGCTGCTGTTCAGAATATGCTATTGGCTCTGGCTTGAGCTCAAACCCTGCATTTACCTCTGCTGCTGCTTCAGAATCGTTTATTGGCTCTGGCTTGAGCTCAGGCTCAGGCGATTCCTCTGCTGCTGCTTCAGAATCTTTTATTGCTCGAGCTTCAGAATCTTTTATTGGCTCTGGTTTGAGCTCGGTCTCAGGCAATTCCTCTGCTGCTGCTTCAGAATCTTCTATTGGCTCTGGCTTGAGCTGAGGCTCAGGCAATTCCTCTGCTGCTGCTTCAGAATCTTTTATTGGCTCTGGCTTGAGCTCAGACTCAGGCGATTTCTCTGCTGCTGCTTCAGAATCGTTTATTGGCTCTGGCTTGAGCTGAGGCTCAGGCGATTTCTCTGCTGCTGCTTCAGAATCTTTTATTGGCTCTGGCTTGAGCTCAGACTCAGGAAATTCCTCTGCTGCTGCTTCAGAATATGCTATTGGCTCTGGCTTGAGCTCAGACTCAGAAAATTCCTCTGCTGCTGCTTCAGAATCGTTTATTGGCTCTGGCTTGAGCTCAGACTCAGGAGATTCCTCTGCTGCTGATTCAGAATATGCTATTGGCTCTGGCTTGAGCTCAAACTCCTGCATTTACCTCTGCTGCTGCTTCAGAATCGTTTATGGGCTCTGGCTTGAGCTCAGGCTCAGGAGATTCCTCTGCTGCTGCTTCAGAATATGCTATTGGCTCTGGTTTGAGCTCAGGCTCAGGCGATTCCTCTGCTGCTGCTTCAGAATCTTTTATTGGCTCTGGCTTGAGCTCAGACTCAGGAAATTCCTCTGCTGCTGCTTCAGAATATGCTATTGGCTCTGGCTTGAGCTCAGACTCAGGAGATTCCTCTGCTGCTGCTTCAGAATATGCTATTGTCTCTGGCTTGAGCTCAGACTCAGGAGATTCCTCTGCTGCTGATTCAGAATATGCTATTGGCTCTGGTTTGAGCTCAAACCCTGCATTTACCTCTGCTGCTGCTTCAGAATCGTTTATTGGCTCTGGCTTGAGCTCAGGCTCAGGCGATTCCTCTGCTGCTGATTCAGAATCTTTTATTGAGCTTCAGAATCTTTTATTGGCTCTGGTTTGAGCTCAGACTCAGGAGATTCCTCTGCTGCTGCTTCAGAATATGCTATTGGCTCTGGCTTGAGCTCAAACCCTGCATTTACCTTTGCTGCTGCTTCAGAATCTTTTATTGGCTCTGGCTTGAGCTCAGACTCAGGCGATTCCTCTGCTGCTGCTTCAGAATCTTTTATTGGCTTCAGAATATTTTATTGGCTCAGGCTTGAGCTCAGACTCAGGAGATTCCTCTGCTGCTGATTCAGAATATGCTATTGGCTCTGGCTTGAGCTCAAACCCTGCATTTACCTCTGCTGCTGCTTCAGAATCGTTTATTGGCTCTGGCTTGAGCTCAGGCTCAGGCGATTCCTCTGCTGCTGCTTCAGAATATGCTATTGGCTCTGGTTTGAGCTCGGTCTGAGGCAATTCCTCTGCTGCTGCTTCAGAATCTTTTATTGGCTCTGGTTTGAGCTCGGTCTCAGGCAATTCCTCTGCTGCTGCTTCAGAATCTTTTATTGGCTCTGGTTTGAGCTCAGTCTCAGGCAGATTCCTCTGCTGCTGCTTCAGAATCTTTTATTGGCTCTGGCTTGAGCTCAGACTCAGGCGATTTCTCTGCTGCTGCTTCAGAATCGTTTATTGGCTCTGGCTTGAGCTCAGGCTCAGGCATTTCGGGATTGCTCTGTGCTGCTTCAGAATCTTTTATTGGCTCTGGCTTGAGCTCAGGCTCAGGCGATTCCTCTGCTGCTGCTTCAGAATCTTTTATTGGCTCTGGTCAGACTGCATTCTCTGCTCTGAGATTTGAGCTCGGTCTCAGGCAATTCCTCTGCTGCTGCTTCAGAATCTTTTATTGGCTCTGGTTTGAGCTCGGTCTCAGGCGATTTCTCTGCTGCTGCTTCAGAATCTTTTATTGGCTCTGGTTTGAGCTCAGACTCAGGCGATTTCTCTGCTGCTGCTTCAGAATCTTTTATTGGCTCTGGTTTGAGCTCAGACTCAGGCGATTCCTCTGCTGCTGCTTCAGAATCTTTTATTGGCTCTGGCTTGAGCTCAGACTCAGGAGATTTCTCTGCTGCTGCTTCAGAATTTTTATTGGCTCTGGCTTGAGCTCAGACTCAGGCGATTTCTCTGCTGCTGCTTCAGAATCGTTTATTGGCTCTGGCTTGAGCTGAGGCTCAGGCGATTGCTCTGTGCTGCTTCAGAATCTTTTATTGGCTCTGGCTTGAACTCAGACTCAGGAAATTCCTCTGCTGCTGCTTTAGAATATGCTATTGGCTCTGGCTTGAGCTCAAACCCTGCATTTACCTCTGCTGCTGCTTCAGAATCGTTTATTGGCTCTGGCTTGAGCTCAGGCTCAGGCGATTCCTCTGCTGCTGCTTCAGAATCTTTTATTGGCTTCAGAATCTTTTATTGGCTCTGGTTTGAGCTCAGGCTCAGGCGATTCCTCTGCTGCTGCTTCAGAATCTTTTATTGGCTCTGGCTTGAGCTCAGACTCAGGAGATTCCTCTGCTGCTGCTTCAGAATATGCTATTGGCTCTGGCTTGAGCTCAGGCTCAGGCGATTCCTCTGCTGCTGCTTCAGAATCTTTTATTGGCTCTGGCTTGAGCTCAGACTCAGGAAATTCCTCTGCTGCTGCTTTAGAATATGCTATTGGCTCTGGCTTGAGCTCAAACCCTGCATTTACCTCTGCTGCTGCTTCAGAATCGATTATTGGCTCTGGCTTGAGCTCAGACTCAGGAGATTCCTCTGTGTGCTTCAGAATCTTTTATGGGTTGGCTTGAGCTCAGACTCAGGCGATTTCTCTGCTGCTGCTTCAGAATTGTTATTGGCTCTCGTTTAGCTCAGACTCAGGAGATTCCTCTGCTGCTGCTTCAGAATCTTTTATTGGCTCTGGCTTGAGCTCAGACTCAGGCGATTCCTCTGTGCTGCTTCAGAATCTTTTATGGCTCTGGTTTGAGCTCAGACTCAGGAGATTCCTCTGCTGCTGCTTCAGAATATGCTATTGGCTCTGGCTTGAGCTCAGTCTGCTGCTGCTTCAGAATCGTTTATTGGCTCTGGCTTGAGCTCAGACTCAGGAGATTCCTCTGCTGCTGCTTCAGAATCTTTTATTGGCTCTGGCTTGAGCTCAGACCCAGGAGATTCCTTGTGCTGCTTCAGAATTTTTTGGCTCTGGCTTGAGCTAGACTCAGGCGATTCCTCTGCTGTGCTTCAGAATCTTTTATTGGCTTGGCTTGAGCTCAGACTCAGGGATTCTTGCTGGCTTCAGAATCTTTTATGGCTCTGGCTTGAGCTCAGACTCAGGAGATTCTCTGCTGTGCTTCAGAATATGCTATTGGCTCTGGCTTGAGCTCAGACTCAGGAGATTCCTCTGCTGCTGCTTCAGAATCTTTTATTGGCTCTGGCTTGAGCTCAGACTCAGGCAATTCCTCTGCTGCTGCTTCAGAATCTTTTATTGGCTCTGGCTTGAGCTCAGACTCAGGAGATTCCTCTGCTGCTGCTTCAGAATATGCTATTGGCTCTGGCTTGAGCTCAGCTCAGGCGATTCCTCTGCTGCTGCTTCAGAATCTTTTATTGGCTCTGGCTTGAGCTCAGACTCAGGCAATTCCTCTGCTGCTGCTTCAGAATCTTTTATTGGCTTGGCTTGAGCAGACTCAGGAGATTCCTCTGCTGCTGCTTCAGAATATGCTATTGGCTCTGGCTTGAGCTCAGGCTCAGGCGATTCCTCTGCTGCTGCTTCAGAATCGTTTATTGGCTCTGGCTTGAGCTCAGACTCAGGCAATTCCTCTGCTGCTGCTTCAGAATCGTTTATTTTCTCTGGCTTGAGCTCAAACCCTGCATTTACCTCTGCTGCTGCTTCAGAATCGTTTATTGGCTCTGGCTTGAGCTCAGGCTCAGGCGATTCCTCTGCTGCTGCTTCAGAATATGCTATTGGCTCTGGTTTGAGCTCAGGCTCAGGCGATTCCTCTGCTGCTGCTTCAGAATCGGTTATTGGCTCTGGCTTAGGCTCAGGCGATTCCTCTGCTGCTGCTTCAGAATCGTTTATTGGCTCTGGCTGAGTTTATTGGCTCTGGCTTGAGCTCAGGCTCAGGCGATTCCTCTGCTGCTGATTCAGAATATGCTATTGGCTCTGGCTTGAGCTCAGACTCAGGAAATTCCTCTGCTGCTGCTTCAGAATCGTTTATTGGCTCTGGCTTGAGCTCAAACCCTGCATTTACCTCTGCTGCTGCTTCAGAATCGTTTATTGGCTCTGGCTTGAGCTCAGACTCAGGAGATTCCTCTGCTGCTGCTTCAGAATCTTGCTGCTTCAGAATCGTTTATTGGCTCTGGCTTGAGCTCAGACTCAGGAGATTCCTCTGCTGCTGCTTCAGAATATGCTATTGGCTCTGGCTTGAGCTCAAACCCTGCATTTACCTCTGCTGCTGCTTCAGAATCGTTTATTGGCTCTGGCTTGAGCTCAGACTCAGGAGATTCCTCTGCTGCTGCTTCAGAATCTTTTATTGGCTTCAGAATCTTTTATTGGCTCTGGTTTGAGCTCAGGCTCAGGCGATTCCTCTGCTGCTGCTTCAGAATCTTTTATTGGCTCTGGCTTGAGCTCAGACTCAGGAGATTCCTCTGCTGCTGCTTCAGAATATGCTATTGGCTCTGGTTTGAGCTCAGGCTCAGGCGATTCCTCTGCTGCTGCTTCAGAATCTTTTATTGGCTCTGGCTTGAGCTCAGACTCAGGAGATTCCTCTGCTGCTGATTCAGAATATGCTATTGGCTCTGGCTTGAGCTCAAACCCTGCATTTACCTCTGCTGCTGCTTCAGAATCGTTTATTGGCTCTGGCTTGAGCTCAGGCTCAGGCGATTCCTCTGCTGCTGCTTCAGAATCTTTTTATTGGCTTCAGAATCTTTTATTGGCTCTGGTTTGAGCTCGGTCTCAGGCAATTCCTCTGCTGCTGCTTCAGAATCTTTTATTGGCTCTGGCTTGAGCTGAGGCTCAGGCAATTCCTCTGCTGCTGCTTCAGAATCTTTTATTGGCTCTGGCTTGAGCTCAGACTCAGGCGATTTCTCTGCTGCTGCTTCAGAATCGTTTATTGGCTCTGGCTTGAGCTGAGGCTCAGGCGATTTCTCTGCTGCTGCTTCAGAATCTTTTATTGGCTCTGGCTTGAGCTCAGACTCAGGAAATTCCTCTGCTGCTGCTTCAGAATATGCTATTGGCTCTGGTTGAGTAGGGGGGGGGGGCAGAATTTTATTGGCTCTGGCTTGAGCTCAGACTCAGGAAATTCCTCTGCTGCTGCTTCAGAATATGCTATTGGCTCTGGCTTGAGCTCAGACTCAGAAAATTCCTCTGCTGCTGCTTCAGAATCGTTTATTGGCTCTGGCTTGAGCTCAGACTCAGGAGATTCCTCTGCTGCTGATTCAGAATATGCTATTGGCTCTGGCTTGAGCTCAAACCCTGCATTTACCTCTGCTGCTGCTTCAGAATCGTTTATGGGCTCTGGCTTGAGCTCAGACTCAGGAAATTCCTCTGCTGCTGCTTCAGAATATGCTATTGGCTCTGGCTTGAGCTCAGACTCAGGAGATTCCTCTGCTGCTGCTTCAGAATATGCTATTGTCTCTGGCTTGAGTCTATTGTCTCTGGCTTGAGCTCAGACTCAGGAGATTCCTCTGCTGCTGATTCAGAATATGCTATTGGCTCTGGTTTGAGCTCAAACCCTGCATTTACCTCTGCTGCTGCTTCAGAATCGTTTATTGGCTCTGGCTTGAGCTCAGGCTCAGGCGATTCCTCTGCTGCTGATTCAGAATCTTTTATTGGCTTCAGAATCTTTTATTGGCTCTGGTTTGAGCTCAGACTCAGGAGATTCCTCTGCTGCTGATTCAGAATATGCTATTGGCTCTGGCTTGAGCTCAAACCCTGCATTTACCTCTGCTGCTGCTTCAGAATCGTTTATTGGCTCTGGCTTGAGCTCAGGCTCAGGCGATTCCTCTGCTGCTGCTTCAGAATCTTTTATTGGCTTCAGAATCTTTTATTGGCTCTGGCTTGAGCTCAGACTCAGGAGATTCCTCTGCTGCTGATTCAGAATATGCTATTGGCTCTGGCTTGAGCTCAAACCCTGCATTTACCTCTGCTGCTGCTTCAGAATCGTTTATTGGCTCTGGCTTGAGCTCAGGCTCAGGCGATTCCTCTGCTGCTGCTTCAGAATCTTTTTATTGGGAGATATTGGTTGGTGAGATTGAGATTTGGGAGGTTGTTGCTTCAGAATCGTTTATTGGCTCTGGCTTGAGCTCAGGCTCAGGCGATTCCTCTGCTGCTGCTTCAGAATCTTTTATTGGCTTCAGAATCTTTTATTGGCTCTGGTTTGAGCTCGGTCTGAGGCAATTCCTCTGCTGCTGCTTCAGAATCTTCTATTGGCTCTGGTTTGAGCTCGGTCTTAGGCAATTCCTCTGCTGCTGCTTCAGAATCTTTTATTGGCTCTGGCTTGAGCTCAGACTCAGGCGATTTCTCTGCTGCTGCTTCAGAATCGTTTATTGGCTCTGGCTTGAGCTGAGGCTCAGGCGATTGCTCTGTGCTGCTTCAGAATCTTTTATTGGCTCTGGCTTGAACTCAGACTCAGGAAATTCCTCTGCTGCTGCTTTAGAATCGTTTATTGGCTCTGGCTTGAGCTCGGTTTCAGGCGATTTCCTCTGCTGCTGCTTCACAATCGTTTATTGGCTCTGGCTTGAGCTCGGTTTCAGGCGATTCCTCTGCTGCTGCTTCAGAATCGTTTATTGGCTCTGGCTTGAGCTGAGGCTCAGGCGATTCTCTGCTGCTGCTTCAGAATCTTTTATTGGCTCTGGTTTGAGCTCAGTCTGAGGCAATTCCTCTGCTGCTGCTTCAGAATCTTTTATTGGCTCTGGTTTGAGCTCGGTCTTAGGCAATTCCTCTGCTGCTGCTTCAGAATCTTTTATTGGCTCTGGCTTGAGCTCAGACTCAGGCAGATTTCTCTGCTGCTGCTTCAGAATCGTTTATTGGCTCTGGCTTGAGCTGAGGCTCAGGCGATTGCTCTGTGCTGCTTCAGAATCTTTTATTGGCTCTGGCTTGAGCTCAGACTCAGGAAATTCCTCTGCTGCTGCTTCAGAATCGTTTATTGGCTCTGGCTTGAGCTCGGTTTCAGGCGACTTCTCTGCTGCTGCTTCAGAATCGTTTATTGGCTCTGGCTTGAGCTCGGTCTCAGGCAATTCCTCTGCTGCTGCTTCAGAATCTTTTATTGGCTCTGGCTTGAGCTCAGACTCGTTCTCTGCTGCTGCTTCAGAATCGTTTATTGGCTCTGGCTTGAGCTGAGGCTCAGGCGATTGCTCTGCTGCTGCTTCAGAATCTTTTATTGGCTGTGGCTTGAGCTCAGACTCAGGAGATTCCTCTGCTGCTGCTTCAGAATCGTTTATTGGCTCTGGCTTGAGCTGAGGCTCAGGCGATTGCTCTGTGCTGCTTCAGAATCGTTTATTGGCTCTGGCTTGAGCTCAGACTCAGGCGATTCCTCTGCTGCTGCTTCAGAATATGCTATTGGCTCTGGTTTGAGCTGAGGCTCAGGCAATTCCTCTGCTGCTGCTTTAGAATCGTTTATTGGCTGTGGCTTGAGCTCAGACTCAGGAGATTCCTCTGCTGCTGCTTCAGAATCGTTTATTGGCTCTGGCTTGAGCTCAGACTCAGGAAATTCCTCTGCTGCTGCTTCAGAATATGCTATTGGCTCTGGCTTGAGCTCGGTCTCAGGAGATTCCTCTGCTGCTGCTTCAGAAACGTTTATTGGCTCTGGTTTGAGCTCAGACTCAGGAGATTCCTCTGCTGCTGCTTCAGAATCGTTTATTGGCTCTGGCTTGAGCTCAGACTCAAACGATTCATCTGCTGCTGCTTCAGAATATGCTATTGGCTCTGGCTTGAGCTCAGACTCAAACGATTTCTCTGCTGCTACTTCAGAATCGTTTATTGGCTCTGGCTTGAGCTCAGACTCAAACGATTCCTCTGCTGCTGCTTCAGAATATGCTATTGGCTCTGGTTTGAGCTCAGACTCAGGAGATTCCTCTGCTGCTGCTTCAGAATCGTTTATTGGCTCTGGCTTGAGCTCAGACTCAAACGATTCCTCTGCTGCTGCTTCAGAATATGCTATTGGCTCTGGTTTGAGCTCAGACTCAGGAGATTCCTCTGCTGCTGCTTCAGAATCGTTTATTGGCTCTGGCTTGAGGCGATTTCTCTGCTCAGGCGATTTCTCTGCTGCTACTTCAGAATCGTTTATTGGCTCTGGCTTGAGCTCAGACTCAAACGATTCCTCTGCTGCTGCTTCAGAATCTTTTATTGGCTCTGGCTTGAGCTCGGACTCAAACGATTTCTCTGCTGCTGCTTCAGAATCTTTTATTGGCTCTGGCTTGAGCTCGGTTTCAGGCGATTCCTCTGCTGCTGCTTCAGAATCTTTTATTGGCCCTGGCTTGAGCTCAGACTCATGAGATTCCTCTGCTGCTGCTTCAGAATCTTTTATTGGCTCTGGTTTGAGCTCAGACTCCGGAGATTCCTCTGCTGCTGCTTCAGAATCTTTTATTGGCTCTGGCTTGAGCTCGGTTTCAGGCGATTTCTCTGCTGCTGCTTCAGAATCGTTTATTGGCTCTGGCTTGAGCTCAGACTCAAACGATTCCTCTGCTGCTGCTTCAGAATCTTTTATTGGCTCTGGCTTGAGCTCGGTTTCAGGCGATTCCTCTGCTGCTGCTTCAGAATCTTTTATTGGCCCTGGCTTGAGCTCAGACTCATGAGATTCCTCTGCTGCTGCTTCAGAATCTTTTATTGGCTCTGGTTTGAGCTCAGACTCAGGAGATTCCTCTGCTGCTGCTTCAGAATCTTTTATTGGCTCTGGCTTGAGCTCAATCCCTGCATTTACCTCTGCTGCTGCTTCAGAATCTTTTATTGGCTCTGGCTTGAGCTCGGTTTCAGGCGATTTCTCTGCTGCTGCTTCAGAATCGTTTATTGGCTCTGGCTTGAGCTCAGACTCAGGCGATTCCTCTGCTGCTGCTTCAGAATCTTTTATTGGCCCTGGCTTGAGCTCAGACTCAGGAGATTCCTCTTCTGCTGCTGCAGAATCGTTTATTGGCTCCGGTTTGAGCTCGGTCTCAGGCGATTCCTCTGCTGCTGCTTCAGAATCAGCCATTGGCTTTAGACTTAGACTCTGATTTTGCCTCTGCTCCTACTTCTAGCTCTAGCTTGAGCTCGTGCTCAGACTTGGCCTCTGCAGAATGTCTCTGCCTCTAGCCTGAGTTCAGAGGCTGATTTGGCTGTTTCTGCCTCTGGCTTGGCTGTCATTGTCTCTAGCCTTCTCTTCCTCTCCCCTTTCTATTGCATGTATACATTATATTTTTACTTAATCATTTATTGATTTAAACAAACTATTTTTAACATCTATATGTATGATGACATTTCTATTGTGCACTTAGGGTTTGGTAGTACCTAAATTTCTTTCTGAAGACCCTTCGCTAGCAACATGGTCCACAGCCGCCACAACAGCGTCCAAAACAGGGACCACAGCAGGAATAACGATAGCAACAACCGCCACAAGGTCCGCAACAGCCACCGCAGGGTCCACAGCAGCTACCACAAGGTCCGCAACACGAGTAGCAAGGTCCGCAACACATTTTGCTAGTTGCTGTAGGATGATTGAAAACATTTTAAAATATATTTACAAGTATAGATTCTGAACTTACATTTTAATTAAGGTTCTTCACGGAAAAAGGTACTAAAATATATCGACTTTTAAGATTAAACTTAGTGTAGCTTCCACAATACGATTTCTCTATAGTTCAGCTTTTTTCACACACTCGATATAAATATTTATTCGTTACAGGAAGGACTTCAACCTGAGAATATATTAGGAAAAAAAATTAAATAATTTATATTTACTTATTAATTATTTCTACTTACATTTCCCAAATATATAAGCACACATAAAAATATATAGAAGTATACGGGACAAGCCTAAAAGTCTGAATGAGCCTTTGTCGAGCTGATGCTTTAGAACAAGGCCAAGTCGTGGAGTGATTTTGAAAAGCCTATTTAAGTTTTAAAAAGTTATCAATTATCAAGATTTATTTTTGTGAACTAGAAAGTAATTTATAAAATATCATAAACAATAATAAAAATATTAATTATCAACACATAAATTTTATGGCCCTCGAAATAATTTTTAAATAATAATATGTTTATTAAAAATCATAAATTAATATTATAATTAGTCTAACATTGATAATAGATTATTTTTGTGTTCTATAGAATAATTTATAAAATTATGTATTTCAATTACTAGAACTGACAAGTATCCGAGTATTTCTCGAAGTCCGCAAATTAGTCACTTTCACTCACACTTTAGAAAAAAAAAAACCCAAAGAGTAATAAATTACAGTTCTTCTCAACGAACTCACTCTTACTCAGATAGCAACGATCTATTATTGGGTTTTTTCCATGATCGTCATTCAAGG
Source organism: Drosophila stalkeri (assembly GCA_035047405.1). NCBI lineage: Eukaryota > Metazoa > Arthropoda > Insecta > Diptera > Drosophilidae > Drosophila > Drosophila stalkeri. The sequence goes on from JAWNPR010000039.1 coordinate 23,137,161, forward strand.
ACGTTTATGTTGCGCTTAATGCAGCTAAACATTGTTTGTGTATGCGTGTGTATCCGGGTTTTATTTCACTATACACATCGACATTTGAAGTCGTTCTGTATTGATCTTTTGAGATCTCCGTCTCTGAAAAAGTCTCAGTGTACTAGTGTCTACCGTATAGATCGCGAAATAAGTCTCTTTAAAAGAGTATATCGGGAAACAGATATGCTGTATGTAGGCTTTTTTTTGTTTCTCTCATGAGTAGAACGTGAACATTGAAACGGATAACTGTTATTTGCGAGCTATGTTGAATATATATTATCAATATGTTTTTAGCATGGAGGAGCGTGACAGACTATAGTTATGATCAGGGTGAAGCCGTATAATCTTAAAACCTATAAGCAGACTCAGGCCTCAGTCTTAGCTTTAGGCTCAGCCTTAGTCTCGGGACTCAGAAGAAATCGATTGAATGAGAATATATTATTCTAAAAATTTCATGTTTCATTTGGCAAAAGTTCACCCTCATACATCAAATTCTCTGAATATAAAATAAATTCCACAAAGATATTCCCCATTATAACTATTTACTTTAATCAAGTGCTGGTTATGTTATGTACAAGCGAAACGAACATGGATTGGTTTAATTGCTTTTGTTGTGCAATGCCTAAATTTCGTTCTGAAGACGCTCTCTAACAGCAAGGACCACATGGTCCACAGCAGGGTCCACAGCCACCACAACAGGGTCCACATGCGCCACAACATGGCCCCGATCCACAGCAGGGACCACAGCCGCCACAGCAAAGACGTGGTGGGTAGCAGCAGGGTGAAGCGCCCCCGCCACAGCAAGGATACATTTTGCGGCACATACTGTAGATGAGAATATAGATAGATTATTAGATATATATACTCTTAGATACTCACATGTCAGAAAACTTCTTCACGGAAATAGGAAGTAATTGGGAGTGCTTAGCGCGATCCTCGAATCGTACAGCAAACTTTTAGCCGGCAACTTGTTTCTGTCCGATCCACAGCTAATTTTTATTTTCACAGAAACAAGTGAAACCTATATTATAAATATTGATATATTAAGAATGGAGGAGCGTAAATAAAAAAAATAATAAAAATAAAAATTAATAAAAAATATATATTTATTTATTCATTTCATTAATTTTTAAAATTTTATTTATATCTTTTTATTTTATTTATTTTATTTTGTTTTTTTTTTTTTATATATTTTATTTTACTTTATTTTATTTTATTTGTTAAATATATAATTTTTTATTTTTATTTATTATATATTTTTTACAAAATTTATTTTGTTTATTTTATTTATTTGTATATTCAAATAAAAAAAAAAAAATAATAAAAATAAAAATAAATAAAAAATTAATATTTATTTATTCATTTCATTCATTTTTTAAATTTTATTTATTTCTTTTTATTTTATTTTTTTTTTATATTTTATTTTATTTTATTTTATTTTATTTTATTTATTAAATATATATATGTTTTATATTTATTTATTATATATTTTTTCACAAAATTTATTTTGTTTATTTTATTTATTTGAAGCTTACATTCCCAAAAACTGTACACAAATTTACAAAACCAATGTTATATATATTTGAACAGAACAAGGCTCTAAAATGAAATGAGGCCTCGTAGTAGATCGATAAACACAATTGGAGTTCAAACGGTCAGAGTCTACTTAGTTTTCTGTAGATTCTTACTTGTTATATTTATATAATCTGTCTGTGAGACAGCCCTAAAATGAGAAAGCTTTTAATCCATACACAGTATTACAATTGTCCTGACTAACTGTTTAAAAAATTAATAGCTTTCACGAAGAGTTCTTCAAGTTCTTCAAAATGAAGTCATACAAAGGTATCTACATTTTGCGAAGCTGCTGGATATTCATGTAACTGATCTTCCACCTAAAGGTTTCAATAAAACTTGGAACTGGTATCCAACAATATAAAAAAAAAATACAAATTGCATTAAAAACACAATACAAATTTTTGTATATTCTAGCATTAAAGATATATGAATAATATAATTTCAAAGATACATTTCGATAAGGTTTTTAATATATAACATTAATAAAGGCGCAGCTCTTCCGTATATCTAAGCGATAAAGCATATTGTAATAGGGGCTTCACGATCTCAAAGCAATAACCGCAGTGCTCGTCCAATTTGAATCTAAAGGCAAATCGATTTAATTCACATTTATAGATTTTACGCAATTCATTCACATTCATAAAAACATACTAAATTGTCGTTTCTCTCAGCTATTCTTTTATAAGGAGGAATATAATTTTTTTGAGTAATATAAATTTGAAAAGTTCATTTTTAAATCTCTTAAGCATATTGCAATTGAAATTAATTGAAGATTAAATTTTCTTGGAGCATAATAAACTCCGAAATCTCAAATTTGGTAATGCCTTATCAAGCAAAGGTTAGAGTAATGCTTTAGCTGGATCTAGTATACTTCAGCTACAAATAACATAGTAAATGCCCTTCTTAGTTAAACTATTGTCAACAATTGATATGAAGACTTGACATTGCTTAATTTCAGATTCTACTTATTGAATGCTTTAAAGTTATTCCTCTGATTATACATTGGAACATCGAAAATTTTGATATTCATTTTATAACTCTTTTGTAGTTTTACTCAAGACATTATCATTAGAGGCCCCAACCAGACCCCTCCAGCTGCTTTACAACTTTCCCCATCCACAACCTTGAAACGTTCAAAGTACAATTGAATTTTGCTATTTATTTATACACATGCATTTGAAATATAGTACCTAGATTTCGTTCTGAAGATTGGTTCTTTTTTAGCAGCATGGTCCGCAGCCACCACAGCAGGGGCCACAGGGGCCGCAGCAGGAGAAGCATGGACCACAGCAGCCGCCGCATGGTCCACAACAAGGTCCGCACGGACCACAGCAACCTCCGCAAGGTCCGCAGCACGGACCACAGGGTCCACAGCAGCCACCGCAAGGTCCGCAACACATTTTGATAAGATCTACAACAGAGTGTGGATAGATACAATGAATTTCCGCCTTTAGGCTTCGTCGTAATTACTTACTTTTAGTGGAACTTCTTCACGGAAACAGGCACTAGTTGGTTGGCAAATTACGACTGCTGTTTGGCTGCCCAAAAGATTTTTCAGTTCCGACTCCAAAAACTTTAAAAAGCCTTTTGCAGTCGCAATATATAATTGCAGTTACAGATAGGACTATAACCTGTTAGTGAAAAAAAATGTATTTAGTAAAACATTTTTTAAACTTTTTGGTATATTTATGTTTAAGTTTTGTTTCACTTACGATTTCCTAAAATTTTTACAAATAAGTACAAACAAATAAAATGAGTTGTTTACTGGACTAGTCCTAAAAATTGAATGTTGAATATTGGAACTGCTAGCTGGGGCTCAACTTTTAGGGCCTACTGTGGTTGTTGTTTTTTAAAATATTTTTTATTAAAAAATGTGGGGTATTTTTCGCCTGCTTTATTGAGACTGATTAACTGTTAGATACTCTGTAAAAATTCTTAAATAAATAAGCAAAGCTCAGTAATTGAAGTCATTTTAATATTAACTTTTATTTCATAATATATAATAATAATTTGTATTTTAAACTCAAATATATTAATAGCATAATACAACTATTTTTTCTAAATCTAATGAAAATGATTAATTTAGGTTTCAGCTTTTGACTAAATTCATTTCAATAATATAATAAATATAAGAAAAATGAAAGCTTTAAATAAAAAGAAGATTAAATCAGACTCCAGCTCTTAAATTAAAGTTATTATTATAATTATTTATTAATTTATACTAAGAATATTATGAAATTTAATCAAGAATTGAAAATATATATTTTTTATTAAATAAATTTTGTATTAAAGAGAATCATATATCAATGGAAATCTACTTATAGTCAATTAATTTATTAATACAATTAATTTTCAATTATAAACAGAAAAAAATTGAAATGAAATTATACTTAATTTTGATCAATATAAATTAAAACAAAAATAAAATTTACGTAAAATCAAAAATAAAATTGAAATCAAATTAAATTATTAATTTATAATTATATTTAAAATTATTAAATTAAATCTTTTTATATATATATATATATATATATATATATATATGACAGAAATAAATAAATTGAATTAGAAATTAATATTCATTTTTTAATTTTAAAATTGTTTAATTAAAATTACATCATTCTCTTTTCTTGAAACGTGATTCTTTTAAAAATTGTTATACTGTAACAAAATTATAAGTGTGCCTGAAAATCTATATTTGTGAAAATAAATTCAAATATAAATTCAGAAATTTATAAATAAATCAAATTCATTCAGTACAGAAAAAAACGTTACAATTTATTAAGACATTCTCTTATCTAAAATTTGTAATACATAATTTGCATTTGGGTTTGCCGCTTCCATGATCTCTAAAATATTATGTAGTACCTAGATTTCCTTCTGAAGATAGTTCTGTTTTAACAGCAGGGTCCACAGGGTCCGCCACAGCAGCTGGGATAGCAGCAGGCCGCAGCCGAGCAACAGCCACCGCCACAGCAGCCATTGCAGCCGCAGCAGCCACTGCAGCAGCCATTGCAGGGCGAAGTGCAGGAATAGCTGCATGAATAACAAGGAGAGCAGCACATTTTGATTGTACTATATCGAGTGAAGTATACTGATCTATATAGTCAAACTAGTCTTAGCTGAACTATTTCACGGAAAAAGGCAGTTGTTGGGAGAGATGGCTTATCAACCACTGTTCTCAACAGCAGTCGCTAAAAAAAAAAAAAAATAAATAAATAATTTATAGCATTTTAAATTCATTTTTATATAGTTTTGTATACTTACATTCCCGAAAAATTAGAGATGTTCAGTGGACAAGCCTTGAAATGTGAATGGGTTTGGCTGGAAAGCAAACTCAGATTTGTCGAAATTCAAATATCTAAGGTTACTTTGCTGTCGAGCCGATTTATATTCATATATTCCAATATATTGAATATTTAATTTAATTTAAGAAAATGCTAAAATGCTTTTTAATTGACTATTCTAAGCAGAGCTACTAAAGCCTAACTTTAGCTTCTAAGTTGGCATTTTTATATTTGTTTTAAGTAAACACTAAGTTTTAGAGTTATCCACATTTATTTATACTAATATTAACATAGCTCGCAAATAACTAATAACCGTATGAACCTTCATGCTCTCATCGCGAGATCAATCGATAAAAATCATTCTCACTTGCTCTTTGTCTAAGTAAGAATCTTTAGTTCTTTTCGTTTCGGTTTTCGGTTGAGCGTTTTGCATTGAAATATTCATGTGCGGCCCTTTTAACGAACGTCGTTTAAGAATAGATACGATAGACTCTCTCATTCTCGCTCTGAGCAAGAGTCTTCGGCTCTTTTCGTTTTGGTCATCGGTTGAGCGTTTTACTTTGAACTATTCGTATGATGCTCTTTTAACGATCATAGTTTAGGGATCGATACGATAGACGCTCGCACAGTGAAGCGGCTGTGTAGGTGAGCGTCTGTGCAATCGGTCTTCTCTTTCACATTCGCACTCACATAAGCTCACATAAACACCAATACATACAATGATCGGAAAAAATTAGAGCGAAGAGAATAAGTTTGAACTCAATGAAGCGATGCAATTGGTTGCTTTCTGATTTTTTCTCAAAGTATGAGTGAAAGACATTTATTTACAGCTGAGAAACGATCAACTGTTATTTCATTAAGTATGATATCAAATAAAATAATAGTGAATGTTACAATTGCTTACTTTCTGATACTATAATTTACAGTCCGTATTTAAGTAGCAATCTTATTCTCTGATACTAAAAACTGCTGCTTTAATTACTTATTTAAAAAAACACTTATTTCTCAAATCCAAACACTTGGATCTAGTTTACATTTATTTGGTACAAAAATTTAACTATAGGGTCAGTTGTTTTCGCGTATTAAGTTAGTACCTTGATTTCTTTCTGAAGATGGTTCGTCTCTAGCAACATGGACCGCAGCCACCACAGCAGGGGCCACAGGGGCCGCAGCAGGAGAAGCATGGACCACAGCAGCCGCCGCATGGTCCACAACAAGGTCCGCACGGACCACAGCAACCTCCGCAAGGTCCGCAGCACGGACCACAGGGTCCACAGCAGCCACCGCAAGGGCCGCAACACATCTTGATAAGAGACTGTAGAGCAATCGATCGATTAATCTGAATAAGATAAAGCTCAATAAATTGATTAGCATTTACGTTTAGTTACGCTTCTTCACAGAAACAGGTACTAAGATGTTTCGCTCTTCGACCGCTGCTTGTCTTCTAGAAAACTGTATAGTCGGATATTAAGCCTCTAGAATTCAAAGCAGTCGGTGTATTTTTTTATTACACAAAAGAATTCAACCTGAGAATTTTGTAAAAAAAATAGTATTAATAAATAAAAAAAAAAAAATTGTTTTGTATTTAATTGAAACTTACATTCCCCAAAAATTTACAAATATTTACACAAAAATTTGATTTTCAGTTGTTTAATAAACAAGTCTCAAAAACTGAATGAGGCTTAGTTCTATTGAAATTGATTAACAGGCTAAAATCGGTGAAGTTTCAATGTCAATGACTACTTTGATATTGAAAATTGAGGATTCAATGTCAAAGACTGGATTGATGGGTAGAAAAAATATTTCTTAAAGACAAAATTCCCATAAATAAATTTCTGGTTATAGGTTAGACGAACCACATTTTAAATTTACACCTTGAATTGGAAATGGAAAATCAGGATTTAATGGTTTTGTGAAAATAGCAGAAGAAGACGTGGCAGAACCTCGTCTGTCGCTCTGCCCGTCTCATTTTTTTTTCGTTTCTTAAAAGTTAAATATTATAAATTTAACAATTTAGTATTTTAATTTATTCTGACACTGATCAATAAAAAAAATATATTAAAAAAGTATTTATATTAAATTATTATTATTATTATTATTATTAATTAAATACAATTAATTTTTTGCCATCTACACACATCCGATCAAAATAACATTTCACACGTTTGAGAGAAAACTGTTGAACGATTAACCTCTGCATAAATTAATGTTAAAGCTTGAAGTTCTCTAGCATACGCAATCCAATAAAAAAAAAATATCTTTCATGATCTCTGCAAAGCAAAGTTCTAACTCTGATCTAAGAATTTTTACCAAGAACATCGCTTTGCAACCCACATATCTCTCACTCCATCAAAAACATTTCCGTACGAAATCCGTTTTATTTGATATATGTATGAAAACAAAAATTTACTATGGGTTTATCGTTGCTACATTCTCGTAATTTCTGCTGGACTTATAGCTTTCACACTGATTTTGATTTTGGGTTCTTGTTAGCAACAAGGGCCGCAGCCACCACAGCAGCCGCCACAGGGGCCGCAACAGGAGTAGCATGGACCACAGCAGGAATAGCAGGGTCCGCAGCAGGAGTAGCAAGGCCCGCAGCAAGGACCGCAGGGTCCACAGCAGCCACCGCAAGGTCCGCAACACATCTTGGCAGAGACTGCAGGTTAGTTTAGTTAAAGATCCACGTTTTACAGAATAAGTAAAATCGATATATTTACGTTTTTGTAGAGCTTGGCAGAAATGAGTACTAGAATATTGACTTGGGAATAATTAGCTTTCGGGTATGCTATTTATTTAGTTGAGATTTCGGGCAATGGATTTTTGTTTATTTGTTTCTAAGTTACGAGAACGATTCCAACCTGTGATTTTATAAGAAACTTATTAGTCAATCGAGAACGTTTTTTTTTTAACTTACGAGACCCAAAATTTTTTACGAAAATTCACACAAATATAACCAAAAGTTGTTAACAGGACTGGTTCACCAAACGGAATGAGGTTTATGTGTTTGGGCTCTGGTAACCAGGCCAAAATCGTTGACGTTTATTTCACAAAGCCTACTTTGGTTCGTAAGAATATGAAAAGTATGTAGAAGAGGTTTTGTTTGGATTCCAATTTGTCTAGAATTGGATTAATTTTGAATATTCTTCTAATGTAAATATTTCCATTGTTGTTTTAAATATGTTTTCAGAGATGTTTTCAGAGATGTGGACAATCATTTGACCATTACTTGTTACTCGCTTACAAAGCTAACAGAGCATATTGGTTTTTCACTTTATTCATTTGCTTGTCCATATAAAGGAAAATCAATGCATTGTTATTGCTGATGCATTATTTGCTCATTAAGAATATTTTTATAAGGTACTGTAAGCAATAATATATGGTAAATAATGTATCTTAAAGCGAGGCTTCAAATATGCCATATATATAACTGATTTCTAAAAACAAGTTTAGATATACTTATATCCACTCGGGATAAAATATATTTTTCGGGGTAATAAATATAGATTTAAGGGTGTTGGGATTCTTGGAAAGCTAAAACATCTGAAGCTTTATAGTTATCAATTCACAATTATTTCCATGGAGTTAGTTTCCCTTTTCATCTTTCAGCCTTGATTGACAAAATGACATTTGTAAAAGCACCTTGAAGGTGTGGCAAACCATAAGCTAAATTCTAAGGCTAATATAGAGACTTTTGGCAAGTTAAATAATTTTTGTATGCTCAGTAGATACTCAAAAACTGCACTTACGTTCTTGGTATTACGAAGTGCGTTACGCCTCTTTGTTCTATTTAAATATTTGGTATATTGCTGGACAATCTACCAATTGGTCTCATAATTCACTGCAAAATTTGACCCAACCATGAGATATAAACCCAATATTTTTTTTAGACTTTTTTATTCCATGTGAAATACGAAAATTTACAAAGGATTTGTTGTCCCTTTCACACTATTATTTGTTTGACTAGTAACTTTAGCTCCTGTTAACAGCAGGGGCCACAGCCACCACAGCAACCGCCACAGGGGCCACAGCAGGAGTAGCATGGACCACAGCAGGAATAGCAGGGTCCGCAGCAGGAGTAACAAGGCCCGCAGCAAGGACCGCAGGGTCCACAGCAGCCACCGCAAGGTCCGCAACACATCTTGATAGATACTGTAGGGCAGATTTTGTGAAATATCTCAATGAACCGAATATTTGCTTTAGGAATACTTACGATTTGGTGGATTTTAAAAGAAATAGGTACTAGAATACCGATTTACCTATGTATATAATATTTTTAAAAAATTTTTTTTTAAACAAAACGAAAGAGTACAACCTGTAATTTTAGAGAAAGATTATAGTCAATTAAAATTCTGGAAAAATAAATAATTTTTGTTTTCTAAAAACTTACAAATCCAAAAATTTACAAATATTCACACAAATAAAATCTAAAGATGTTTACCGGACAAGATTTTAAAACGGAATGAGAGTTATTTGTTTGGACTCTGGTAACCAGGCCAGAATCGTTGACGTTTGATGGTCAGAGACTACTTTGATTACCTTTTTTTTAACAATATTTTCTTAGATCTACACTTTGCTTTAATTTAAATTGAATAAATGCCAACATAACTTTCGGAAGGCGAAACTCTTTGAAAATTAAAGCATTTACACTTCAAGCTTTGACTAACAGCTGTAACATAAGCCCAGAAAAGCCAGACGGAAATGCCCCTTTTGGCTGGGGATGAAGTGCGAGGAAATTGTGAGGCTGGCACTTAAAAAACAAACTCAAAGGCAAAGAGCATCTTTCAGTTTCCAGTTTCTAGTTGAAATATCAACGGAAAATGGCAATGAAAAGTGCCAAAGTGCTTAAGCTCATCTATCAATATATTTGCCGGATATTAAGCGTGAGCTTTATAAGGGTGAAAACGACGATTAAATACTCTATTTTAATGAGTATAAGTAATGAGCATAAGTATAAGTATAAGTATAAGTATAAGTATAAGTATAAGTATAAGTATAAGTATAAGTATAAGTATAAGTATAAGTATAAGTATAAGTATAAGTATAAGTATAAGTATAAGTATAAGTATAAGTATAAGTATAAGTATAAGTATAAGTATAAGTATAAGTATAAGTATAAGTATAAGTATAAGTATAAGTATAAGTATAAGTATAAGTATAAGTATAAGTATAAGTATAAGTATAAGTATAAGTATAAGTATAAGTATAAGTATAAGTATAAGTATAAGTATAAGTATAAGTATAAGTATAAGTATAAGTATAAGTATAAGTATAAGTATAAGTATAAGTATAAGTATAAGTATAAGTATAAGTATAAGTATAAGTATAAGTATAAGTATAAGTATAAGTATAAGTATAAGTATAAGTATAAGTATAAGTATAAGTATAAGTATAAGTATAAGTATAAGTATAAGTATAAGTATAAGTATAAGTATAAGTATAAGTATAAGTATAAGTATAAGTATAAGTATAAGTATAAGTATAAGTATAAGTATAAGTATAAGTATAAGTATAAGTATAAGTATAAGTATAAGTATAAGTATAAGTATAAGTATAAGTATAAGTATAAGTATAAGTATAAGTATAAGTATAAGTATAAGTATAAGTATAAGTATAAGTATAAGTATAAGTATAAGTATAAGTATAAGTATAAGTATAAGTATAAGTATAAGTAACTCTTTATCTCTTATTCATAAAATACTACACATAATGAGCATTTATAATGTTAATCGGACGGGGAGGAGGCAGAAGTAGAAACAGATGAGAATTGTTAAACAGCAGCTGACCAGGATGATGTTCGAAGCTGAATATGTCCTAGTAAGATTTACGACTCGAATGCAGGAATCAGGGAATGCTAGCCAACAAGTAAGGATGTCCATGTATATATACATATATAACATATATATTCGTGTACGTGTGTAACAATGCGGAATGCGGAACGGGCAAGTGAAAATGGCACACACACACATGCACATACATATACACACAGCCAAACAGAATGTCCTTCAACTAGCTTTACGTCACTTGGCCGCCTGCCAAGCCTCGTGACGGGGACAAACCTGACACTTGAGTGGAGACAGACAACCACTTGACTGTGACCCCCGCGTGTCGCCCGCGGCTCATGCAGCAATGCGAGGCGCCACCATAGACGACACATACAATACGTACAGTGCCACACATAAACATACATACGCAATTGTATTTGTAGCGCACTGTGCTGACATTAATGTGCGTAACTTGGACAATTACGACAAAGAAAGCATGCGAAAAAAAAGAGAAATAGAGAAGTTACAACGACTTGTGGAAGCTTAAATACCCTAATACTGGACTTCAGTTGGATCCATAAATATTTGCAGTGGCTTATTGTGGAGACTTTGAGACGAACTTAGGACAAGCTTGTTTTTTAGATGCAAAATTATGTTTCTAAAATGGTTTATATTTTAGAGTTTATTTTATTGATATTTATATATTATATGGATTATATATATTTTTAAAAAATTAATTAAAAATAAAAATGAAATTAATAATTAAATATAAAATATAAATATTTGCAATTTTAATTATTTTAGTTATTGAAAATTTTTAAATAAATGTTAAGAATGAATGAATCAATTTCTTAAGATGCTTTAAATTATAGAAATGTAATTAATTTCTTCTATATTTAATTTTTTATACTAAATATACTTTATTTGAATATCAATTTATATAATTTAATATATTTTATATAATTTAATATTTTTATATAATTCAATATATTTTATATAAGTTAACAAACCATTATTTTGAATTATTGAATTATTTGTATACGAGTTATCAATAAATTTAATATTTTATATTTGACTAAATTAAAAACTAAAATGACTGTAACTCTTTGTTAGAGTAATCGCGCTTGACAATCCAATTATTTATTGAATGAAAGCTATTGCATTGCAAATATGATAAAAGCAATGTGTAAGAGTATTGAGTGGATCGACATGTTTGTAATTATTACAAGCTTAAGTAGTCCATTACAATAGGTAAAGCTGTTTATATTGCAATCGTAGCAACAAACTGCTCAAAATGCGAATGTAACTGAATACCAATGCAATGCAATGCAATCAAAAGTAATTATAGGTGATTGAGAAAAGGTGTTTTGAAATTTAATTGAAAACGTCAATTGCTTTTGGTCATTGGGGCGAGGGATATATTATTGCTTATTGAGAAAAAGAATTAATGGAGATGGGCAATGATATTTTTCTAAAGGAAAAATATTAAAGAAATAAGACTTAATAACTATAAAACAATTAAATTTTTTCTTTCAATGTATATTTAAAGCTTTAATTTTTAATTTCAGTCTCAAGTCTCTCTGTTTTCTTTCTTTAAGTCTCACTTATTACCTACCCAATTATGAGTTCTGGTTCGCTTTAATGCCATGTCTACAGCATTTTGTGCGCTTTCAACTCTTTTTTAAATGATTTTTTAATTTTGGGCTGCTTACATAAGAAAAAATTCGCTCTTTTCACCCAGTTTACACATTCATTTTTTTCTAATACTTTTACCTTTTTCTCCAGCACTTAACTGCTTTAGGCTATGCAACAGCTTGTGTTAATCACAGCTGCCCAAAAGTGCTTAATGAGCCTAAGAATGATGCAAAAAAAAAAAAAAAAATAAAATAAATCAGCAAACAAAGATGAATTGGCTTAACTGGAAGATATCCTAAGGATAAATTGTAATTTTAAATTTTAATTTTAATTTTAATTTAAACATTTAAAAAATATAAAATCTAATTATAATTAAGTTCTAAATTACAAAAAAAATGTTCCATTTAAATATTGTTTTTCATATCCATAAATATATAAAAATAAAAAGAAATCCAAAAATAAAATAACAAAAATAAATAAATAAAAAATTTAAAAAAGAAAAAAATTTAGATATAATTAGGTATAATTTTATATATATTATTATTTAAAAACTTTTTTTAGATTTAATTTGTTGTTTAATTTAATTTATTCATTTTATTTATTAATTTAATTTATTTCTTACCCAAAATTTATTTATTAACCATAATTCCATCAATCAGTAATTATACATATATATATTTATTCTTTGTCATATAAATATTTTTAAACATCGTTATTCATATTAATTATTATTATTTTTTTATCTGTACAGGGTATGCATACAGTGTATGCATACAAGAAAAACATCCTTATAAACAAAAATCAATTTGTAATTATAAAAAAGCTGAGAAAATGGCGCGAGTTGAATGTGTGAAAACGTTACAGATAAATTTGCCAGCATAAGTGAAAAATGTGTTAAGTGTATTAAAATTAAATTTCCATTTCGCAATTGACGCACGCAGCATATGTACAAATATATGTATATATATTGGTGTGTATATGGTATATTCTATATATATTATATATATTTAATAATGTATGATTCGCGTTCGTCAACATTTACAACAGCAAAAAAAAATAACAATTGGCATTAAGGTTGTTGCATCAAGATTTACATGCGAAATGAACGAAACGACACTGCCATGCCTTCATGGGCGTTTGAGGCGTGGCAGAGCATAAAAGAGTCAAGTCGAAATGCATTTCATTTTTATTTTCATAAGAGAAGCCATCGGGACAGCTGGAATAAGTCACACATGTGGAGAAATTTTCAGTGAGAATTATGAAAAATATGTTTTGAATTTAGAGGAAAGCTAAAAGATAATTTATACTTACTTCAATGTATTTACATAAATTTATTCATATGCAGACATAGATCTCTTCCTTAATATATCTAACCAACTATTAAATAGAAAGTGTTCCCTTTTTCCGATTGCAATTGTAATTGCCTCAACCTCAGTTCAATTAAAGCCTGAATGAGATTTCTTTCAATTAACTCAAGTGGCGTAAACCACAAAAAATCGCGTGGAATGAAGCATACAAAGTAAAGCCAGGGATTAATGTGAATCATAAGGAGTCAGAGTTAAAGAATTAATGATAAACAATTTAATGCATAAAGCGGTTAACAAGAGGCTTATGTTAAATGATTGCGGAATTTATAATTATTTTTATTAAATACCGTGTAATTTGTAGAAAGAGGTAAAGGTGATGTCAGTTACTAGCATATGTAAAAAAAATCTATGAAATAAATAACGAATCAAATAAAAATAAAAAAGTAGATTATAACATTTAAAAAGCATAAAATTATTGAGACGTATACATCTAGTTAAACGAAAATGTTTACTAGAAATAAAAATTTACTTGAAAATTCCCATATAATATTTTTATTATTATTATTATTTTTATTATGAGCTAAATGAACATATTTTATCATTAATAAATTTAAATTTCCAAATAAATTTAAAAATCTAGATTCAATAAATAACATTAGATAAATATCGATATAAGAGAGTAAAACGCGGTTAAGCTAATAAATAGAAAATATAAAAATATAGTGCATGTAAGTAATTCATATAAACAGTATACAAATCTTCGAAAAATATCGTGCGTAGACTGAGAACTATTAACATATGCTGTATGTGCATAATCCATACATATGATATTTCAATTTCCACGAATTTATTGTATTCGTTTATAATATACAGGATGTTTTTCCAGCCACATATACATATGTCCAAGCACAGCTACCCACTCACTTATGCGAATTGTGGTTTCAATTGATGTGCAATGGAAAAAATATGCTCTAGTCCCATCGAGCTGAAATTTGAAATTGTAAAGTGTTATTGAATACGCGAGATGCGAAAATAAAAACAAAAACAACAAATTAAATGAATTTTATTCCACTAAGAAACTTAATTAAATTACGAAAAATTAATTAATTCGCTGCAGCTAACTACGTTAATTACATAATTTTTTAATTGAAATGCATTTCAAAATAAATGGAATGAGAAAAGGGCTAGAGAAAATATTAATAAACCTGCAAATCCATGAAAATCAGCTCAGAAAGCACTTTGCGTATAAATGAAATGAAATTTAAAGGAAAAAATATATATGTATATAAATCTCACAAAAGCTTAAAATTTATTCATCAATCAACAAAAAATATATATGTATTTTGGCAATCGAATATTATTAAACTGAGTTTTGATAAAGCTCTCGAAAAAAGCATTTTTTCGTTTCGATTTTTTTTTTAATACTGCACAGTGACCAATATAAAAATCCGATTTTTAAATAAAATATACGCATTACACGTGAATACAAATACGAATGCAATTAAAGCAGTTTCTGTGTACTCTCCAGCACTCTGTCGCCTTCATTGCCCTCCCTCCTCCTCCTTCTCTCTCCCTTACTCCATTCTATCCCAATCTCTCGCATGATTTCGCTCTGCTGAACTGTGAGTATTTTTTGGGTTATTTTGTATTGCCTACTTTCGGGTTGGCGACTTAATTATACACATTTTCCACTTAATTTTTTCTCTCGCTCAGCATTGTTATATCCTGTACTGAAAGAAGATATTCAAATCGGAGCATATTGGCTAAATGACAGGGCTGTTTCTTTCTATTATATTATATTATTAAATCATATTAATACTGCATATATTTAATTTAATGGTATATACAAATTCAAAAGTATTTTATATAACAACAAGAGTTTAATAACCAATATTGATAAATAATGATTTTTACGTTTTATTTTTAAGTCCAAAAGCTTTTTTTATTAAAAAATGCAGTAACATTGATTTATACTCATACCTAATTTATCTATAAAAAATCGATAAATATTTATTATAGAATTTTTGCCTTATATTTTTAAGTCCAAGATTTTTTAATGTGAATTGTTTTATTCTACCTGATTACCCATTCCTATTTTATTTATAAAAATCGATAAATATTGATTATCGAATATCGAATATTTTACATATTTAAATTTTGTAAATGCTTAAATTATTTGCCTACGAGGTATTTGCTATTCGTTCAGTCAAGTTGCTCTGTTTGTTGTTTGACGGCACGTGCTTGAATTTGGCGCGAATCGACGTTGATGTTTTATTTATTTATTTTTTTTTGTTTTTAACCATTTTATAATTATAGACGTCAGTCAGGCATTTAACTCGTTTGTTGTTGTTGTCGTTCAACAGCAACAAATTGTTGCCAGCCTTTCAATTTGCGTGGATCGCACGTAGAAAACCCCGCAACAACACTTATTGCCAGCTGTCTCTCTCTCTCTCTCTCTCTCACTCTCTTTCACTCAACGTGTGTGTGTGTGTGTGTTTGTTGTTTCTGCTTTCGTTTTTGTTGATGTTTTGTTGCTGGACATGCGAAATAATTGCTTCATACATAATTATCGCTAGATGCGAACGACGCATTGCTCATTACAATTGTTATTGTTGTTGATGCTGCTGCTCTTGCTGCTGTTGCTGTTGTTGCTGCTGCTGCTGCTGCTTTTGTTGTTGTTTATTTTGAGTGCTTATTGTTGTTCATGGCCGACAGACCTAGCGCTGTGTCTGGACATTTAGCGAGAGCCAAAGCCCATAACATTGAGGATTATGCGCATAGATATTTGGTATTAAAAGCATTTCTTGTTTTTCCAAATGCTGAACCTTTGTACCGCCAAATTAATTTTATCTAAGGCTAGTTTTCAGCATACTTATGAAAAGTCTTAAAATTTACATTATTCAATTTTTTTTTTATTCTTTTTATTTATTTTTTGTAAATATGTTCTTTAATTTGGGAATCAGGGAATAATTATTTTTTGATTATATATGATGGAGTATATACACATTCATTTTATATATTTATACGTAATTCAAAATCTACTCCAAAGAGCAGCGATTAGAAATCAAATGATATAGATATATGTATATGCTGCGAAAGCTAATGCTAGTCCTCATGATGTTATTGCCAGGAATAATTACTGAGACAGCTAATAATTCGGTATTTTGATATAAAATATAAAATGTATGTGAAATGTATATAAAAATGAATGTGAACTGTTTAAATTTCTGCTGCACAATTGTGAAGTGAATCCATATAAATATATGCTAAGTCGATTGCCTGCAAGAAATTCAATGAGCAAAGCGGCAAGTATTTCTATGGAATTGTGAAGTCTCTGTTACAATATGCATCATTGGCATAAAATAAAAATAATTCACATATATTTCGCATATATGCATTTAAGCTTGAGATGACATAAGGATACGAAGATAAAGGCATTGCATTTCTTGACTTTTTTTTTTCTATTTCTATTTTCCTTTTATCGATAATAATCGGTAAAATTAAATTGATTTTTTTAGCTTAGCTTGAATGTCTATTACCTTCTGCAGGTTGCTGAATTAATCTGATCATTCAATTAAATATTACTTAATTAACTACAAAATTCAAAATTTATTTATTTTTTAATAATAAATAATAGATTTTAATAATTAATTAAATTTGAAATGTTTTTTTTTATATCTATGTTTTTTTTTGGAATATATAAATTTAGTATATTTTGGATTTTGAATATTTCTCGTTTTTCCCAAAAATTATATATTAAAAAAAACATATTTCAAATAATTGAATTTTGCGCTGATTAATTTTTTGAGATTTCATGAATTATTAAATTATTTATTTACTATTAAATAATTTACTATTAAATAATTACTTAATTTTAAATTTTTTAGTTAATTAATAAATAACTAATTAAATAATTAGATTATATAATAAATATTTAAATATAAATATTACTATTATAATTAATTCATTTAATTTTCTAATTTCAGCTGCATATACAGGATTTATTCTTATTGGACAGTCCTCACTAAAACACTCTCTCACCTGTTCAAATACATATTACGTGCAATTCCCATAACCAGATGCGCATTTCATGCCAATAACTGGATTCGTTTAACCTTATATACATTTATATACATATATACTATTTACTATATATACAAACACGCACACAAACCGAACTGTTTTTTTCTTCTTCTTTTTTCAATGGCAGACAAAATCGCGCGTGCGGGTTGCAGTTGGTGCGGTTGCTGCAGCCGGAAGCGAATCGTTTAAATGTGTAATGATGCTATGGGTCAGCTACTGGCTGCTATGCGTGTGTGTGTGTGTGCTTGCTGTCAAGGTGATGGCAAACACGCACACACACACAGACAGACAATAGACTAATTAAGCTATTTATTAGGTTTGAGGTTAGAGTTGGCTATAGAGTTCCGTTTTGACTGTGGATAGCTCACATTAGCTCTTAGATTGAAGAAGGAAATCGGATTCGAATTTCTGTTCGCTTACAAGCTGCAGTTGACTTTCTGGGCCACTGGCCAGAAGAGGTCATCATGTTACATGTGTCGAAAAGCTAGCCAAGAGTCAAAAATAACTTGCTTCCTCTCCGTCTCTCTCACTCTCTCTCTCTCTCTCTCTCTCTCTCTCTCTCTCTCTCACTCACTCACTTTAAACTTTAACCTGACTGTTTGTCATCTGTCAGTTGCCTGTGGTTTTCTGCTCTTTATCCTTTGCTCTGACCCTCTTCGCTTGCAGTTCATTAAAGTTAAATAAATCAAGTCAAGAGTAAAAATTAAAAAAAAAAAGAAATAAAAAATAAAGGGAAAAAATAGCGATTGATTTTTACTGTTTGTGGTTGGATTTTGCTGGCGCTATCGCGAGGTGTTGATTACCTGGGGCCATGCTTCGCTACACGTTCCGGATAATTCGAGTGGATAATTTTTTAATGATGCTGTTGCAGCTGCAGCTGCGGCTATAAGTGCACCAAGTGTTGGGTTAGCTACTGTTCAAATTAATTGATATAATGGCAAGGGCAACATGGAATCAAAAATCTCGGAATGCATGAATAATTTACTACTTAATTTTGAGGCGTGATACGAAATTTAGGCTAAAAATTCATGTTGAAAAATTATTTTTCGTATTTAAAATCAAAGTACAGAATTCGAAAAATAATTAAAAATACATAATTACCAAAGTTCTGCCTTGTTGATCGCCTTGATAAACTTATTTAATTAATTTAAAATTTTTTTTGGTTTATTATTAAATTTATTAATAAATATTTCAATAGTTAATCCAGGCGTAAATATGGAATATTGAATATTAAAACAAAAAGTGTTTAAGTTATCCAGTGTAATGAAATTTTGCTTTATATATGTTTACTTTTAGCATCAGAAAATATATGTGAAAATATGTGTAACAGGAGCTAGAAGACGTTTATATATCTGCTCTGTTGACTCAGCCCGAGACTCGGGAGTCAGTCTCAGTCCTAGTTTCAGACTCTGCTCCAGGGCTCAATCTCAACGTCAGTATTTGGACCTAGGCTCAGACTCAAGTCTCAACCTCAGTCTCAATAAGCCTCAGACTCAAGTCTCAGCCTCAGTCTCAATCAGCCTCAGACTCAAGCCTCTGTCGCTGCCTCATGCTCAGGCTCAAGTCTAAATCTCAGACTCAAAGCTCAGGCTCAGCTCTCATACTCAGGCCGAGTTCTCAGACACAAGCCTCACTTTCAATCTGTCTCAGACTCAGCCTCACATTTAGTATCAGACTTACGGCGCAGGATCCGCCTCGGGCATGAGCCTCAGTATCAGCGTCAGCTTCAATTAACTTCATATTCATCAGGCCTCAACCTTTTACTCAGCCCTCAGACTTTAGCATCAATCAGCCTCAGATTCAGACTCAGCCTCTATCAGAGTCGGGCTCCAGCTTCAAAGCCAGCCCCAGGTATCATACTCAAGCCGGAGACTTTGCTTCAGCCTCAAATCTCAGACTCAAGCTTAGTTCTCAGCCCCAGGCCTCAGCTTTAAGAGTCAAACTTAGACTCAGACCTCGGTCTCAGGTCTCAAACTCAGGCTCAGTTTCAGACTCAGACCTCAGGCTTTATTCAAGCCACTGACTTAGGTCTCAGCTTTGATGTTTTATAAATATGTATATATATATATATATATATATATATATATATATATATATATATATATATATTATTATTTTTTTTTTTTTTTTTATTGTTAATAATACAAATATAAATATATATATATTTTTAATATTTATTTTTTTTTATTTTTAATACCCCAAATGTGTTCACCCTTTTTTAAATTTTGTTTAAATTTAATTTTACTATACAAATTATTAATAAATTTGAGTATTCATCTAAAAATTGTTGACCATTTTTTAAAAGAATTGTCTGATTTCAAAATAAATAAAAAAAATATTTGAACATTTTACTGATATTTAGTATATGCCCATTTTGTGTATTTTCAAAATGATTTTAATTGTATTCTATATATACTAAATCTACATGTTTCAAAATATAAATGGCCTTGTACACGTTGAGCTCTTTATTAATTTTGTAAACATTTTTGCCAAAAATTGCTCACAATATCAAAATTTTTTTGTGTTGCTGCTTCAGAGCTGACGACTGAGGCCTGGGGGGCTCAGGCTGCTGTTGCAGGCAAATGCAAATGTAATTAGTTGCATGAACGAAAACCATAGAGCAATATTTATGGCAGACACTGTAGCAGCGGGCAGCGAGTAGCGAGCACCGGCTGCAACTGTTGTTGTATCTGCGAGATACTTTTCATTTTTTTACGATTTCTGTGGGCGAAAGCTTTACCCTTTTTTTTTTTATTTATTTTTTTTACCAGTTTTGTTTACCCGCTTAGAATATTCCTCTTGCTCTGTCATTTTTTTTGTTATGCTTTTTGCCTGCTGTTGCTTTGTTTATTTATTTTGTTAATTTTTTATGGTCTGGTCGGGTGTTGCGGCTTTTGGGCTCGGGATTGGGTTTAGGTTTTGGGCATTTGGTTTTATGGCAACGCTTGCCACAAAATAAAAGGCAAGAAGATCTGGGCAGAGTACGAGATGCAGCAATAAACTAGACTAGGTCGAAATAAAGATAAAACTGTGCAAACGTTTTAGCCAAAAAGGGATTCGAACCCCACACACACACACACACACACACACACACACACATAAGAACATTTTGTTGCAATGCGAAAATTTAACAATTTGCTCTGGCCGCCTGCAGCTGCGCGAAAGCTTTAACAGCAAACAGAAAAAAACAAAAAAATACTGAAGAAAATAAAAGCAACTTTTGCCAGTCATTGGCGCTGAAAATTGAGATTTATGAATGCACCTGCCTGACCCAAAGCGTGGGCGAGGGAGCTACAATAAGTCTAAAAGTAAGTTGTCTAGGTTTTCTGTCTTTCTTCACCTTTTATTTATTTTTTTTTTGCCTTTTGCTTTTCGCTCAAGCGTTGAAACTTGGCATATTTCTCCATTACGAAGCGAAGCTTGCAAATTGATTTGATTTGATTCAATTTCGAATCGATAAGCCAGCTAGCTAGCTATCTCTCTCTCTCACTCTCTCTACCCATACCTTTTCAATCTGTTCTTTTTTTTCACTGCTCTTTATCTCTGTCTGTGTGTGGGAGCTAAGGCGAGGTTAAATCATATTTGTATTGAAATTGACGTAGTTTTTATCTGACCGCCTGATTGGCTGTCACAAAGCGAATGTGATTGCCCCAGCACTTAAACCTTTGAATTCAATTCAAATTGAAAATTGTTTTGTGAGTGTATGATAATCGGACAGACGATATTTGATATGCATATTATCTATATGTAATAATATGTAATACTTTATAAAACAACGCATTTTTTGAATTGATAAAATTGCAATAAATAAACTTTTAAAAAATGTTCATTAAAAATAATACAAATGATAAATATAATAAAATAAAAAAAAAAAAATATAAATTATTTTAATTTTATGATGAATACCACAAAAACAATTTTTTTTATTTTACTATAACAATTATAATTATTACTACAAAAAAATAATTATTTTTCCTAAATTACTTACCTTATATAAAATATTTTTTAACGTGAATTCTACATTTTATTAATATGTATATGTATATATAACAAAAATTAAATGTATGCATATGTATGTATGTATATATGTAAGTTTAATATGAACTTGTAAATTAAAGAAAAAAATCAATCAGTAATTACACTTAATATTATTTAAATATTTTAGTAAATTTTATTTTAAATAATTTAATTTATTTTTTATAAAATATCCTAAAAAAATTATAAATTATAAAATTATAAAATTGTTTTGACTAAATATTATTGAAATATTTTATTAAAATTCTTTTTTGGTGCACTGTGTGATGAAAGCCGAAACCATTTCATCTTCCATTTGAAGCATATTTAATTAAATTATTTATATTTAATTAGATCCAGTCTATCGTAAATATCCGTTGAATTTATTTAATACTGTAAACTCAGGTTCGTTGGATTGTGAAACTTAGCTGTTCGAGTGATGCTATTGAAATTTTTAATACTAATCCTGATCGCGCTGCCCTTCTCTGCCGGAAAGTGCTGTATTCGGGGTCCTGTTATTTTTAAGCCAGCAGCCAAATACCGTGGAAATTGCTCACATTTTTTCTCCAGTAGTATTTCTGGAGGAAATTGCGCATTTGAGAAATGTAAAGGTTGTTGCGGTGTTGATTGTTTATTTTGCTGCGGCTGTCATCACTGTGAACATAATATGGTCGACTCATGGTTTGGCAAATTCTGGTCCGATATTGAGAAAGTTATTCCCTTTTCCTAATGTGAGCGAAGGAGATGCACAGTAGGATACTTAGCTCTACGCCTTGGGAGAACTATTCGAGGAATGATCACGTTGGAGTTGTGTAGCTGTTTCAGTTGCGATCACTTAAAAATAATGCTGAAAATGTATTGAAACTAAAATAAAAATGAGAATGATTATAACGTTAATAAAAATAATAATTAAAATAAGTGAAAAAGTTCTAGTCGCCTGAGAGATTTCCTGATCAGAACAGAATAAACGCCATATAATTCCTAGAATTTAGTTAATAACTTCAGCATGAAAATTATATTCAAGTCGCAAAATTCTAGAATACAGTGTGTTTTTTATTTTATTTTTATTTTTTACGCCGTCAGTAGATTTGATTCTATCTGAATTTCGCTTTGGTCCATCCTAAGAGCTGGGTAACATGGAAGCTGTCAACTTTTGGGCTATACGCTTAAGCTTTTTACTCAATATCCTAGGTTGGCTAGACGAGTATGCAATCGATATCTGATGTCTATGTAGTATTTTGTGTATATTTAATTTTTAAATATATCAAAAATAATATTAAATATGATATGATAGATATTATCCAATAAATATAATTAATTAACTGCTGTAGTTATCGATAACATTCAACTGTTAAAACTTGCAATATGAATAGCTATTATTTTTCAAAAATATTTTCTTTATTATAAGCCAAATTTCAGATTTAGTTTGATAGCATATTTAACGATTTATAGTTGCCAAAGCAGACAGTTTTTCAGTAAATAAATAATATGAATTAAAATTTTACTTCACATACTTTAATGTCAAGCTTAAAATATAATAATAATAATAATAATAATAATAATAATAATAATAATAATAATAATAATAATAATAATAATAATAATAATAATAATAATAATAATAATAATAATAATAATAATAATAATAATAATAATAATAATAATAATAATAATAATAATAATAATAATAATAATAATAATAATAATAAATAAAAAATTCAATCTACTTGAAAAATCAATTGATAAGGAAATTAAATCTAAAATAAATATTATAGAAAAATCTAGGACAAGCTTACATTATATTATAATTATACTTATATTATTTCTAATTTTAAGCAGGCTGCATTAGATCGGATTTTGACTTAGTCTGCGACAGTTTCAGTTGCAAACATTTTGGCAGAGTGTCAATTAATTTGCCACACAGCAGCCACTCAACAACTAAACTAGCAAAATTAAGTTGACATCTTTGTTGTTGTTGTTGTTGTTGTTGTTGCTGGCATTAACAGTCGCAGGTGTCGATGTCGGTAGACAGCATTTGGAATGGGTATTGAAGGGTGTGGCTGGCTGTAGCTTTCCGCGGCTTCCTCAAACACTGGCCGTGGCGCCAGGCAGCGATTGCTATTTAGCTGATTGTGTGGTTTTTGGCTTTAAGCATTTGTGTGCACCAGCCAACACCCAAATTACCCCACCAACCACCAACCACCAGCCACCTCCCACCTTACGCCGCCTACTTCAGCTGCGACCCTTGAGCTGTTCTGGCTTTGGCTACCCCCAGCTTTTCGGCCATAAAGCGCATGCATTTAATTAATTGCGCCATTTTGTCTTACCCTTAAAGGAGGTCGAGCTCAGGCTTAAACTCAGAGACAGAGAGATAAAGAGAGAGAGAGAGAGAGAGAGAGAGAGACAGAGGTGTTTGGGAAATGCGAAACGTTTGAGTTTAAATGCAAATTTCTTTAAGTAAATTGTAAGTGAAAATAATTTAAATATTTCAATTATTTGCCTAGGTACAAATACTAAATTGTTTTAATTACAAAAGACTGAGAAGAGGTTGAGACAAAAAATATATGGCAAATGAGGCTGCCTCAATAGTCAGTGTGCAAACTCTTTATACTTAAAGATCTAAATATTTATATAGCTTTTACAATAAATTATTATATTACATATAAATGATTTCATATTTTACAAATTAAGTTATGAAAAGCCTTACTTCCAGTTTTAGATTTAATTTTTTTTTATTGTGAAACATCAAATATTTGAATCAAATTTAATTTATTTTATTTCTTTTTTTTATTTATTTTTTTTATATATATTTTATTAATTTAAATGTATTTTAATTTTTATAATATTTATTTAATAATTATTTAATGCAATTAACTTTTTTTTTTATATATTTTTACTTAATTGTTATATAACAATCATAATCAATAAAGGAATATTAAATTACCTATCTGATATTTTATATATGTAGACTTAGATTTTGACTTTCCCTAATTTTTTCAAAGTATTTTAAATTCTAATTAAATAAGACTTATTAGCTATATTATATATTTTTTCTTTTTGTTTTAAATATAATATGCATTTGCACGGATTATTTTATGTGATTATTACAAATATTTTGTTAGCCTAATTTCGAAAATGAAAAGCTATTAAAAAAGGGGGGACAAGCACAGGCAGCTAAGCCCTTTGGCTAGTTGCTGAGGGATAACAGGAATTAACAAGCAACAGTTATCGAACTTTTTCATGAAGGTTTTATGTAGTATTTACTCTGAATCTAATGCTGAAAGCAGAATTCAACAGAAAAATGTATCAGGGATTTCGAATAATCTTTTTGTTAATAAAAAAATGCTAGTGCAGGCAAATATAACTTTTGGTTTTAAAGTTTATTAAAGAAAATTAAAAAAAAAAATTAAAAAAAGAAAAAGTAAAAAAATAATAATATAATAAAGATAAATAAAATATATATTTTAATAATTATTTTCACTAAACTTGACTTCTCTTACTATACAAAAGTAATAATTTCTTAATTAAAACCATAATAATACTTAAAATAAATAATTTTTTAAGCAAAATATAAATAAGAATAAATAAAATTAAATTAAAATAAATAAAGTAAAATAAAATAAAATTAAATTAAATGAATAAACTTTAACAAATAAATATTTTAATAATACTTTTTACTAAATTGCATTTCTCTCACTAATATAATGCTTTCTTAATTAAAATGATGTCAATATAAATAATTTTATATTTTAATAAAATTTCGTTATTTTTATTTCGAATATTTTATAATGTATATGAATTATTTCTTTAATAAACTGTCATGAACAACAAAAAGCAGTTAGAAGGATCAACAACAATTACTTAAAGACAAAATGTTTGAATTGAAATATGGTCGGGGCCATATACATGTGCGTTGCAGTTAGTCAGCTTTGGGTTTTTATCGATGGTCGTTGCAGGACAACGGCCATTACCAGGTTGTCCACATGTTTGGCTGCCAGACAGGGCAAGGCAGGGCCAGAGCGGCGGGCAAGGCATGGGCCGACGTGGTCAGCCTTTAATCCAATGGCCAATAGACGCCAACACGATGCAGCTCCAGCTGCCCATCCTGTGTTCTCTGCCAACGTTTGATATTAACATGCGGCGGCGGCAGCAGCGGCGCCAACGGTTGCTGTTGTTGCAACAGTTCAGTGCAGCCGTTGAGTTTCACTAAAACCCTTTAGCTTCCTACCGCCGCCCGCTGTCTGCAGCCCGCTGTTGGCCGCCTGTAAGTGATCAATGTTTGTCTATGCTCTGTGTTAGCCACCTCGAAAGCACCAGCCGTCCAAAAGTATGCAACGCGCCCGGCCAATGGTCATTTGTACAGCAAACCTCAATTCGGTCCCATACACCACACAGTGTTGGCAATTTGGCCTTTTTTCGGTTAGAAAAAATTATAAATAGCAAAGCAGTATGATTTTTCTAGCTGGCAAACTATATATATAGCTTAACGAAATCAATCTAGCCCGATTATCGATAGCCATGTAAAACTAGATTAAGTTGCTACTAAAGGTAGCAGAAAACTTGTTAAATAATATATAAAAAATATTCCTCTACTTAATGAATGTTTAATACTTGATGTGATGTAGGAAAATTACCTTGCAGGTCCAGCATAAATATATATTTTTGAAAAATAAAAAAAACATTAAAATAAAATAAAATAAAATAAAATAAAATGAAAGAAAAAAATATTACATATTATACACGTATTTTAATTAATCTTATATATGAATTATTATTTACAATACTAAATTAAGCAAATATTGCAAGAGGGATCTTGTAGGGAGATCCAATGGATTGCATAATTTTTAAATAAAGATGGTTTAAAGCATTAATTAAATGACTGTAAAAGAATAATAATAAAAAATAAAAAATAAATAAATAAATAAAAATAAATTAAACATAACAATAAAATAAAATAAATAAATAATTAAAAAAATGAAAATAAAACTATACAAAATAAAAGAAACATAAAGAAATAAGTAATAATAAAATTAAAAAAAAAATCAAATATAATTAAATAAATAGAAAATTTATACAAAAAATAAAATAAAATATATAAAAAAAAAAAATTATAAAAAATTATTTGCAATATACTCATCATCATATTCATTTCTTATTGAAAGATGTTAATTTTTGTAAGTACATTTAGAATTATATATGCATATATTAAGTTAAATTATTATTAACATTATATGACAAATAATAATATTAAAAAAAAAATAAATAAATAAAATCAACTTTCTTTCTGGATTGCTTAAATTGTTTTTTAGCCTTTTCTAGCTTTTTTTACAGTTATTCTAGCTCTGATCTTGGCAGCACTGCACACCACACAGTCTCATCTCTCCTACTCCCTTCACTCTCCCTTCTTCAGCACCCACCCATTGGCCATTGTAAACATGCATAAATTGTTGCATACTTTTGGCCTGAGTGGAGCTGTAGTTGGACCCATTTTGCTTAGCTCCTGATTATGTTTGTTGAGCCCAGTTGGCTTCGCACCGATGCGACTACTCAGTGTTGCAGTAACTCCTGCACCAGCAGCTCCTGCATCAGCAGCAGCTCGTTAAATGCCAGTTGACTTATTTGTGCCAGTGTTTCACATTTGCCTGGCTAACACGAAAATTTCACTTTAAACGCTTTGTCGCACAACACACACACACACAGAGAGAGACCCATTCATTCTATGTAAACTAATCGGACAGGTGTCTGAGTCTATCAAATGTGATTAGAACTGGTTGAGCTATGGTTGGGGAGCAACTCTCTTGTCGTGGGAACTGTATAAATTGAAATTAAAAATAGTTTCATGCAGAGTTTGCTTTGAGTATATTAATCTTATTTTTTCATATTAAGTCAATATGAAAATATGAATATGAGTATTATTTCTGGCTAGACATTACAAAAAGTTTTCAAAGTAAGCAATATCACAGCAGATGCAATGCTGTAGTAAATAGAATTTGCATCGATCATTTAGCAGAAAATAAGTTT
This sequence comes from Drosophila stalkeri, assembly GCA_035047405.1. Taxonomy (NCBI): domain Eukaryota; kingdom Metazoa; phylum Arthropoda; class Insecta; order Diptera; family Drosophilidae; genus Drosophila; species Drosophila stalkeri. Next base: position 23,164,869 of record JAWNPR010000039.1, read on the forward strand.
TATGTATTCCTCATAAGCCTTTTGATCTATAGATTTGCTTCTCTGATTTCCATTCAATATTTATCTGCCTCATATCTCTTTCTCTTTCTAATTGACTGACGAGCTCTTTCTCTCTCTCTCTCTCTCTCTCTTTCTGTTCTATTCTCACTTTATTTATCTTTTTCTTTCTTTGTATGTGTTCGCCTGTACACACTGTGTTTAACTCTCTCTCTCCCTCCCTCTTTCTCACTTTAATCTATCTCTTTATCAATTATTCGCAACTCTTGAACATCGTTTCTTTATCCTTCTGACCATATATCTTGTACATCGTTTCTTTATCCCTCTGACCATATATCTCTCCGTCTCTCTCTGTCCCTTCCTCTCCACTAATATATCTTTCTCATTTGAATATATTTCTCTCTCTACCCCAATGTCTTTTTCTCGTTTCAATCTCTCTAGCTATCAATCAATTCATTTCGATCTGTTACATCGTATCTTTCTCTCTCTCTCTCTCTCTCTCACTCTCTCTCTCTTTGTCCCTTCCTCTCCACTAATATATCTTTCTCATTTGAATATATTTCTCTCTCTACCCCAATATCTCTTTCTCGTTTTAATCTCTCTAGCTATTAATCAATTCATTTCCATCTGTTACATCGTATCTTTCTCTCTCTCTCTCTCTTTTTCTCTCCCTGGCTCACACTATCCTTCTCTCTTCTTGGCTCTCTCTCTCTCTCTCTCTAATATTTCTCCCTCACTCTCAATTCGATATTTAATAAACAAATTGTATTTCTTCTCAACTCTCTTCACTTTCCCAACTTTATCCAATTCCTAGTTAATTTTTTTCCCCTTTAGCGTTATCTCCACATTTATCGCTTTTCAAAACTTATATTGAGCTTGGCTTATTTTCACATCACATTCCCAAGCATTCCAACGATGTTTTCTTTTTCCTGCTGCTTTTCTCAACTTTCGTCCATTTCCTTTACAAATAAAAAATCCCATTGCTTTCAATAGCTCATATTATGTTTGATTTGTTTTTTTTTACCCAGTTTTTTTTCCGCCTTTTTTTTTTTGCCATTTGGGAATTGGCCAACACCGACGGCTGCCCGTGGCGCTGCCGCAGCAGGTTGTCGTTATAATTTTCTTACACCTGCTCGTTTTTATCGCCTTCTATCCCGTTTACCTTTTGCCATCAGATTTCCTTTACACACTTCCGTCAGCTACTTTGATCATTAAAGTTTTTTCGCAGCGCTATGATGTTGTGGATTTATCTCAGATGGTTTCTTCTATTCTTTGTGGGCGTGGCATACGCTTTTATGCTTAATTTCTCAATACCGCCGTATTGAGAAAAGAAAGAGAGAGAGAGAGAGAGAGAGAGAGAGGGAGAGGGAAAGAATTCCCCGCTCTTAGACCAACTCTAAAATTTTATTTGACTTGGAAAATAATACCAATTCGCCTGCTGCTCTGACGCTGTATTTAAAGCAATTAAAGTAACCTCAAAACCAAAACCAAAAACCAAACTCAAACGCCAAAGTCCGCCCCACAAAAACGCAAAGAAAAAAAAAAAAAGGAGAATGAAAGCAAAACGGAAATTTTACTCAACTGCATTTTAAAGGCGATTGAAATGAAATTTTCGTTGGGAAAGTTGCTCGATTTGATTCTATATAATAATTGCATACTTTGCCGAGTACAAGAAATTGCGAAACTAAGATTCAATAGTTTGCTGAGAAAGCGTGGAAATTGGGGCGATTATGGGTGGTGGGCGTGACGAGTGTGGTGCGGTGGCTGAGCCAGACGGCTGCCAATATTTACACTTAAAGTTTGCGTGTTAAGTGGATAAATTAATTGCGCGGAATTGTTTCATAGAGGCTTAAGAATTTACCCCAGAACTGCAACGAATTGAATGAAAATCAAACGAAGATGACTCAAGGGCACTTGGGCAAAGTGTAAAAAGAACATGAAATTGTATTCAATCTTGCAATTATTAGTTTTGGCTAAAAGAAATTGATTATTTTTATGCTGTTTTTACAACTGAAATTTACTTATGTCTTTGCTTTTCAGATACTTTAAGATTTTAATATAAATTTTAAAACCTTGTACGCATTGTTTTAAATGTTCTGTAGCACCTAAATTAAATTGATTTATTAAGAGGCGGGAAAATGCATTTTAATCTGTTTTCTTTGATGTTCTACGAATGTTAGTTACATTAATTTTGTAAAAAAAATACAGTCTTCAAATATATGTGGAATTATAAAGCTCCTTTTTAAGAAATAAAAAAAGCTATAAAGAAATTTATCAAAATTAATTTTTGTAGATATATTTATTTATATTTTTAAGTAATTTTCAAACATCTAAAAATCTTTAGAAAGTGGTAAAAATTATACTCTATCATTTTCTAAAAATATATAAACTTAAAATAATTAATAAATAATGAACATAATTATTATTACAAAAAAAAAAATTAAAGACCAAAAATAAAAGATCCAAATTAAAAATTCCTTTTTAATAATACATATATTTTTTTACTTTCAATATGATTGTTATTGTTTTTTGTTTGTTTTTATATTTAATCATAATCTGAAAGTAAAAATATGATTTTCGATTCAATCATTTACCAATATCATTTAGCTTTTTTATCGAATTATTATTAAAGTTCCTTTTTTTTTTGTATTGTGTCTATAACAAAAGCAGAAATAAGCCGTAAATGCATTTGTTTAAACAAATTGGGCGATGCGTTAAATCGAATTGAGGTTGCCGAACAAAGTATCAAATTGCGCATACGCCACGTATGCCCTGGAAAATAATTAAACTTTACGGTAAAATATGCATTGCACAAAGTGCACAAACATTTTGCCATAATTAGATTTTGGATATGGCTTTTCGCTTTTTTTTTTGTTGTTTAATTTAAAATGTATGCGAAATCGGTAATGGAAAATTTTAACTACATTGTTGATAATTTTGTTTTTCCTTTTTTTTTCGGAATTTGGGCCTCGACTAGACTCAAATGCAGCTGGCATAAAATACTATATATATATATGTATATATATATGTGTGTGTGTGTATATATATATATATATAAAGCTGCATAGCCTTTGGCATTGAATGCGACAAGCGATACACAACATGGATGAAAGGGGATTAAGTGGGGTAGTGAGTGTGGCTAGCATGGCTAAGGGGGAGAGCTGCTACCCCACGGTAGATATCATGAGAGATACACAACATACAGCCCTAACAGCTGTTGACAGTTGCATTAACCTTAGCTGTCAGCCGGCTGACCGGCTGAACGGTGTCTGGTTAGTTAGGCTGCGGTTTTTTCTGATTTTCCCTTTGCAATATCCTTGACAAAGGGATTTTTGCCATTTCGACGATACGGTCAAGTTGAGTCGCGTTGAGTCGTCTGTCTGCCAGAGTTTAATTACATGCAGCACATACATATCTGAAATTTGTACAATTTCTGTTATACTAATTGTTATACTTGAATATTCAATCGATATTTTTTGTCGTGCAATATATTTATGTTATGTAATTAGAGAGATTTTACGGGGACTGTATTACTTTGAAATATTATATAAAAATATATTTATAAATATTAATTTAAGTTAATTTTACTACACTCTTGTTTGATCTAAATTAAAATTTCATTTAATGAATCTTCGGTCCAAACATGCAGCTTAGCTTAAGTAATCGCATGACACTAACACTGATTAAGATAATTCCCACAAGCATATTATATGGCGCCTTATCTGCACACACGACTAAACCAATGGGAACAAATGAGTTGTTCTCTCACATTCTTTGTAAATAGAAACCCTAAATCATTGATCCGCTATTGACTGTGGGTGCGTGTATGTGTGAGGCCTCTCACTGAGTGGTTCTCAGTCATATTAGCGTTCGGCTTGAGCTCATCTTTCAATTATGCACAGTGCCTTGCACAACGAGATCAAATATATTCTCGTCTCTCACTTACACGTTCAACAGTTTACGTTCACTCCAAATAGCAATATGCTGGCGTCAGCTGTTGTTTGTGTGTGTGTGTTTGTGTCTAGTTATTAGAACTGCGCTCGATTCTGCTTACACGCACATAAATATTTCGTGTGCTACTGCTCTCACTTACACTCTTGTAACTGTGTGCGCTCTATCTAAACTGTAACGGACTTGCAGTCCACGCACATCTATGGCTGTGTGTGTGTGTGTAGGCTCTCTGTTCATTACTCTCATATACATGATCTGCGCCTTTCGTTTGCCGCGCACCCATTTGTGACTTCTGTTGTTGTCCTCTATGACTCTTCTTTGTCAAATGAAATTACCTACGCTGAGCGCAAGAGCTACTATTTTCAGGTGATTCTATTTGTGTTTGCTGCATGCACAGCTGAGAGCTATGTGCATAATTAGAGTGTGACTTTTTATGAAGCTATTTTAGTCTCTTTCAGTCTGCTGAGCTGATCGGTTATGTTTATGAGAGTGTCCGAATTTGTGTGGTATTTGTGTGTAACACTTTAAACAGTGTCTGTGAAAATGTATATTATATCAGATCACAGCAATATGCTTTACTCAACGCGCAACATAAGGTAAATTTAAACTTTTGCCATTATTTTATAAGTTTTTTCTTTAATTAAATAAGAATAAAGCTATTAGTAAAATCTGTCCTACCCACATTCAATCCAAGTGTGAAATACTTTTTCAATAAATGGCTTCATGCTTAAAATTTGAATGCGAGTAAAAACAATTTTAATTAAGTTTCCTTTTTGTGCAATGGAATAAGTTATACTGATGCCAGCAACAACTTTTTGCTTTTTTGTGTAAAAAGTTATTGTAACTGCTTGTTTTGGGGGTTTGAGGGGTCTTGGACGCATGTTTTTATACGCGAAATTGTTCGGAAGTAATTTTGTTTACCTTTTATTTTGCGGTAATTGTTTGCATATGCAGCTGACAAAAATGTCCCCCAACAAATAACATACATATATATATATATATTTTTTTTTTTTTTTACATAAATATATATATATGTGTATATGTGTATGTATGTATATGTAGTAGAGCACGAAGTTTACCCTCTGCTCGTAGCTAACCAAACAGCCTTAAGCTGTCAATATGGTTTGTTGGTGCTGGCGCGGGGGGACTGTGGCCCCCGCACAGAGACAACAAGAGGCGGAAGTGCGTGCGCGTGCGAGCTGAAAACCTTTTTAACTCCTACGCAAAGTGCAGCAACTGTTGATAAGAGAGTGCGGGGTGAGCGCTGATAATACAGTTGAAGGGGCAAGTGGGGATAATAGCGCAAATACACTGAGAGAAATATTAATAATGTCATACTAAATTCTCGTACATAAATATATTTATGTAGAATATTAAAGAATTTATTTATTTAAATTATTTCTAGATTAATAATTTAGGCATTAAACTTGAAAATTAATTAAAAATAAAATTAGTAAACGTGGAAAATAAATATATACAGAATTATTATTATTAGAAGTATCTAAATTAATAAAACAAAAATATATTTTATTTTGAACTTTTCTATGTAGTCTTTAATCTCGGTGCAATATTTTAATTTATTATATATATTTTTTTAAACTATGTATAAGAAAATTATGAAAAATAATAATTTTCTTATACAATTTTTGTGTTAATAGTTACAAAAAATACATTGACCTAATAACCAAATTTATAATTTAAAAAAAAAATTTACGGTTATTGTTACATTTAAAATTTAAAAAATGCTGATATTTTAATAAGAATTTGTTGTTGACCTTGCATTGATATTTTTATTGATAATAATTACAATTTATTTATTTATTATCAACATTATTATTTTAATTCATTAATTTTAAATTTTTAATAATTTTATTATTTTTTTATTATTATTTTATTATTTTTTTTTATGTTTGTTTTATAATTTATATTTATTTATTTTTAAAATTATTTATTAGTTTTTCTCAATCAACAATATTTGTAGTTTTATTTCAATACAAAAACAATAGTTATATTTTATTTTTTAAGTTATTCATTTTACACTTTAAATGGTATTTATTGAAGTCATTTTTACTATTTTTTTCCAATGAGAAATACAATCTTGTTTTGTTTTAATATTTCTGTTTTTTTTTGTTGTTTTTTGGTTTTGTAACCTTTTTTTTCGATTATTTTGATTAGTTTTCTTAAGATTTTGAGCTTCTGTTTGGGCTTTTGCGCTCAGTGTATTAAGTCAAAATGGCGGCGGCGACCGCAGTTTGTTTTTAGCATTCGCCGGCGCTTTGATAAAGTGCAGCCACGCAGCATAAACAAAGTGGATACTCGTATGTGCACGGTCCGAACTAGTCGTAGTACCAGCCACGCCTATCGCCTGCTGACTGCCACACGCCCCTCTCAACGCACGCAAAGAAGCAAAAAAAAAAAAAATATTGAAGCAGAGCTGCAGCCACAGTACGGCCAGCCTCTTGCTCGCCCTCTCTTTCCGCTCTCCACCTTACAAGCTCACCACAGCGGGAGCACGAGCAGCTGCTGTCACGACTCTTCCACCTGGCGCCTATCAGTGCGATGGGCGTGGCGGTTGGTTGTAAGAGCGGTGCGTGTTTTTACGCTTGAAGTGCTTTCGGTAGCCGTTAATTGAAATGCATGTGGTGCTGCAGCCGCCGATGGCTGCTGCCGTGCGGCCGCTCTGGCTCCTGCCTCCTGCTGGGGCAGACGTTGCACAGCATTGGCTTCTATTGCCAAACAGTCCAAAGGTGTTTGGCTAGTTTCTGCATTTACATGCCCGACAATTTACGCTAAAGCGAAGGGATATTTGCTGTAGGGTATGTAACGACGAACAGAGTGAACAATATGTAACTATTGGATGGATACATGGGTAATTTTAACGAAGCTCTCTAAGTGATGAAATGGCAAAGGTATTTTGAGACGGGGCTGAAAAAATCATAATGTAGAAATTGTAATTGAATAAATTAAGTAAGTTTCTAAATTTTATATATTATTAAATAGATATTTGGAAATTGTTAAAGAATAATTTTAAAATATTTTAAAATAAAAAGAATTTTTTTTAATTTAATAATTTTTATATATTGAATAATTTATAATTTATTTCAAATATTTTATATAATCTACAAATTGTTTTATATACACATATTTTTTTAAGAAACCCTTCTTTAAAAACAAATTTATTTGTATGTAATTTCTAAATATATATATTTTTAATGATATATTCATAAAATATTATTTTTTATTTAAAAAATACTCATTTACGTTTTTTTTTTGTTTTTTTCTTTAATAAAAAAGTATTGTTTTGTGATTATACTATTTTCTATATTGAAAAAAATTATAAATTACATACATATACATTTATATTCTATTTATTATTATTGTAATTATTTGTTTGTCTTACAGACATAAATCTTTTTATTAATATTTGGTAATAAACATTGTCTAACATATAGATATTTTTACAAACTTAAATTTATTTTTATAAATAATATAATAATATGAAAAAATAATATAATATATAAATAAAAGAAGTAATAAAAATATTATTATTATTGTCATGATTATTATTATTAAAATTTATATTGTATTGGTAATATAAATTTAGGAAAAAATGTATTATCTATTTTATATAATTTTTGTTTTATTTCAATAATTTAATTTAAAATAATTATATTAAATTAATTAAAATATGCTTATCATATATATATTATATTATAAAAATTATTTAAAATAATATATATATGTTTTAAAATTTTTGAAATGTTCTTTAAAATATGTTATATTTATTTTTAATTTAATTTTGTATTATAAGCAAAAAAATTTTTTATTAATAAAATATGAAGGAATATTTACCACTTTTTTTTTAAATTAATGTTTTATTTATTTTTTTTATAAGACATGCAGAATTATTCAACAGCTAAAGGGTATTTGAAATGTTTTAAGGGCTAGCTTGTTGCGGGTGTTAAAGATACTTTGTTTTCTTTTGGGTATTGTTAGTTTTGTGGTTGTTGTTCTTTTCTTTTGGTTTGTTTTGTTTTGTTTTCTCATTTTTTTTTTTTTTTTTGTTTAGCTCGTTTGGCTGTTGCTTTTTCGGCGACTTTTGCCTGGGCAGATTTTCATTCTAATTTCTAGAGTCTTCTTTACTCTTAAACACGCACATTTTGCTTCAAGCTGTTAACGTCTCTCTAGCTATGTGTGTGTGAGTGAGTGTGGGTGTATATGTGTTTGCATGTTGCTTTGTATGTATGGCCAAAGTTATAGCACGCACATTTGAAGAGGTTTCTAATTTGCTTTGCCAGCGGCTGTAGCAAATTCTAATTTATTCGCAAAACTATGTAACACTGTTTTGTTCTCTTCTTGCTTCACAGAGGGTGAAGGCAACCCTGCAGCGCAGTAATTGAGTATGAGTGTGAGTGTGAATGTGAGTATGAATGTGTATATGAGTGTATTTATGTGTATGTGTGTGTGTGAGTGTGTGTGCGAAACGTTGATTAAAACTGCGCCAAATGTGAAACGTTTAATACATAAATAAAAGCTGAATTGTTAGCACCCCGAAGCTATGATAAGAATATATATATATAGCAAAAGGTGTTGATGTTGAGCAGCAAATGTAATCAAAATATTTGGAAAATATTGCAATTTATGCATGCGTTCAAAAGTAGAAAGTAAATGAGGCAAACTATGTAACTATTGCAAATTAAATGCAAATATTTTATTTAAATGTTTACGTTTTCAAACCAAAATTGAGCTTGTTGATAACGAAAATTAAAAAAATAAATAAAGAAAATAAAAATTAAAAAATTAAATATAATAATAATAATGTAATATAATTGCAAATGAAATGCAAATATTTTAAGTAAATGTTTTAGTTTTCAAAACAAATTTGAGTTTGTTGGTAAAAGAAATTAAAGAAAAAAAGAAATAAAGAAGATAAATATAAAAAATTTAATATAATAATAATGTAATATAATTGCAAATGAAATGCATATTTTTGATTTAAATGTTTTTGGTTTCAGAATAAATCTTTGCTTATTGAAAACAGAAATTTATAATAAAATTTAAAAAATATAATAATATTATAATAATTGCAGAAAAAAGCAAGCTAAATGTTTTCGTTTTCAAAATAAATCTGTGTTTGCCAAAAACAGAAAATTATAATAAAATAAAAAAAAAATAGAAATATAATAACAATAATAATAATAATATAATATAATAAATATATATATACATATACATATATGTACATATGTATAACAAATAAATTTTTATAATTTTTGAAGATTTCTTTTTAATACAATTTGCAAAACTTTGATTCACTATAATTTTTTTTTCTGAAAAAAAAAAAAAAACAATAAATATTATTACAAAGCCTGTCGCTATGCTAATCTCAATCTCCATGCTCGTTACACTGCACTCTAAAGAAATCAGCAATAAGCCATTTCAATATGCACTTTGGCAAATGGAAATGCAAGAGGGAGAGTTGACTGAAGGGATTAGAGGAGTGCGGAGAGGGGCAGCAAGCCAGTCAGGCTTTAGATATTGTTGGGTTAAGACATGAGAAGCATGACTCTACTATGACTTGATAATACTTACTGATACTTAATGCCCGAGCTTACAATGTGCAAAACTGCCTATCTAGCCAAGCATTCAGTCAACATCATTCAGCTTATGGCGTCAGCAGGCCTTCTCATACACAGGCAGATTGAAGAGATGGAAAAGCATTTTACAAAGACTTAAAAACTTGTTTTGTTGCTGTTGTTGTTGTTGTTGTTGTTGTAGTGAAAGCCAAAAGCCAACGATGCTCGGGCAATGCAATCAATGGCTTAAACTATGAGCCAAGGCCAGAGTTCGAGTAGGTAGGTGAACGTTTCGACTTTGGTTAGGCAAAAAAGTCAAATGTCTAACAACTTGTCATACAAGCAGCACACAAAAACAGAGAGTGCGATAGAGAGAGAGAGAGAAAGAGAGCAGGAGAAAGAGAGAGGTAGATAGAGGCCAGAATTTCATAACAATTTTTGCTGTTGCTGCAAAACTGCCAGCCAAGTTTGGTTGCGTGGGCAATGTAAACAGCATACATACATATACATATATATATATCCATAAATTGCATGCAGCCGTACGCCTTCCAAACTGGGCGTGGCATTGATGTGCGTGTGTGTGTGTGTGTGTGTGGCTGCATGGCTGCTGTTTCAATTTAGCTGCCAACAAATTGATAAAAATTCAATAAAATAAAATTTCCAACAGCGCCTAAGTCGAATGCAACTTTTACTTGCCACCCGAGTTTGACAGATTGCATGCATGTGCGTGTACGCCAGGTGGCGCTACTGTGCTGCTACCCGACGAATGATGAAATTGGGAAGTATGCTTGACGTATAGACGAAACTATGAGGCGCTGTGACCATATGACAATCTAATAATATAATAATAATAAAATATATAATCTATAATGATATCATATTCATATATAATAATACTGAGGACTAATGATGATAGTAATAATATTGTTAAATATATATTGCCAATAATAATATTGATGACTAATGGATGTGGAATGATCATATTGATATGACACGCCAACGAATGCAACTGTTGTTATGTATAGTTGGAAGAAACTATTATAGGCTCCTGAATAATGAATATAATCATATAATAATACTGATGACTGATGAGTAATGATAATGATAATGATAATGATAATTATAGTAAAGCTAGCAATATTAATAAATTAATAATCAAGATAATGAATAATGAATAATGAATAATCATAATGATTATCATAAACATAGTCAAAATAGATAGATGATAATAATAATGATTAATAAATATGTGAAGTAGAATGATATTGATGAATAATGATAATGAGGATGATGAAGCTAATCAGCATTGTCAAAATGAATATACGATATTGATAATGATTGATTAAGATTTTATGGATAATAATATAATGATAAACATAGTCAATGATGATAATATTTATGATGAATAATAATATAATAAAATACTATAAATTATGATAATTAATTATGATCACAACAACATCCACAATAAATAATGATGATAATAATGAGGAATGATTATGTTAATATTATTAATTAATTATTATTAACTAAAGCCAGATAATAATAATAATGCTAAAAAAATGAATAAAAATTGAATTATGATAATAAAAAAAAATATTGCACCTGCAGTCTTGTAGCTCTCTCATCGAAGTTCTTAACATTCGCGTACTTTTACAGGGTATTTAAATAATAAGCTACATATGCGCTACTGCTCAGCTGCATTCTCTGGGTCTCGTCTGCGTTTTAAGTAATATGAAAAAGTTGCAATGCATTTTTCATGGGCTACAAAACTCAATTGCAACACTTACACAACGAATGCACACGCACACGCATACACACGCACTCACACAGATATACACATGCATATGTATACGTATGTATTGTATATACATACGTATTTATGTGATATGAGGTATATGAAAAACATTTGCGCCTACAAGTAGGCAATAGATTTACAAGTAGAACCAACTGCGTGTTTGTGCACATGTTGATTTTCACTCAATGCGTTAACGTCGGTGGCCTTTTAGTCTCCTCTGCATATACTCATATTTTGAATACCCTTTAAATGAGCTTGCTTCAGTTTTTCAATTCAATCTGTGGACTTGTAAAGAAGTGTTTTATTTAAAATATTTCTAATGGGAATCAAAAACAATGTAAATATTTCTACCAAATTTTCTTAGTTAGCTAAATAAATTTTATAAAATATAAAAACTTTTAGAATATATTTGCTAAAAATTAATTTCATAAAATATAACAATTTTTTTATATTTTATTATATATTTATTTTATAAAATATACAATATTTAATGAGTTTTATTTCATAAAATATACAAATCAAAAAAATACTAATAATGAAAATAAAAATTATAGAATATAATAAAAATAAACAAATTTGTAATAAAATTCTAATAGAAATATTTGTTTGCTTTTTTTTTTTTTAATTCTCATAGAAATATTTTCAATGTTGAAAACTGGGATTAAAAATGATAATTTTTTAATTTATTCGTAATCTTAACGGCTTTAAAAATATTTGCTCATTTTTTTGTTTAAAGTTTTTATTTAGTAGTTTTTTTTTCAGGAACTTTCCTATATGCGTCTCTAACTTTGGTTCACATAGTGTATATGCAATTCGTTACAAGAGCGTTTGCTTATCTTTTTGGTTTTCGATATGAAAACATGTCCTCAGGTTGTATGTGTACCACGTTGCGTATGAGTGCTGCTCGATGTTTGTGTGTGTAAATGTGCATATGAAGTAAGGTAAACATTGTTCATGATGGCAACGACAACGACGATGAACGGCTGAGCAGAACAGAGCAGAGGGCACTAGGATAGAGGGGGTAGGTAGCTAGAGCTGGGGTTGGATACATGGAGCCAGCGACTCAGCTGGCGTGAACTGTGACATAGCTGAAAGCTTCAAGCTGCGTAGCATCCATAATGCTAATGATATTTACTTTAAAGAATGACAAGCAGCAACAGTAGCAGCAGCTGCTGTGAATTTACATGATGGAAAACTCTTTAGAAATACATTAAGGCAAGTAGCGCGACTTGTTGTTGGTCACTTGATATGGCTGCGTGACTTTATGCTGCTTTCGACTGGTTTGCCAACACTGTTTCAGTTAATACAGTTAATTGAGCAATAAGCTAAGATAATATTATACATTTTTATTTTTTAATTTCTTTTGTCATTTATATTTGAAAAGTTTAATTAAAAAGTAGTTTGAGTATTTTTCAGTTGACAGTTTATGAAATATGAGAAGTTATCGATTCTTAAAAAGAATTCTGATATTAACATAGAATATGAGAGGCAATACGTCATAAAAAATATTATAAATATATATATTTTAATTATGTAATAATCTAATATGCTATCGTTTTTTTTTTTTTTAATTTATACTTTTTGAAAAGCATTAATATTAAAACAAAAAAAAATGTTCTTGATTTCATATTTTTCAAGTAATGTTAAACTCAATCTTAGGTAATTTTTCAATAGCGTTTAGAAAGTTTAAGCTGAGGTTATTCATATACATATATATATTTATTTAATTGAATTTTTAATTTATCTAAATTTTTGAATATAACAATAATTTTATTCTCTAATCATTATTGAATATTAAAAAAAAAATTGTTTAATTTTTTTATATATTATTTTTATTAATTTTATTTTTTAAATAATTTTAATTTAATTAATTAATAAAATAATTTTCTGTTACCTTTATTGGCTCAATTTAGTTTCAACTTTCAGTCGATTAATCGGAAAATTATGTTAATTCAAAGAAAGTTTTTTAAAAGAATATTTTACCAATATCTAAAAATTATTTTCTATATAATTGAATTATAAAAAACATAATTTTTACATATCGTAATACTATATTTAACTGATTGATCATTACTATTTTTATTACTTACTATTCAAGCTCAATACTTACTATATGCATTTCATTATTGATGTTAACGTTGCATGAAAAATCAAATATCAATTATCAAATTGAAAAAATAAGAAAAACTCATCTTCAACTCTTTACCTTTCTCTAACTACATTAATTACCAATTTGTTGATTGAGCTTTGATTTTTATGCAAACAAAAATCAATTTATAAAATTTACCTCAATTTAATTAACAAAATACCCGCTAAATATTGCACGTAAATTTCTATTGCGAATTAAATAGGCAAATCAAAAACAGACTTTACCTAAATAATAAATTAAAATTAAATGTGGGCATCGAGTACTCGGAAATTATTAACTATAATTGACAGCCCATTTGATTTGAATCGTTTGTAAATGGTGTTGAAAAAGTATTCATACACACGCACACGCAACACACGGCCAGAGACCATGAAATATGCAACGCATTTGTGGAATCAACATGTCTATCAGTGTAATATAATAACAATACATACGTTAAAGTTGATTGTCATAAGCCAAATATTAAATGCCACTATTAGCAATAATTGTGGGAATATAATTGCTTTATCCAAGATTTAATCAACCAAGAGGCATTCAGTTGAATAATACTAAATGAAGTTGTGTATGGCTAATGGGAGAGTAGAAACAAATATTTACAGATCTCATTAGAAATATTTTTGTAAAAGGGAAAGTAACAAAAAATGTATATATAACAATATGCAACCAACATATATTTAATATTTATTTTAATATTTTTAATTTCAATATTCAAATGTTTTCATTTGTAAACAATTTTTTCAATAAATTTGTTGATTATTTTCTATGCTTTTAAATTTGATGCAATCGATACAAAAATGAATTAATTATATATGTATGTTTATATTTTTTAAGGCAATGGAAGATAATTCATGTATTAATAGACATTCAAATTGCATACCATTTACATAAATAATTGTATTATAAAATATCATATTTTTCATAAAAAATCAATCATTTTATGAAGAGTTGCACATTTGAAGTATCACAGAAACTATAAATCTCATATTTACTCTGATTATGGTGGCAACAAATGTGGATGTTTTCAGATTTTCGCTACCTTCACCCTTACTCCCAAATTTACAAACAGAAAGAGAGAGAGAGAGAGAGAGAGAGAGAGAGAGAGAGGGAGCAAGATTGAGAGACTTATGCTTTGCATATACATGCATCTAGATGTCATTATTACATACTCAAAAGTTCATTAAGAAAGAGTGTCTGTTTTGTATATAAGAGTCAAAATTATTGGAATAACAGCTCAGTATATGGGTCCAGGGTATATCCCAGTCGAGTATTGCCGACTCTTAGCTGTTTAGATTTTTAATTTTAGCTCCAATGCATATCTAAATCTCTGACTATTGCTTTTAGAACTAGTTCTTATTTTTCATATTTTTTTTTTTTACTTCTACAAACTGTATAAAATATAAAATAAATATTTAAATATATTTCTATATATAACAATTAAAATTCGGAACATATGAAACAATTTGGAACATTCAACATAATTCCCCTCGTCGTAGACCCCTTAACATATTGCCGAAATAAAAAAAAAGAAAAAAAAAGGCACGCTCACACACGAAAAGTATTTGCATGCGATTACAGTGACGCTCAACAAGCACTCAACGCTTGTAATTAAATCCTGATTAAGTTCAAGTGTTCCGTAAGACTCGACTCAACTATAGCAAGCATATGGATTTGTTCATTGTTTTTTGGAGTTGACGCAAACAATAATGAGGGGGGCGTGACAATTATTGGCGATAAGCCGTCGACACTTGACTCGATAACATTAGTTGGGTGGGGCGGGGCGGGGTGGAAATGCGACGCCCAACAGGGGGGCGATAAAATTTTGTTGCCTAGTGTAATGCTTAACGATTGTGTTCATTGACTGGCTAACGATTTTGTTGAATAGGCTAATGCGACAGACTCCACGCATCGCATTGAACTGAACTGAACTGAACTGAACTGCTGATGTGATGTGCGTGTGTGTATGACTGTTTGAGTGAGGGTGTGTGTGCGTGTGTGTGTGTGTGTGTGGGTGTCGATGAGTGTGTGCGTGTGCCACATACGGCATATCATGCTTAGCGAGCAATATTCTTGATAGCACACATCGCACATCGAATCGTCATGAATCAAAAGCAACAACAACGACAGCAGGACAGCAGGATAGCAACAGGGACAGTTCGGCCTCCTGTGCGTGATTTGTTAAACAATTGTTTTACGGCTGCTCAACAATTTGCCAAAAATGTTAAAGCCAGCCATTGGTCTGGTCTGTGTAGTTAATCATTAATTAGATTTTTAAAGGTGTACAAAAGTTTATGATTGCCTTATCAATATTTTACGATAATTAACTAGCAAAAATGAAATAAATAAAAAAAGAAATTATATTTTAATAAAATTATAAATTAGCAGAACTTGGTATTTCTCAGTTTAAATTCAGCAGCTAAACACTGTTTACTGTATATATATTAATCCATAAACTTTTTATGAATATATATTGTCATAAATAATATCAAAGGCAAATAAAGCAAAAAAAATATAAATAAATATATAAAAATAATAAAGAATAATAAATATATATTTTAAGAATTATAGATTTATTTATTGAATTATTCTCAAATTTTAATAATATTTTTAGAATAATTTTAAATATTTGTTAATTAATAACATAATAAATAATAAATAATTTAAATTAATAATAATTTTATAATTAATAATAAATTTAAAATGTATAATTAATAATAAATAAATAAAAAATATATATTTATATTTAAATTTTAAATTTATGTAATACAATGTTGTGTTTAATATTAAAAAAAAAAATATTACAGTTATTTTTTGTTTTTTAATTTTAAAAGAACATAAAACCATTAAGTTTGCTAAAATGTTTTTGTTAAAATATACAAATAAAATTAATTAATTAATTAACATAATATATAAATAATTATTTAATAAAAGTAAAATTTTTAATTTTAATTATCCCCAATCTCGATATTTTCTAATATCTCTGTATTTATGTATTTTAATATAAACTTTATAAATGTTCTAATCTGATATTAGTTTAAGAACATTGTTAGTTAGTCAACTTATTATCAACAAAGCTGATGCATAACTATCAGCTGAAATACCCATACGAATTGAGGCATTAAATCATTTTTTTTTTATCAAATCGATGCTATATAGTATATAAATACGCAACAATGGCAAAGCAACGCTTTAGTAATAACTCGTGGACGACTAAGAATAACTACGATTTATTCTGCGATTTCTTTAGAAAGAAAAAAAAAAAAAAACAAGTAAACGAAGCAGAGATATGCGAAAAAGAGCTGCTTTAAAGCTGAGGCATAGTTTTCCTCTTAAAGATAAATCCTGGCCGTACAGTCAACAACCGATGCTGGATCATTTGGCACTGCAACAACAAATCAATGCAAATTTCATCTTACACGCGATTACCAACTATAAGAAATCATCGTTCAAGCGCAAGACTCTGGACTTTATTGACAAAAAAAGGGCTGGAATTGGTTGGTCTGTGGCGTGAGTTCCGGTATCGAGACGGGCAAATACGACGTGACTACATGAATGCCAACTGTAATGGGCATATACACAAGCAGCACGAATACTTTCAGCAGGAGCTGTACGCGCTCATTCATGAGAAATATATGCCGGTCCGCAAACGCATGAGTCGCGACAAAAGGAATCTGCTCAAGTGCGCAGCTTCCCAGCCAGGCTGGGCAACATGTTTACCAAGCAGGCCAAACAGCAACGGATGTGGCGAAACAACTGAGAACGAGCAGCCAGGGAAAACTGAATATAGATAAGACTAATAGATATCCTCTACTATGCTATGAGGTAGTACTTTAAGAAGTTGACTATAGAATTATGTAAATTAACTAGAAATATTTTTAAAATTTTATATTAAATTTGGATTATCATAATAATAATATTTTTTTTACTTAATATTATATTAATGAATTATGTATAAAAAGATTTCTGAAATCGTTAAATACTATAGTTAATATCGTCGAATATCTATTAATATTATTAGTAATTGATATTGCTGTTTTAAAAATTATCGATAACCAAAAAGATAATTCATCGTCGAAATGTTTGCTATAGAATATTAATACTGGTGCTATAAATATGCATATATATATATGTTAAAAAATATAATTATAAATTATATTTGATTTATACTTTTCATCGATTATCGTTATTACTGCTGAAATGTAATCGATTGATTTTGTTGCTATAAATAATAGCGTTTATCGGTATTTCTTCTACAGATGTCATCGAATAACATCAATTACCGATTATTAATATTTTTAGTATTAAAATATTTAAAAATCGACATTGCTTAAATATGCGATATAATATGTAATATATAATTAATGTAAACTAAAATCGATAACACATTTATTTATATTTAAGCAAGTTATGTTTCATTTCTATTTTCGTTATATTCTTAAATTCTTGTTAACCAATTTCATTCATTATTCCTATAGAACGCTCACTTTACAGGGTATAACACGTCTGAAATTCTTCGAGCTCTTCAAATATACATACATGCCTGATAGCCACATGCATATCCATTTCGCTTGGGTATCTGCCAACGTGTTTAAATATATATTAAGCGGCTTTGGCAACAGCTAAAGGATATATTTCATAGAATTAACGCATATTTAAGAATTGTTCAATACACTTATCGTTATGTAATCAATCATTCAGACAATTGTGTCATTTGATTGATGGCCATGTCATTTGGCATTTGTGTTTAAAGTAAAATTGACTTCTCATATTCGTATATCGCTGACGGTCTATATATGAGCTTATATGTACTTAACTATTGACTGAGTGTGTGTATGTGTATGTGTGTGTGTGCATGTGTGTGTGTATGTGTGTAAGTGTGATTGTGCAAAGTCAACACCCACGACAAACGGCAGAGACCTTGGCCAAAGGTCTTCGCTTGCAATCTAAGTAATGACATCTTAGACACAATAATTCGTATTGTCATTTGCCATTTGAGTAACCCAAGAAGTGGGTCATCAAACGAGAAGTGATTGATATTAAAAATGTATTCTATTAATTTGAACACTTCTGAACTTAAAGCTAAACAATTTGTAATAAAAAATGAGAAAAATCTAGCATCAGATTGAGAAAGTTAAGCGGACATTTTAGTTTTAAAGAAACATTTTTATATCTGTTAAAGTTTATTTTATAATTCAAAATTAATAATAATTCTAATTAATTCTACTACTATTCACAATAAATATTTGATAATATTAAGTATTAAGTAGCATTAAAAAAGAGTGAAAATAATTAAATGGAAAATTATAAATTCAGCATCAGATTAAGAAAGTTAAGGGGAAATTTGAAATAGTTTTAAAGAATTCTTGTTATTTCCATTTGAATTTATTTTATAGTTTAAACTATAATTCATTATATTTAATTCTACTGCTATACACAATAAATATTAAGTAGTATTAAGTATTAGGTAGTATTAAAAAAGGGCGAAAATAATTAATTTATTTATTTTTTTTATTTAAAAAAATCATAATTTGTTTATAAAAAGTTATTTTTAAAGTAATAGTAATTAATTGGATTGAAGGAAAATTAAAAAATAATTTTTTTTTAAATAAAACTTGGATATTTATAAAAAAGTTTTTTTTTTTAATATTTCTAATTTTTAATAATATAACAGTCATACATCTGAAAAAAAAATTGAAAAATTAATTTAAAAAATATTTTGTAAAAATCATATTTAACTAGTTTACATTTGCTGCAAACTTTATTAAAAAAGTTACCGATTCGTTTCACCCAGAACTAGAGTTAACGTATATCAATTTAGACTTTTTTAACTCATTGAAAATGATTCATAATCTGTGCATAAACGGGTTATAACTGGCACAAATCCCACAGCCATTCACAGCAAATACTTTACCGATTCAAAGATTAGAAATACGTTTGAAAGAGATATACATTTGATGAACGTAATTGGAGAATACCCGAATTCACTTCAGATTTTGTTGCTTTACATTGAGATAAGATTGGACTCGGCCAAGCTAGAGTAAATTCCCATGCTTTGAGTAAATTCCCAGGCAGCATTGTTTTTGGGAAAAGCCCCCACTTATCGGTGATTGCGTCTAATCAAAGTACGTGAAATTATTATTTATGTGTTTTATTAACTCACATTCAGCTGTACATAAATAAGACAATTAACTATATATATATATATATATATTTTTTTTTTTTTTTTGCTATTCAATTAGTTTTATTTGCCAAAAACGAAAAACAATTGTCTTGACCAAATAATGTGCTAAACAGCTTATTAAATTGGCCGCAAAACAAACTAATTCGATAATTTGTTTTTCGCTTGTTGTTGCCAAAACAGCAATCGGCGCCAAGTTTGGTCTTGTTTGCGCTTCACACTTGGTGCTTCTCCCTGCTGGTATTGAATATTGACCACACTTTTGTCTGCTCACTGAAACACCCTCCCCCTCAACTCAACCTGGTTGGCCAATAACAACAACAACAACAACAACAACAAAAAGCATTGAAAATGTTTTGTGGGCCAAGGCATTTAAACGAAATTGGGACCGCAAATTTATGTGGCTTCTGAGCGCTTTCATTCGCAACTTCAGAGGGTCCTTTTGGCAGGCCAAGCAAACAAAATGTTGCCAAAGATAAATGTCTTTATTTATTCGGTCTGTCGAGCGTTAGCCAAGTGGCCTGCGATTAATATTCCTGTTTGGGCCAAAAAATTATTGGCGAATAATTTCTTGTTGCACGAAATTTATGATTAGAGTGTAAATATGAGTTTTATTTCTATTAAGTTCAGAATTATGTTTTCAATTTTACAATTATAATTTTAATTGAAAAGAACAAATTTCTTAAAATATATATTGAAAGAATTAAGGAGAGGTCTTAGATATTTTTTAAGTAAAACATATTATATGTATTATGGGAAATACATTTTTATTATAATTAATTAATTTATACGATGGTATATTAAAAAAAAATAATAATAATAATGCCATAAAATCTCTGTTTTAGTTCCAATATGTTTTCCAACATAAGAGCGAAGGACTTAACTAAATTTATGAAAAATAAAAATATATGTAGCAAATATATATTTCATATAAATATGTTTATAATTTATATAAAGAAATTAATAAAAAATGTTATTTTAATTTATATTTCATGTATTCACATTTACATAAATAAATAAATAAATATTTTAAATATAAATATATTATTATATATATTATATTAAAATAAATATTTTAAAATTTTATATTTTTTTTATATAAATATATTTATATAAATTAATATTTTTTTAAATATACATATATTTTTATATATATTATATTAAAATATTTATTTGATATTCATTTATTACTTTAGCTTTTTGCTGAGAAGAAGCTAAACTTTTTCTTTAACAAAAATCAAACATTTTACACCCATTTGAATGTTGGCCAAAAGTGAAAGCAAAACGTGGCATAAATTTATGCAAAATATAAGTAAGGTAGACAGCTTAAAATGAGCAGCATAAACCCTAAAAAAAAATGAACTAAGTGCCAGATAAAGAGAAAAATGAAGAAAAACATATTTTAGAGTTACGCGTCGCGTACTTTAATAAGATTTATTAAGTCATCGTCGCGACGCCGACCCACGGCCTGAGTTATCCAGGCTCACATTTAGTTGGCTCTGTCTTACCAAAAGGCAAATAACAGCGGCCTAGATGTGGGCGTTGGGAGATTGTGAGGTGAGGGTTGGGAGTGAATTTCCCTTTTTTGGTGGTTCTTGGGTTGTAAATATTTGTAACTTAACTCTTGCCGACTTTGTTTGCTTTTTGCGTTGTGCTTGCCTGTTTATTTTCATGTTGTTGTTTTTTCTTTTTCGCCTCACTTTCCAACAGCTGGCGCTTCGCTTCTCTCACTTATATTTTTTCGTGTTTATTTTTTCAGCTAATAAAAATTTGATGTGCTGCCTGTTTCTTTACTTGTTTTTTGCATTTGTCTTTCTATTTGATTCCTTCTTTGTTTTTGCTTTTGCCTTTGCTTATGAGTATTTGCACTATGTCTCGGAATCAAATACAACTGCCAAATGGCAAATACCAAATATAATTTGCAAAAAGACAAAAATACTAACAAAAAATATCTGTAAATAACTTTGCTGTTTTCATCTGTGAGAGTTTCTTCTGTGGAATGTGGAAAAACTACAGAGCAATAATTGTCGAGATATTTGATTTAACAATTAAGTTGCTTTGACTAAAGCACGAATTGCGTTAGCCTTGGGGCAGACAGAATTGGAATTTTGATTCACTCTTGATTCACTTAACTTTTGAGTGTGTTACATATCTTTCTGCGAAAGAGAATAAATGATCTGGATTGATGCTCAGTTAGAGTATATTTAAGGGCTGAACCTTAAAGGTTAGCGGTATAGTTCCTGGTTGCACGGGTGCCAAAGATGAGCAGCAAGAGTGACGAGGTGACCACAAAAAAAAAAAAAAATAATAATAATAAATAATAAGTATATATATATAAAATAAATAAAAATAAATAAATATGTATAAAATATCAATTAAAAAAAATCAATATTATTAAAATATTTATACATAAACTGAAACGTTATATGGATGTTAAAATTTTCAAAATATTTTTATTTATTTTACTTTATTTAATTTTTTTATTTTATTTTTTTATTTATTTTATTTTATTTTGTATTAAATTAGAATTTTTGAATCTCAATATATTTTATATATAATATGTCAATAATAGAGTTTCATTCGAATTTAAATGTTCTTAAGAATAAAAATTTATATTTATAAATAAAATAAAACTGATTATGTTGAATTAAATTATTTAGTTTATTTATATGAAATACGTGAATTTATTTGCTATAATATAAAGCCTATAGGACAATATCTGCTAGGAGTATGACTTTCCTCTGGATATACAATATATATATTAGAAAAAAACAATATTTTTTATTAAAAAAATTTAAATATATATAAATTAAAATAAATATATTAAAATTTTTATTTGATAAAAGTAAATTCAGCATACGTTTTTTATTTTGTACCTTTTAGAATATAATAATCTTTTTGTTAAAATGTATATAAGCGGCAAAAGGAGGAGAGCTGAGTCGATATTACCATATCCGTCCGTCTCACTGTGTGTGTGAAAGGAAAAGAGGCGAAAAATAATTAGAATATCAGTTTCTAAAACGCTTCAGGGTATCTCTTAGTCAAGCAGACTAGAGCTTACTTTTTTTTTATTTTACAATTGTTCCGAAGCGCGAACATTGCAAGTTTAGATTAATTGAAAAGTAAATCAATTTTTTTTTTATTGCCAAAAAAAAAACAAAAATTGTCTAATCGAAATTCATTTCGTTTGAAAACAATTTTTGTTATTTTTGGCTTAAAAGTATGTGAATAAAAATCAAATAAAAAATGGAATTTGTAAAGCTAGCAATGGCAGCACTTGTTTGTTTTGTTGTTATGAAAAACATTTTTTTTTTTTAAATAAAAATAAATTTTGTTATTTTTTGTATTACTTTTTTTTTCTTTACTTTGCAAGAGTTTTGAACCGCTGTGCAGGTTGCACAGAGAGCAATTCGTTGAATCGACCCTAGCGAGCGTCATATAAAATTGATGCTCTGTCGTCTGCCCGATTACAAAAACAAGAAAGAAAGAAAAATTAATAAATAATAACAACAACAATGACAACGAACTGTAGCATATCTCGTCCATACTTTTCAACTGCTCGTGACGTGGCGGCTGGACTGCGCCGCCTGTACAGTAAATAATGTAATAATCTGCCTGGGTCGTGGTCTCACTGCGTACCATAAACCGAAATTTATGCACAAAATTCAATTATGCTTAAAATGTGGTTAATAGGCCCAACTGGCGGCTGTGTCGGCCTGGCAACAACAATGGCCACAACCCAAGGGAAAGGATCTGCTTCCTATTCCCATACACACACATACAAACACACACACACACACACACACACACAAAGCCATGGCTATTGCCCCCGCTTTGAAATTAGATATTGTTATGTTGTAATTTAATAACAAATTAATCTGCTGTTGCTGTTGTTGTTTTTAGGGCTCTGCTTTTTATGCCTTTATGTGAGAGACGAACAAAAAAAAAAAAAACCATGAGAAAAAAAGATGAAAATATTCCTATCATAAGTTAATTTTTTTTTTCTTTTTTGTGCAGCTTAACACTAGGTTCATGTGATATGATCTGCGCTTTATAAATTGTTTACGCACATGCGAAAGGGTCATCATTTTTTTTTTACGACTTTTGAAGAGAGTTTGCAGTTAGTTAAGTGCTAACTCTTTTTTATGATTTAGTTTAAAGTTGAAAAGGTATGCGAGCGATTGAAGTGAGTTAAAGTGGAATAAAAAGCATAAAAAAGTTTTGAATTGTGGCGGGTAGCTAAATGTATATATATTATAAATCTGTTTAAATATGTATATACGAGTATACGTATTATACAAATACTTATGTATATGTTTTATATATTATAATTTTTTTTAAGCTGCATTAAAAAAATAATTAACAAACATTTTTGTTTGTGTAGAAAAGATAATGAAAAAAACAAATATGCTTTCTACTTAATATAAATTGAATAAAAAAATATTGATTAATTATATAATATAAATTAAGAAATTCAATTTTTTAAGCGCATTAAATATGAATATAATTAGTAGTAGCCAAGTAGCATATATTATATAGCATATATATATTTATATTTATATATAAAATATTTAAAATATTATATATATTTTTTATTTTATTTTTTACCATAATTATATAGCAGCTGCGGTTTGCAATAGTAATTAGACACTGACATATTGTACAATTTTTGCCATTTAATCTAAATACATTTTAGTCTTGTAGAATATATGAAAATATATTTTTAACTTTGAACAAAAATTTTAGCTGAATTATTTATATTTCTGTTTCTGAAGCCAGCATTCAGGCAGAGATTGTGATGAACTGAAGCAAGCTGATTCATAAATCGATTTTAAGCGAATCCACTTATTTAACTAATTTATATTAAATAATAACTTTGAATAGAGTTAATCAAAATTAAAGCTTTCGCTAGAAGCACTGTGAGGACTAATTAATTAATTGCCCAGCTACTGCGAATATTATGAAAATATTTGCAATGTCAACATATAATATTTCAAACTTAATATACCGAACTATTTATATTTTGTAGTAATTGCAGCTTCTATAGGTTTTACTTAGCCAAGTTGTAAATGTAGTTAAAGTAATATATTTATAAAAATATTTTTTTTTTAAATAAATCAATATATAAATTATTTTTGAATATAATATTTATTAAATACATTTATATATTATATACATTTTTTCTTTAAATGTAGTTAAAGTAATACAATATTTATATAAATGTGTTCATAAGTTAATTTAAAAATTTATTTATACAAAAAATACATCACATATATTATATACAATATATAAATAAAATTACATTCATAACAATTTCATTGTAAAATTTTTAAGACTCAAGAAAAGTTTATTTTAAATAAATATTTCATATTATTTACCCCAAATAAGTTAAATTTATCCAGAATACATATTTTCATATCAATATCAATATCCATTTATATACTCTTGCGTTAAAGCAACTGTAATAAATTCTTCTTCATATTCTTTTTTATACACCACAAAAAAAGAGATGAAAAAAAAGAAGCGAAAAACAATAAGCCAATAAAATGCAAACATTTTCATACTTATTTACAGCTCATGGACTTATCGCTAAATTAATCCCAGATTTCTGCCAAGGCTTTTTCCGCTTAACCACTTGACATTGCGCTTCCTCTCGCACATGCTCGCTCGCTGTGCCTGTGTCTCCCTGGAGGTGCTTTGGCGCGTGTAACTGAGGCCAAAGGAAACTGATAAGCAAGCAACAAATCCCCACACATGAGACAGGATAAAGAAAAAAATATAAAATAAAACAAAAAAAAAAAAAAAACGCAGAGGCAAGCAGTCCTTGAAGGATGCGAAACACACAGCTCAAAACTTGCAAAATGATTTTAAATGATATAGGAAATGGCAAACGGAATAACACACAGACAGATAAACATATAGACGGACGAGCAGACGACCAGACAGAGAGACAAGCAGACACAAAAACAGCTCAAATGGACTTGGGCCCTGGCGCTGATCTTGTTAAGATAAAGTCCTCTTGCAAATATTAACAAACAGGATATAAGAACACTGAAATATGCTAGACATATAAATATGTCTACATATATATATTTATAAGTATATATATGTATATAAATCTGAGAAGTGTGCATTCGAAGTCCCTTGCGAATAGTAAGTCATCTAATATATATTTCAGTTAGAATATTATTTTATTCAATTATGCGTACATAAATATATAAATACTTATATGTATTTGTATTTGATTGAGTATTATTTATATAATTCGATTATTTTTTAGATTTAAAGATTTTTTTTATAAAAATATATTGAGCTATAACGTTCTATATTTTTTAAAAATTATTTTTTTTTTATTTTAGATTATTTTTATTAATTTTTAATTAACTCACTATCGTTTTGTTGCTCATTTCATTACTCAATTAAAAAATGTAAAGTTTATTTTTTATTTATTATTAATGTGAAAGCTGGCTTTTGGGTTCTGCTAATATATTTTAATAATGTTAAGGTCGCTGAAGGAAGCTCTCTAATTATCATTATTTTTCTCAGGAAAAACAAATCGCTCAAACTATATTTTTTTAAAAACCTTAACACTTGTAAAGATTTATTTGGCAAATTATCATAGTTATTACAATTTATTATACATTTTGTAAGCTTTTTAAAATTATTTTTAGATAAACTATAATCCAACTCCGCAATCTGTGATTTTATTTTAATTTATTAATAATTATTATAATTTTGTACACAATTTTTAAGCTATTTAAAATTATTTTTATAGGAACTTTCATTTTATTTTATAATGTGTAATTATTATTATAATATTTTTTTATAGAAAATTTAATTTAATTTCATAACTTGTAATTTTATTTAAAATGGTAATAAATGTATATTTAAATTATTTTAATTTATTTATATTATTTATTTAAATAGTTAATAATACTAAGTTACAATTAGAAATCTTATCTATAATGAGTAAATTAAGTTTACTAAATTGTTATTAGAAAGTCTGTGGACAAATTAGGAAGCAAGTTATTTAGTTATAGAAAACTTATTTTACAAAATTTCTCAATATTTTTCTTGGGTCTTAAAATCATAAAAAAAAAAATAAATAAAGAATAATAAGAAAATACTAAAGATTCTTAGAATTTGTAATATCTATTTTAAATATGCTTACACATCTTTACTATAGTTTTTATATAATTTTAAATCAATTACGTTTCTAAATGTTTTACAATTTGAAGAGTATTCCTTAAGGTCGCATTACTATTTACTGCTAAATCATAAAGCATATAGAATATTTAATATTTAAGGAAAAATAGTAAAAAATAATGTTAGATGTTTGAGACAGTCGCCCGCAACTTGTCTGCCATCCACAAAGCTTTACATATGTGCATGTAAGCTTGGACTGGCACCTGTACCCAATGCTCAACTAGGACACACACAGACACAGACACACACACTAAGACTCTAACACACATGCTGTTTGCCATTTTTATTATGAACACAACGTGCGTCATTTTCTTTGCGCTGGCTTTCTTTTTTCATTTCTTTTTTTTTTCTATATACATATATATAGAACGAGCTCGCTTTCTTCTACAGCTTTTCCAGCTTCTTCAGCTGTTTTTCTTTTTGTTTAGTTTTTGCTTTCTTTTCTTGTTTTTTCTTTTTTTTCTGTTTTTTTTAATCTACTCGAAGATATTATGCTTGGCATGATGCTGGCTGGGCGCTGTGCGCGCGCCCGCTTTTCTATTTGTCACCCAGATAAGTGTTTTGTAGTTTTTTGCCTTTGATATGCTCAGAGCCAGCGAGCTGGCAAAACCAAAGCCAAAACCAAATCCAAATCTTAACTGCAATGCGTTACGTGCCTCGCAGCACAACCAAACCAAACCAAACCGAACCAAACCAACTGTCATGTCACACACACACACACACACACTCCTACACACACATGTGTGTGTGTGTGGACTGCTCACCCTTCTGTCAGTTAAGGCTGCCTTGCACAGCTTGAAGTCAGTTCCATTCAACTGGCAACTGTCTTTAAGTTCTTCACTCTAGCAACAAGACCTCCCATTCTATCACGTTTGCTCTCTCTTTTCCTCACTGTCTCTCTCTCTCTCTCTCTCTCTCTCTCCCACCCACTCGACATGTCTGCTAAGTGAGTTGAGTCGCCGGCGAACAACTTCAAATCTGCAGTAATAGATATCAACAACTTTCAGTGCACAAGAACTGAAGGACTCGAACTCTTGTCTGCTGCGGGTTTATAGATTGTTACGTTTGTTCGCTTCTACAATATTTTCCGCTTCTAGTGCTGCTTTTTTTTGTTAAATTAAAAATGAACTTTGGCAGCTGAAATTCATGGTCATGTTCATGTTCATTTCTTGTTTGCCACAATTCTAGTGCTTGGGGTCAGCTCAACTGGCCGACATTTATCTTCGGGTAACTCCACGAGTCTGCCGCTGTCTCCAACGTTGGCTTTGTTAGCCACTTGATAAGATAAAGCGCTCTGTATTTCACTCAACGCTGTGATTGCTCGTTTGTCCCTCAGAGATTTTCATCAGTAACGCGACTAGATAATAAATATATATAAATATATTTATATACATTTATTTGTACATTACATACGTAATTATTTATATCGGCTCAATAATAAACTTTAATTGAAGGTTTTTTTTTTGTTAATATTTTTAATAATGCGAAATTTAGTTTAAAAGTGAAAATTCTGAGATTTTTGTGCAAATATTATGCTTTACTAGCTACTGGAAATTTTTGAAAGAGCATCTACAAATGATATCTATGCCCATAATTATATTGCAATTTTAATTTATTTTTATTTCATTTGAATTATATTAATCATTAAATTATCTATGAATTAACAAGAAAGTATAATTTATCGATCAATTCGTTTATCGTTAATTATTCAATTACTTTTAATTCATAAATTATCAATAGTAAAAGTTTAAAAATAAATTTTAGGTTATTTATTATTAGCAATATATTCCGTAATTTTAGGTGTGATAGTTTTTTTTATATTACTATAAGAAGATATTTTTAAAGTTTAATTATTAAAATAAAAATCTATAGATTATATATTGATAAAAAATATCGGAAACAAATTTAAATTAATATATATACAAAAAAAGTAAATAAATAAATAAATAAATAAAATTTTTAAAAATCTGAAGCCTAAGAAGGTATATATTTAATATATACCTTAAATTTATAAATTAAATTCATATTTTTAATTCATAAATTATCCATAGTAATAATCGACAAATAAGTTTTATACAATTTATTATTGATTATTTAATTGTATATATATTATAATTAATTAATACATAATATTAAACTTATTTCTTCAAATTTCTAAATTAATTGATAAATCAAAATATTATTCATTTGCCTCATCAATTTGACTTTTATGACTTAATTATTTTTTATGCTGCTCTTTGAAATTTAAAATTTAAATTCAACTATAGGAAATCTAGGAAATCCACAATAAAATGGAAATTGTTCTCAATAACTACTTTGAACTCTCATAGGGAATACCCATTTTTAATTACACTTAGACAAATTATTCGTTAAGTGTGCATTAGCTTTGATTATCGTTACTTAATGTAACATTTGTTTTATAAATTATATTGTGTGACGTCTTCTTAACTTATAACTCTATTAAAAGAAGATTTATTACTTACGTGGATTAGGGCACCTTTTACATATAATAATTAGAGATTTTGTTTTTATGATATGTCTTCGTTATGATAACATTTAACGCGCGCTGCTCCTCTAATCTAAGCAAAGTCTTCTGAGAATTTATGAGCTCTTGACGCAATGCTCGATTTAAAGTTTGATTAGTAAACTGTTTGATAAGAATTAGTATAAAAGGCATGGGATTCAATGGATGAGTAGTTTAGTATTTGCTGACAATATGAATCGATTGACTGTGAGTTCCATTGCACTATTGGCCTGCCTAGCCGTTAGCCAGGCTATGCCACAACAGGAGTTTCCTTTTGGGCGCATTGTCAATGGCGTTCCAACCACCATTGAGGCACATCCCTATCAGGTGTCCATCCAAACCCTCAAGGGAGCCCATTTCTGTGGCGGCAGCTTGATCGATGCCCAGACTGTTGTCACAGCTGCCCATTGCTTGCAACAGAATACTCCGAATGAGCTTCAGGTTCGTGTTGGCTCTACGGATCGTAGTCAGGGTGGCGAAGTTGTTGCCGTTGCCAATTTCAAAAATCATGCGGGCTACAATAGCAAGCAAAAGGTCAACGATGTGGCTGTGATCAGGCTAAGCTCTCCCGTTCGTCAGTCAGCCAAGGTGCGCTATGTGCCGCTGGCCAAGGCAACTCCACCATCGGGCACACCTGCCGTCGTCACCGGCTGGGGCACCACCTGTTTCTTGTTCTGTTCATCGACCATTACCTTGCAAGAGGTCGAAGTTGATGTGGTTTCGCCTGTCGAATGCGGTTCTTCGACTTATGGCTATGGCAGCGGTAAGATCTTGGACACCATGGTTTGTGCCTACACCGAGACTAAGGATGCCTGCCAGGGTGACTCTGGTGGTCCGCTGGTTGCCAATGGTGAGCTTATTGGCATTGTTTCCTGGGGTCAAAGCTGTGCCAAGACCAACTATCCTGGTGTCTATGCTGATGTTGCCTCTCTACGCACTTGGATTGAGGCCACAGCCGCAGAATTGTAAATGAAATTAATATAAATTGTATATAAATAAAATTGTTTAATCAAATAATTTACTTTTCACTTTTTTATTATTATTATTTTTAATTTAATTTTTTTTTTAATTTACTACAGTTTCAAATCATGTGCAAATAAGATTTTCATTTATGGCCACAAATTGGGCTTCTCTACTTTTTTTGACGTTCTTTAGTTTGTGCTACAATTTGTGCTTGCTTCTAATGGCTTTTAATCCTCTTGGCCCAATGTCAATCTGTAAACATTATCGTGCCATCAGTTAGCCACATGACAGCAGCAACAGCCAAGGCATGGCACAACTTGTCTATAACTTGCTCATTTATTAAGTTCTAATAGACTGACATACACACTCTCACACACACACACACACGCTCGCTTCAACTACCACAGCTCGGCCACAAAACAAGCCACTTGAAACCAGCTGAAAATATGCAAAGAATTATTAGAAGTGAGTGTAGAACTTTTGACAAGGATGAGCAAGGAAGCAAGGACGATGAAGACGACGACAAGTTGACTAACTGCCTGAGTGGGCAGAGGGATATAAAGAGTTTCTCTGTGTGTGTGTGTGCTGGGACTTGAATTTGAGCCATAATACGCTGTGTATGCCATATAGATACATGCATTGAGTTCTTGTCGTCGACTTGGTTTAAGTTTTTGTGCTGCGGGGCCTGCGTTTTTGGCTTTGGCCATATGTAAAACTTTTAGCAAACATGACAGCACAAACATATAATATCGCATGCCATAAATTACACTTAAGTATTTAACAGCTTTATGGAAAACAACAACGACAACAATTTTTTGGCACGCCCACAGTTTGGGCAATAAAACGACAAAGGATAAAAGGGCTGTGCGTGTGTGCCAGACAAAAGTCGCGTCGAAATGTTATCTTTTATCTAAAAAAAAAGAAAGAAAGTAAAAGCAAAGAAACACACATTTAATCAAAATTCCCGCTTGGGCGTTGCCTAAGGGCGTGGCACAACTTGAATAGTAAAAAAATTCTATTTAACATATTTGCTATTGCATTGAATAGTTGTGAAAAATATTAAAAAATTCTAAATTAAAAATAAAATATTAAAAGTAATTTCCATGACAGAGTAAATTTAAATTTAATTATAAATTTCCCTATGTCTGGCAGCACTTCAATTCAGAGTTGCACAACTATCGATAGTGTTAATTCTCGATAATATCGTTGACTATCGATCGACCTAATTTATTTCTAATAAATATGAAACAAAATATTTGTTAGCCAATTAATATTATTTTACTGATAAAATTATTATTTTAATAATTATTATATAAATTTAATTGCTTTTATACGAAATAATAAATTTTTAAATAATACATTAAATTAAAAAAAAAAAATTTTAATTTCATTACGTATCAAATACAAAATTTAGCTATTATTAATAATTTATTATTAATTATATAATTTATTATTAATGTAATTATTATTTATAACATTATTTTACTTTATTATCATATTTACATTTATTTTATTTTTGATTATTATTATTATTTATTATATATACATATATATTTATTTTAATTATTTATTTATATTTATACCTTGAAATTTTTGTATTTTGATAGCAACCGATTTTATCAACAAATTCGTTTGTGAGCGATTTTTTCTTAAAGTATTAGTGAGAGAAAAAAAGAGTTTTTAAGTTTTTTTTTTTGCTCTAGTTTTTTCTCGAACGCTTGGTAGAATTTTATTAAGCAAAAAGTCTTCTGTGTATATTGGTGTGTAAGCAAGAGTTCTGATAGCTAAGCACATCCATGTGTCCATGTGTATGAGAACTTAAAGATCGCATACATAGACTCTTTGAATTATCTACTTACTAAGCGTCAATGAGCGAGTGTCAATCATATCGCTCTTTGAAAGATGTTCGATAAAAGAGCATTACACAATTTGTTCAACTCAAGGCGCTCAATAGAAAGCCAAATCAAATAGAACCGAGAGTTCTTGCTCAGCTGAGCCGAGAGCAACTGAGTACAATTTTTATTTGGTTGATCTCATGAACAGAGCGTGAAGATTCAAACGGCTAACAGTTATTTGCGAGCTATGATTATACATAATAATAAATAATAAATGAATAGAGCAGCTTGTTTCACTTATATATTCGCTAAAAATTTAGCCTAATATTTCGATTCCCCTATGATATTTTGGTTCAATGCAATTCATATTTAAATGTCAATACATTTGGAGTATTATTGACTATTATCACTTAGTTAAACATTTATTGAACTATTGCAAATCGTATCACTCTGGTTGGATCGCACTTATTTATTTTATAATTTCACATTAAACTGAATTTTCAATTAAAAGTTTACTCTTAATATTTGCACTTAAATTTTTTTTTTTTTTTCATTCATCATCAAACTGCAGCACTCAATTCACTACTCGATAAAGCCAGCCCCCTTCATAATCCAAATCAATCAAAAGTAATCTAAAACAAGTTCAATTCAAAAAAATATTGTTGAATATTAAGTAAAAGTCAATAAATACGATTGAGCACAATATTTTACAAACAGTTATCAATTTTCCATTTAGTATACAGTAAATAGAAAATAGAAAAATAACACTATGCTACAACGTTTTCGGGACATATATTGCTGCATAGTTTTGGCTTCGGCTTGTGGCTGGTTGCATAGTTTGTACAGTAATCAACTGCCTGAAATGCTTTTCGTGGCAACGCCGTGATTTAGTATCGAATTTGCCCGCGCAGCTATCAAAAAAAAAAAAAAAAGATGGCAAAAAAGTATTGCATATTTTTAGGCCCGACTCAAATGGACAGCAATTGACCCGGCAACAACAAAAGTTGCCCCATTCGCCTCGTTGCCCCCCTGGCGAGATAGGTGCAACAGCAATGTTCGTTCGCTCAGGCAGGTGTAAAATTATATGCCAGTTGTGTGGCATATGCGGCATGTGGCATGTGCAGCACAAATAGCTGATGTGTAACCCAAAATATGCGCACCGAACAGAAACGGGCAAACACTCTTACCACAAAATTCGTTCGTTAGTTAGGGCACTTGCTTTTATGGCCAAACAAAATAAATAAATAAATACCAAATTTAAACATCTTAATTATAACCGTTTAGCTAGAGTTGGAAATATTGATAGTTAATTAATCAAGATTGAAATTTTAAATATATAATAAATTTTTGAAATGATAAGAGAAAAAGTACATGTTAGCTAGATAAGTTAGATATCAATTGGGAAATTGCAATTTAAATCACCTTTTTTTTTCTTTTTAATATTATTTGATATATTTATTAAATTAAAACTTAAATTAAATTTGAGTTATGATTGGAAAATTATTATTGAAAAATAATATAAAATACATATTACAACTAAAAAGAGAATATTTGTATTTATTTGTATTTTGTATTTGTTAAATTAAAACAAAAATTCAATTTTATTTATGATTGAAAAATTATTATTGAAAAATTATATAAAATAATTATTAGAACTAAGATTAAAATATTTGTATTTATTTTAAAATTTATAATTAAATAAATAAATAGAATAATAAGAAGTAAAAAAGATTTTAGATTGATTAAAATAAATAAATAAAAATAAGTAAAATATTCAAATTATTTTATAAGGAGTAATAAAAAGTAAATAATATTGTTATAACAATAATATTATATTAAAGAAAAAAATAATAAATATAGTACCTTTTTTTTACTCTTTTTTTTCAAATAATTAAAAATATTACATTAAATACAAAGTAATAACTTAAACAAAAAAAGTTTGTAGTTTAAATAAAATAAAATAGCGAAGAAATAACTATAAAGTATTAATAAATAAAATATAAGCTTGCAAGTTCATATAAAATAAAATATTCATTTTATTTAAATAAAATAATAAATAAATAAGTCATAGTTGCTTATGCTATTCGTACTTCCGAAGTACATATTTTAATCGCTATTTAATTTTAAAATAAATAAATTAATAAAAATAAAATAAATTAAAAATAATAATAAAAAAATATATTTTAAAAATATAGATAATAATTAGATGAGTTTAAAAATTAAAAAAAATATATATATGTTTATATATATAATAGAATAAAATAAATAGAATTATATTTCAAACTTGCATAAAATTCAAATTTAAAATTAACACTCAATTTCTATATATATATATATACTTCATTCGGAAGATTTCCTTGCGATTTAGACAATTATTTCTTTTATTTATTTTATTATATTTTATTATTTATTTATTTTTTATTTACACATATATCTAGGGCAGTTTTCTAAATTTCATGCTGATGCTTATCAAAAACTATTTTCATAATATGGAAAGTGTATAAGAATGAAAACATTTAACATATTTGCTTATCCCCTTTACATAAGTTCAAGTTAAAGTGAAACGTATGATAATAATATGGAATATGAATGGAAACGTATTGCGAGGGTCTTCTGATAGAACCAGCAACAACTGGACGTTGAGGGCGACCCAAACGCGGACAGGCGGAGTTAATATGAGTGCATTTTAAATATATATAAATCTCTCTCTCTCTCTCTCTTTCTCACTGACTTATATGTTTATGACATAATGACAGTCGACTTTTATGCACATAACACATACGCCATGTTGCCATCAATGGCAGCTGGCATTGGGTCGAAGGCAAGGCAGAACAGGGCAGAATAGGGCAGGGCAGGGCAGAGTAGGGCCCAACTGTGTGTGGGTCTGCCAAAGCGGAGCTGAGCGAGGCATTTTCTGACAGTTATGACTGGGATTCAAATGTAATCAACAATTTTTAAGTTGGTTTAACTTCGGTCCCCAGCTCGAGCCTCAGATGCGAACAGGTTTATTATCTCAATCATCTGCGCTGCGCTGCAATCAACTGTCAGATTTTGGGTTAGTCACATAAAAAGTTCACTCGCTGGCAAAGTATAAAAATCACTTGCTGCCACTCTGTTTCCTTTGCCTCTTCTTCGTCTGTTTTCTCGTTTTCCTCTTCTCTTTTTTGCATAATATAATAATAATTTATGCCCGCCTGAATGACAGTGTTTGGGTCTGACCGAGCGGCAAACTCAAGTGGGGAACTGTGTCAATTTCATGAATGAGTGTGTGTGTGTGAGGTAGGCTCTGAGTATGTGTGTAAGTTAGAGGGTAGATCGAAAAATTAATAAAAATATTTAAATTCTTACTGAAAATGAATTGCATATTGGGGAAAACAATTTAATTTATATTAAATTTATATTAAATAAATTTTAAAATATTGTTATAAAAAATGTAAGTTTTAATGTATAAGTGTTAATATATATATTAAAAAAAAAAGAAGAAATAATGGTTAATAATAAATATGTATATTAAAAATAAATATAATAATTATAAATAATGCTAACTAAAATATATATGTATAAAATAAACGTACTAAAATAAAAATAAAATAAAATAAAATAATAATTGTAAATAATACCAAATAAAATATATATAAAATATATATGCTAAACTTATAATAAATATGTATATTAAAAATAAATTTAATACTTATAATTAATACTTATATAAATATTACTGTAATATAGCTTTTATAAAAATGATTATAAACAATTTTATTAGAGCTCAAATATTTCCTTTTTTTCTATAAAACAATTCTATTATAATATATTTAATTTTTTATTTATTATATATTTCAAATTATATTTGACATATTAATTTTTGCAGAGTATTTAGAATTATTGCCTATGTTTCTGATACCTCAACAAATTGAAGGCCATAATTAGACTTTTATAATTTCGTCTAAGGGATATTTATTACTCAAAAAGATTACGTTATCTGCAGCATATTTAATTTATAATAATAAAAGATTTTATTTTTAGCATATGTCTTCGTCGTAATAACATTTAGCGCGTGCTACGCTTCTAATCAAAGTGAAGTCTGCCGAGAATTTATGAGCTGTCGACAGGTTTGTACGATAGATGGCGCTTGATTTACAGTAACTGGCGGTAAGCAATTTGATAAGAATTTGTATAAAAACACTGCGATTCGTTAGAAGGTCAGTTTAGTATTTGCTGACAATATGAATCGATTGACTGTGACGTTCGTTGGGCTGTTGGCCTGTTTAGCCGTTAGCCAGGCTATGCCCGAACAGGAGTTTCCTTTCGGCCGCATTGTCAATGGCGTTCCAACCACCATTGAGGCACATCCCTACCAGGTGTCCCTCCAAACCCTCAAGGGAGCCCATTTCTGTGGCGGCAGCTTGATCGATGCCCAGACTGTTGTCACAGCTGCTCATTGCATGCAATCGTACAAGGCTAGCGAGATGCAGGTTCGTGTTGGATCTACTGAGCGCAATGAGGGCGGCGAGGTTGTCACCGTTGCCAATTTCAAATACCACGAAGGCTACAATAGCAAACTGATGATCAACGATGTGGCTGTGATCAGGCTAAGCTCTCCCGTACGTCAGTCAGCCAAGGTGCGCTTTGTTTCTCTGGCCAAGGTGACCCCACCATCGGGCACACCTGCCGTCGTCACCGGCTGGGGCACCACCTGCTACTTGTGGTGCTCATCGACCATTACCCTGCAACAGGTGGAAGTTGATGTGGTTACCCAAAAAGATTGTGATTCCTCGACTTATGGCTATGGCAGCGGTAAGATCTTGGACACCATGGTCTGTGCCTACACCGAGGGTAACGATGCCTGCCAGGGTGACTCTGGTGGTCCGCTGGTTGCCAATAGTGAGCTTGTTGGCATTGTTTCCTGGGGTCAAGGCTGTGCCAAGACCAACTATCCTGGTGTCTATGCTGATGTTGCCTCTCTACGCACTTGGATTGAGGCCACAGCCGCAGAATTGTAAATGAAATGAAATGAATAAAAATATATAAATGCAATTGATTAATCAAAGGTTTATTATTTATTTTATTATGTGAAAAAAACGAAAATTCGCTTTTGCGTGTGTTCAAATAACTTCATGGGTAGCTCACAAGGTAAATCAACTTGAAATGAATTCTGAAACATAATCAGAAAATAATAAATTTTGCAATTTTTTGTTTCAATAATGTTTAAAACATTATTGATATAAATATATAAATATTTTTTTTTTTAATATATATAATACGTGAACTTTAGAATCCTAATATGTAATTATTAAAAATTAAATTAAATTTAAATTTAAAAATAATTATATAGCATATTTTTCTAAATCCTTATAATTATTTTTAAATTTTAAATTAATTAAACTTATTAAAAAAAATGTTTAAAATTGCACCGTAAATATATTCTCTCAAGCTGAGCAGTTGAAATGAAAATCTTTCGATTTGCCATGGAACGCACCTCTTCAAAATGATTCTGTATATGTGCTTTAGAGAATACATGTGTGTGTGTGTGTGTGTGTGTGTTTGTGTGTGTGTCTGTGCTTGAGCTCATCAATCATATTTAAATCAATTAAGTCAAGTTATTGTTGATGTGTGGAAGTCTCTCGGCTTTTAGCTGTTTCAAGTTTCATGCCAAAAAATTGAAGCTGCGAGCTGCAAGACTCAAGCGAACGCATATTTAATTAATTATTCCACACACACACACACACACACACACACACACACACACACATACACATACATACACTCGCAGCCATTCATAAATATTAAAAAGTTATTCAAGTGCATGTCAAACTTAGTAAGTGCAAGAAATAACTAATTAACAAAATTTAGTTCTATTTTATTTTTTACTATTGCTGAAGCCAGCTAAAAGGTTGTTTTTTAAATCTGTGTTTGTTTTATTGTTATAGTCTTTATTGTATAAAACTAAAAAATTTATCATTTTTATTTTTTCAATTATATAAATTAATTTATAAAAAGGTTCAAAAGTATATTTAACTATATATATTATTATGGCTTTATTTATTATTAAAAAAAAAAAAAAACAGTATTATATATATATATTATTTATTTACTATTTTGCTATACATATTTAAATTTATGTATATACATATGTATTAAATTAGTTTTTTTTTCTAATTAATTTTAAAGAAAAATGTTTATGTAAATTTATACAAAAGTCCAACAAACAAACATATTAAAAAACATGCGAACGAAGTTTTGATAGCAATAATAGTACACAACAAGAAAGTCAAGGATATATATATGTATAAGGACTGATAATAACGGAATACTAAATTCTGCTTTGGAGAATCAAGCAATTCTCAACTCGTTCTTAAGTTTGATAAGGCAATGACAAATTTCCGATATTGCGGCCCCATTATGCAGCAATTCTCGATATGAATAATAATATTTGTCATGTGGAAATTTTAATTTTTTTAGAATACTTTTTGTACATTTGTATATTAATTCATAACGTATAAAAAAATGATTATAAATTTTTTATTTAACCTAATCTATAGAAATCTATAATCTATAGAAATTAATTTAATCTTTTGAATATCTAGAGAAAATATAAGAAACTATTAATATATATATATAAAAAAAAAAAAAATAAATAAAAGAAAACTAAAAAGATTTAATCTTCTAAATTCGGGTTTTAAATAAAAAAAATATATTGAATATTTTCTGTAAAAATTTGTATATATAAGATTAAAAAAAAAATGTATTCATATTTAAAAAAATATATAATATATTTTTGAAAAACAAATATAATTATTAATATTATATTAATAAATTTAAAAAATCACTAATTCTCTAGCAACTGATATAAAGCTGTTATATAAGCATTTAATTATTACCATTTTCTAGGGTATTTAAAGTTGAGCCACAAAACTTATTTGGGTCAAACTCGAATGCTCGTTGGCTTTGGCTATGGAGTTGGCTTTGGCATTTGCCTGCTGTTGAGGCTGGCCATAATGTCAGCCAGTCAGGCCACTCATTACTCATTTACCATAAAACTTTTCTTGACTTTTCATATTTTCTAAAATGCACAAACACACACACACACACAAACACAATTCGAGTTACACATAGAGGAGAAGTTCTCATTGTATTGATTTTGCTGAACCATTAAGAACAAATTGTGGGCTGCCAAATGGGTTAGTGGAGGCTTTTGGGTCATGGCTGGCGGGGCGAACGTGGGGAGAAGTGAAAAAGCCGGCCAGACAACAAATCGCCAGCTATAAATTCTGCACTTAAAAAGTTTGCACAGTTTGAGCATTTTGTGGTTGTCCTTGTTGTTGTTCCGACTTTTTGTTCAATTTTTTTATATTTTTTTTTATTATTATTTTTTATTTTTCTGGCTAGGCTTTTAGGGTTTCATACTTCAGATATCTATATATTTTTTATTTATTTTTAATATATATATTTTTTTTAACTGCACACTTCAGCTCACATTAAAAACTAGCACACACAATTGTGGGCGTGGCTGACTTTTACATGTATTTCATTTGGCGTTTGGTTCAACAAGTGGTCAGAAAGGCTCTTGACCAATTGTCTAAACGGCATGGAATTGTCCAAGTTGCTTGTGGCTTAAATTGTTGAAGGATTCATAGACATTGAATAAATATATTTATTTCTTTATTTAATTTTTTTTATTTATCAAGTATAAAATTGATATATTAGATATGATTTTAAAGGAACTTTTATATAAGAGTATGAAAAAAAAACTTCAACTTAAAGCTCTCAGGCAAAGCAAACAAGTATCAGAACACACACACTCACCGTGGCACTCACACTGATACGCAACCAAACACGCTCACACTCACACACTCTTACCGTTTAAAGTCCACAACGAAGAGCTGAGCGCACCATAGGGGACAGCAGCTGGAGAGACGCGGGGGGGGACAGACCGAAGGGAGCTGCTACTTGCAACATGCCACAAAAGTTCGACACAGAGCAGCTGGCTGCATGGCATGAAAAACATGCTGCGTGAAAAACTATTAACTTGTTGTTGTTTTCATTTTTGTTGTTGTTGTTGCTGTTGTTTTTTTTGTTTTTTTTTTTTTTCTTGCTGGGCATTAGATAAGGTAGTGAGCAGAGCGCCAGAGCGCGTCACAAAATTTAAGAGACAGAAGCGACTGCTAATAAATAATGAAAACAAATTTAATATAAAATGTGTTTACAAATAAATAAAAACTCCAAAAATAAGTAAATAAAATGATTTAAAAAAATATATATATGATAAATCACTTAATGAATTAATAATAACTAAGCATAATATTTAAATGGGTTTGAAACAAAAATATTAATATTATCTGAAACAGATAACAGATAAAGATTTACAAATAAAAATATAAATTAATTTTTCTAAATGTAATATTTAATTTTTCTAAAATGTAATAATACAATACAAATAAATATAATTCAAAAATACTTTTAAAATATAATAAATTATTAATTTAAAAATAATAATAAATAATTAATTTTAAAATAATAATAAAAATATTATAAGAAAAAATGTTTAATTTGAAAAAAATATTAATAAAAATAAAAAATAAAGTACAATGAGATTACATATAAAAAATTATGCATATACAATTTTAATTTTTTTTAGCTATAGCTTTCTTTGAAATTGTTAAATTCTTTTATACATAAATTATTTTTTATAAATAATTATTATTTTTTATAAATATTATAATTATTATTTTTCTTGATAAATAGAGTTCAACATATTTTCGCTGAAAAATTCATTTTGTATTATTTATTTATTAAGCTTCTTTTATTTATTTAGATTTTAATTTAATTAAGTATTTAATAATTTGTACTGCCCAATAAAATAACTTGCAATCTCTTCACAGACACAAAACCTCTTATATGTTGTAAATTTCGTCTAAATTATGCATTCCGCTGCGCAGCTGAAAAAGTTGTTGAGGCAAAAGTTTTAAATATTGTTAGCGGCTTTCTCTAAGCAGCAAACAGACGCATATGCCCCAGCTGATATATATGTCTGACAGACGAACGCAGAGCAAGTTTTACGACTCCAATCTACATACATGTGTATGTATGTGTATATGTTTTTCTTAACTGAAAGTTTGGCTAGCATTTTGTTGCTGTTGCTTTTTACACACCTTATCAGCGGCGCTTTTTGCACCATTTTGCAATTGTTGAAAATTTCGGTGCGTCGCTTAAGTGATTTTTTGTGTAGCATACTTTCGAGCGCCCGCCAAAGTCTCTCGCTCGGTCATCACGGCCTCCCCTTCACTGGCTCTCTCTCTCTCTCTCTCTCTCTCTCTCTCTATTCTGTTTCTCTCTCATTCTCGCTCTCGCTTTCTGTTCTACATTTCACTCACGTTCCAGCTACGTCTAGATTTGATGTCTAAGTTTGTTGTCTGGCGCCGTATTGAAGTCGTTTCGTTTGGTAGTCAAAATGTTCCTAAAATTGCTGTTCTTTTCAGCTTTTGTTGTTGTTGTTGTACAATTTGCTTATGCTTATGAAAAATTCAAATATATTTATGTTATGGGGTTTTTGAATATTTTTATATTTTATTTGTTTTTTTTTTTTTTTTTGTTTAAAGCTAAATAAATCTACTACTTTTAATTGTTTAGCTTAAAGCTTAAGAAATTCAAGTAGAATATTTTCTTCCATTATTTTTATTTATTTATAATCTTTTTTAAATATTTAATATCTTAAAGTATTTAAATACTTTTTAATTTTAATATTTAAGTTTTATTTTTTATAAAATATTTTTATTTTTAGTTTTAAAGCTTTATAAATCCACTACTTTTACTTGTTCAGCTAAAAATAGAAATACTCTTTTTAATTATTTTTATTTATTTATTTTTTTATTTGTATTTATTTTTATTTTTTTATTACATGTTGAATTCATGTAATTCATATTAAGTATCTTAAAAATGCTATTTAAGAAAATAAAGTAATTAATTAAACAATTATTAATTATTATTAATAATATTCTTTAATAAATATTTTAATATTTATATGATATATATTTTTTTTTTAATTTTTATATTTATTTTTATATATATATATATATAAATATATATACAAAAAAATATCTACGCCTAGAATTTCGATATATGTCACAGTTAATGGCCGAAAAATTATAAAAATAATATATTAAAAATTTTATTTTATTAAACAAAACTTTTGCTCAATATTTAAATCAATTGAAATTTATCACTATTCTGTTATCAATATTATTTTGTTATCAAAATTATTTTGTTGGCCGTCATATAATATTTTTATCTAGCATTCGTCTAGTAGCGATTGTTTAATCTAATCGTTTTACTTTGTTATTGTTTATAACAATTGTTATCAAAAGTTGCCTGAACTTCTATCTGTGCTATCTTTCATTATCATTTCATTAGATTATTAAAATTTTGAAATATATTGAAAAATTTTTTGTTTAAATTATGCATATTATAAAATATATTTCTGACGACTTTAGAGCTAGAGTCAACAAATTGTGTAGTAAATTGTATATTTATATTTTACATTTATATACGTTTTTTTTTTTTTTTTTTTAATTTTGTTTCTCGGCATCTTTAAGAAGTTTAATAACTTGATAAATTATTGAAAATTGTTTGAAAATATTTAATTTCTTCCAATTTCACATGTTGAGCAACTTGAGATTTGTGTTTATGTTTTTTGGGTTTTTTCCTAGGAAGTCGATTTCTATAATTTAACGATAAAGATTTGAACAACATTTGAGTTTTTACGGTCTGGCTTATTGTTTTTCGCTAGTCGAGCAGCTTCCGCTGCAGCTTCCGCAGCATAGGGCAGCCCTCTTAACCAGAACCAGATTGAGGCCGAAACCGAGACCTGAGCGGAGACCCCGACTTGAGTGCAGACTCTGGGGTGTCTGGGTGGCTTTTAGGGCAGCGGTAGAGGGTGCGGTAGAGGCAGCGACGCTTTCGCTTTCGTTTTTTCTCTGCTCGTTTTGGCTTATTAAACATTTATTGTGTTTGCCGGAGTTTCCGCTACAATTTGTTTTAGGCTTCCTGTTGTTGTTTTTTTTTTTTTTACAATTTTTCTCTCTCTCTTTCGCTCACTCTCTCTGTCTTCCTCACTAGCTAGCCATGTGTTGTTTACTCCAACGCCTACTTTATTTTAAATCCGAAACCGTTTACACATCAACAACTTGGCACTCTCTTATCTTGACTGTATTTGATGTGTCCCATGTGTGCGACGTCCCTCCATCATCATCTGCACTAACAAACAAAGGGATATGCAGGATAATGGCATTGGCGTGATTACACGCCCAGCCTCCTCACACCATCACATCCCCCCGCCCTAGAGTCTGCGCCAACTGACTCAGAGCCTAGACGACATTGGATTAACGCATGCTCTATAACTGTTGAGGCTATCCACAAATTTAAAAATTTAATCTAGATTAATTTACCATTGTGCTGCCAATAAAGTTAACAATAAATTTCTCTATAAAATAAAAGTAAAATAAAATTTAAAACATTTTTTTTTAATATTTCTAAATATAGTGATATATATAATATAGTGACTACTTAACTTAGATATTGCTGAATTTCAATCTGTCTAGCAGATAGGATAATTTGAGAATGTTTTCTTTGGGTTTTGAACAAATTAAATAAAATAAGACCTTTCTCTTAGATCTGTTTGAGATTATGTTAGAAAAATTATAGGACTAAAAATTGTATTATGCAAAAACTTATACGCCAGCTCCTTTTTAAATTTGAAATAGAACTTTTTTGGAATTTTTTTATCTGCTGCATGCTGTATATATCAATATCGCTCTATCTAACTGTCTCTCTCTCTCTCTCTCTCACACTCCATCTGGCTTTTCACTTACATCTTTCTCGCTCTACATCACTCTCTCTCTGTCTTTCTCTCTCTCTCTCTCTCTCTCTCTCTCTTTCTATGCACCCTGTCTCTCTTCAGTCTCTCCCAGCTTCACCTTCTCTCTCGCTCTCTGTTCCTTCTCTGTCACTCTTGACCTCTCACTCTCTCTTTTTATCTGTCTCTCCTTTACTCTGCCTCTGCCACAATATTGACTAGTGACTCTTGATTTTGATGCAATTATTTTAAAAGAGTATTAATTATATAGAAATTGAATATATATATATATATATATATATATATATATATATATATATATATATATATATATATATATATATATATATATTTATTTTTTTTTTTTTTTTTTTTTAAGTAGACAGAAATGTTAGAGTATTCTGTTCTTCATATAGTCTAAGCTTCTTCATATTCACTGCTCACATTTATTTTTTTAAGACTCTGTCGCGCAGCACTTTATAAATTATGATTTGCCAGTTGATGTTCTTGCTCCTGTTGTTGTTGTTGTTGTTTTTGTTGTTGTTGTTCATTGCCAACAAGTTGTTTGCCTCATCGTTGTTTTAGGCGCCTCATTTGGTTTATAAATGGGTGAAATAAAAATAAAGTAGCAAAAAAACACAAAAAAAAAAGAAATGAAGAAGAAGAAAAGGAAGAATAAGCAGCAGAAGACGGCCCCCATCGTA
This sequence comes from Drosophila stalkeri, assembly GCA_035047405.1. Taxonomy (NCBI): domain Eukaryota; kingdom Metazoa; phylum Arthropoda; class Insecta; order Diptera; family Drosophilidae; genus Drosophila; species Drosophila stalkeri. The sequence continues at coordinate 23,209,595 of JAWNPR010000039.1, forward strand.
TCTAGCAAAAATATCAATTACAATTAAATAGATTAAACCTTATCATGCAACAACTGTCGCACAAGTGTCCTGGCTGTAAGGACAATGTCGCAGGCGGCACAGCAGAGCAACAACAACAACAACAACAACTGCGAGCCAAACAAACTGCCAAACACAGACACACACACACACACACACACACACATACAAATTGATATATACATATACATATATATGTACAAGGATAGGAAAACCCTGACGCAACAGCGAAAACGCTCTACAAGATTAATGAACGTACAAAAGTTTAGAGACAATGACGACGACGCCGACGACGACGACAACGACAACAAGAAGGACAACAACGAAGACAACAAACATGACAAGCGGCTGCGACTGGCGCAACATACAAAAATGAGCACGAAAACTGAACGGAAATAATGCAAAGCCGAAGATTGAATACACTTTAATATAAACTTAAATTTTGGTCATCTAAAAAATCTAAAATAAAAGAGTTATCATCCAAATTTAAATGCCAGCTTGTAGTTGAATGTTTTAACTTAAAAAAAAAAACTCAATTATTTTGAAAATATTTTTAAAAATATATTTTGTAATTAAAAATTTATAATTATTTTTATTATTATTTTTTTTTAATTTTTAAAGTTTTTTAAATAATAATAATAATACAATTACTATAAAAATCAAACAAACGATAAAAAATAAAAAATCAATTGTTTTTTAATATAAGATTTGAATAAATTTGTTAATAACATTTTTTAATAAATATGAATAATTTTAATTTTGTACATATAAAAATGAAACAAGTGTTTAAAAAAAATATTCATAAAAATTTCAGTATATTTCAAAATGTATTAAATATAAATAATAATTAAAAATAAATAAATAAAAATCATTTATAAATATATGTATATATAATTAAAAAAAAACATTTATTTATTATTATTTATTACTTTTAAAATAATAAATCAAAGGTTTAAATAATATATTTACAAACATTTTAGTATTTATATAAGTGTGATAAAAGTATAAATAATTTTTTAAAAATTATTAATTATTATTATATTAATATATATACAAAATATAAAAAATGAAACAAAGATTTACAAAATTTAATAATACAAATATTAGTATTTTAATAGGTGTGATAAAAATATATACGATTTTAAAAAATTATTTACTATTACTTAATGAAATTAGTGATACTCATGCAAATAAATGTCTTCATGCTAATTTTTTATATGTTCAGAAATGTGTTAAAAATATATAATTTAATAATTTTATCATATTTTTATAAATAAATATAATATAAATTAAATATTATATTTAAATGTGCATTTCAATTTAAATATAAATATATGTAAATATAATTATTAAATATTTTTAAAAATAATTATTTAACATATTTATTAATGCAATAAATATATTAATTATTGCAGCAAAATACAAACTCGTATATTGTTTTCCATAGATCCTTTCTATGTGATATGCTTAAGCTACAATAAAAAGATAATACTCAAATATTAAATGCCTAGCGGGTAAGTGCAGACTATAATACATATAAATAAATAAATATAATAAATACATATCTTAAAATATTTGCATTAACAAATAGCATAGAGCGCTGCAAGTATTCAAAGTTAGGGTATATCATGTATATATGGCCAACACTTAGGCGCGCCAAGTCTGTAAGTTGTGCAAATTTATTTTGGCGTAAATTTCATTTCACTAATCGAATCGATTCTTATGCGTTTCATTTGATTTCTGTCTCTCTGTCTGACTGACTGACTTTTCGCCTCTCCTTCTCCCTCACTCTCTTTGTCTCACGCGCCAAAATAATTCGTTCGCCTCGTTGTTTACTGACCATCATTTATTTTCTACTCACTCTCACTCTCTCCTTGTTCGCTTTGCTCTTTTTCTGTTTTTTTTTTTTTGGGCAGACCTAAAAGTGTTGGATAGGTCAGTGCTGCCTGCGAAAGTGTTTGCATTTACACACACATACATAAATCCCTTTTGGTTGGAAGTTGAATAATCGCTGCTGTGGCGTGCTCTCAATTGCATTTTCGCTGCCTTGACTTTTAGAGCGGTGGTAGGTGGTAAATCGATTATCTTTCAGTTAAATGTATGCTTGTATATTTGTTTTTATTTTTTCTGCCCTGTATTCTGCCTGTCAATTTCATTCATTAAAATTGAACATAATTTATGTATGCAACAAACAATGCTGCTAAGCTGAGCGAAGAGATTTTAACATTGACTGTTAGACTTAACATAAGAGACACAGTGTACATATAGATCATAAATACTGGATCTTCTAACAGTGGTGGTGGATCATAAGTAACTCACCTTCTTTCCTCTGCCGACGCAGCACTCATTAGAATTACTAAAAGGGAGAGAGAGAGAGAGTGCGAAACAATGCTGGGCATTAGTTTAGATAACTGAACATGGCTGCTATCTCGCTTACACGCAACGAAACAAATAAATTGTAAATTATCTGCGACTCTCCCGCTGCTGCTCGCTGTTGCGCGCATTGTTTCTGCCCAATGCCTTTGATTCGACTTCCGCTTTGCGCTTTTGTTTCTATTGCTTTATTTTCGATTATCGTGCATTGCACTTATTGCTGCCTGCGCCGACGCCAACCTTGTCAACGTCTTCGAGTGGACTGAGTGAGAGAGAGAGAGAGAGAGAGGGCGAATGGAGAGGGGCTTGGGTTGAATGTAATTGTTCAACTGGTTGGTAACGGAGCTCAATCATAGTTGTTTTTGTTTTGGGTTTTCATTTTTTTTTTTTTTTATATGTTTTTCACTCATTCCCCTCCGTCAGCTCTCCTTTAGTAATTGTTGCTTGTTGAATTCAGTTGGCAGCCCGTACAAAGTCCGAGGCACTTGTCGAGTTTTGTGCCGGCTTCTTTTTAA